>JAOXJM010000004.1:10485989-10506450 GCA_026413425.1 Tringa solitaria
CATCACCATTCCCAGGAGCTTCATAAATATTTATGACATCTTTAAACTATTCACACCCTACAAATTGTAGACATTGACAGTGAGTTCCTTTAAAACTCCAACAATCCTGTATTGTTTGTGTGCTATTGAAAATTTAAATGATGTTTCAGAAATTATCTGGGGAAACCATTTGGTTCCACAAATTTACTATTAATTATATTTTTTTTAACTCTTATCAGAAGAGCTTCTGCTTTTATCAAATGTGATAGTTTTTTTCTGGTAATTGTAGGTGTGATATAAACTAGTGCTGCAGTTGTAGGTTTGTCAGCATTTAAACATATATATACATAAACCTTCTGATAGCATGATGATTAACATACTAGTTTTCTTATCCATGCTTATTCCAACTGAATATTCAGAAGACAAACATTTCTAGCCCAGACATAAATATGAACCTGAGATCAGGAGAGGGGTTAGGAAAAATGAGCTTTGACTCATATTCTCAGTTTATCTGTGAGACCTTTCCTAAATCACTTCTGTCCCAGTGTATCAACACATGTTGGCATACAGATATGACTATGGTTCCACAGCACAGCGGTTACACAATTTTTCCCTGGAAAAGAGACTTAGATTGAAACATTTTTTCTAGGATTGATCTGTCATTTACCTCAAGTGGTCACTAGGTCAGACATACAAACAAGCCTGGAAACAGGAACCAGAAACCCACGTCAGCCCAAGCAGGTTCCCTCACCACCAGCCTACAAAAGCAGGCTATGAATTCGGGCTTAAATCACCTAGGGTTATTTTTTTGCTGCAGCAGCAGAGCTTCAACACAGACTGGAGCACACCTTCACAGAGAACAACCTGTAGATAGCAATAGATAAGACCACCCTCCAATGTGATGGGAGACTCCAGTTGTCCAGGGAATTTCCTTGGTCACACAACGGAGAAACAGTGCTGATGAAATTCCTGTTCCTCTGTGACATCTTCAAAGAAAGCAGCAGCTACTCTCTTATGTGGAACCTAATCCTATCAGAACACTAAGCATGGATTAAAATACCTTAGAATAAGCCTTCAGGCAAGAGACAGGCTGCCCTCAGTCCCCAATGAGCAAGAGACAAGCAACACATTGCACTGCTCACCCAAAACTGGAACAAGTCTGGGACACCAGCAGGGGCATAAGTCCAGGCACGGAGGAAGCTTTAGAAAGTGAAAGAAAGTGAGGTGGTAGGGGAGTTTGTTCATGGCTGAGATGAAGCACCAGCAGTGGAATCACTGCTTCGGACTTGGTGCCTGTGGTCTGTCCCAGCATCTTCTGGACAGGGTCATAGTTGCATCAACTAGCTATCCCAACTGGCTGTCCACACTCCTGGCTGTATGGCTGTACGTGGCCATGGTTTTCCATCATGAGTCACAGTGAGAAACACTGAACTTTGTATTTAAGGGTGTAACTGGCTGTGGACTTTGGGCCACAACTTGTGAGCAGCTCTTCCTCCAAAAGAGGCCTGACAGGATCTTGTTTTATTGTGTTTCAATGACCACCATATCTCGTATGCCTCATTTGAAAGCAATAAGGATGTTGGTTCCTGGGGTACCAGGATGAGAAGTGGGTGGAGATTTTGTTTGTTTGTTTAACTTTCGAGTCAGTAAATTCAGCTTGAGCTGTTGAAAGTCAATCTGTTTTACGCTCCCAAGTGATGACTCAGTAATTACACCACTCATAAAGATTAAAGAGATCAAATTAGGCTTTGCCCTTTGTCTTTACTAGGAAACAACAGAAATTTAGTAACAATTTCACAGTCATGAAGGCAGAGGAATCCAGCTTATTTTAGTTCCCTATATCTCCCTTTCCTTTGTAGAGCTAACAGTAGCAAAAGCAATTATAAAATTTTTAACAACAGTCAATAAGCTTCATAGACATCAGGAGCTGATATCATCAGTAAGAATCTATCGTTTTACAGTCTTTTTGGAATAGAATATTTTAAATACCAGTAGAAAGAAATCTACCCACTATAAAACAACACCAAAAAATGTTTTATTTGAGCATGAGTTGTCCTGAAACAAACCAAAGGTCTATCAAGACTGAATACCAAAGGGACAAAATAGGATTCAAACTAAGAATTACAGCTTGTTCTCTCATCAGCATCTTATTCTCACCTTAAAAAGATATATCATTTTGCCCAATACTTAGACGTGAACGAAACACATTGCTATAGAGAATTTAATCAAGATTTTCAAAACAATGTGCCCATTATCTGATGTTACGTTCAACTGAAAATGAAAATTACTTTATGACCCTAATAAACAGTCAGAGATCGATCATTGCACTGTTATAAATAGCTTAACCACTGCCAAAAAAGAATGCTTCTAAAGACAGGAAAAGTTTTCTACACATTCAGTTTAGACTGGGGAGTTTTAAGAAAACAGAAGTGGTTTCTCTTGTTATAATGTAAAGGTTTTTCAAGGTTTGGAAAGTGCTAAATAGAGTGCCTTACCACTGATTAACAAACACATCTATCAAAAATTGTTTCCCGTGACTTCTAAGTAAATAATATTCAGCACAACCCTGCTGTAATAAAATTGAGAGGAATTTTGCAGTAAGGAGCTTATCTTTACCATAAATCTTCCTTCATTACAGCATTTTGTCTGTCAAGAAGGCTTAGCTATGGATTGGCATACATCTGCCTTCGTGACAGATGTGCTATATGGAACCGCTGTTGTTGCCATTAGTTTCAATGGAAGAGAATTGTGGGTAATTTTCAGAGATTGGCACTTTATCAACCATTACTACTCTTGCCCTCGAAAAATTTTTTAGCACATGTCAAAAATCTACCTGTGTTTTAAGTCCTGTGACCTCCAGGGTTTGCAGGGCTAGCAGAAAGTGGTCAAAAAAAATTAGGAAAAAAATGTGTTTAAAGAGAGGAAGGTTTGATAATGTCACCTCCATCCTGGGTAATCCCCTTCTTTGAACTGCTCTGGGGGAAGAATGTTTATCACAATTAACGTATCCCATCTTCAAGGTCAAACGGCAATCGGATTCACACCAACGCCCCTGATGGGAACTCCAACTTTGGGCTGAGGAAGCACGTTGTACCTTTCCCTGATAAACAGGGTGTTTCTAAGCAAAGGCAAAACCGGTTATTAGGCCAAGCAGGCTGCCTGGAAAGAGCAGACAAACCTCCCGAAGGGTGAGCCTGAAGGCCATCCTGGCCAAAATACTATCACTAGAGGTTGGAAGATGTCATATTTTGCCTACACATTTGAAAGCCGTTCCAAAGAGCTGCTAAGCTTTGGGGCCAGTTGGGTTTCAATACGGTCTTAAATGATGGGGCTCATCAGCCCATTCAGGATGCGGAGCCTCAACCCTGGGCTGTATTGAGTCCTGTTGCCTGGAGTATCTGTAAGACTGTTTCCAGCCTTGTGAAAGCGAGAAATTTTTCCCCATGGAGAAGCCTAAACACTACCTTATTTTGTCTTCGCAGTATCAGGACTTGCAATGGTGCAAAATACAGAAAGGCAGCCAAGCTGTCTGCGCACGCACCTCTTCATCGCTTCATGCAGAAAGATTATCTGATAAAAGACACGAGCAGTAAAATTTAACAGGCTTTCTTTGGGCAATAGCTGTGCTGCTCCTAAGGAGTTACTATTTTTCAAATTTAAATCTCTCATTCTCTTTCATTTTTCTTTTCAAAATTCCCAGACCAAAGGAAGCTCTCTACAGATTAGCAGACCACCAAATCTTCAGTATTTCATGTTTGGAATATGAGAGGGAGAAAATCTCTCTGAAACCTAAATATTTTCCCCCTCTAAAGACCAGACCCATTTTTGGGGAAAATATGCAAAAGTGTTCTCCTCAGGCTGAATGTTGTGTGCAGTTTCAGCTTAATGCACAGCTTTATAGCAGATATAGAAAATAATCAAAACGGGGGGATTTCTGGGAATACCGGCAGACCTTTACTGTGACTACAGAGTAGATCCTGACACACTATAATACTGTTTTTGTCTTAATCGTCAAAAGTAAGCTATAGAGAACAAAAATTCTTTGTTTGACAGAAAAGCAATTGCTACTTCTTGTAAAACATATAATATATTCCAGAAGACCTAAGGGTTTACTTTCCAATAAGGATAGAAAAGATGTGCGCCCCACTGTGAGCTCACAGTAAGGCTGTTTCATGTAAAAAGTTGGTAATTAGTCCCTGAGTGAATAAAGTAGAAGAGATAAGAGACTGATACTTACTGTAGCAACACAAAACACTTTTTCTAGCTGCTAGGATTTAAAGGGTGTGTGGGTGGGAGGAGGGGGCCCTATTCCTACTCACTTAATTTACAAGTGTCTAAACCTTGGAAAATGATTTCTTGCATTAAGTTTAAACATGTGTACTTCAAATTGTTACTAACTGATGTAAAGATTGATAAGAGACATTCCAATTCTGAAAAGCAGACAGGAATGAGGAAATACATGAAAGTGTAAGAGTGTTGTGCTGTACACGTCAGTAGCAGATTTCACACCGACTGTACACCACTGCCTTCAGCAGACTTACACCAGCATTACCTGATGTTTCACCAAGTTAACTCGTCCGCATTCAAAGGATCTTTATCAAAAAGGAAATAGTTTGAAAACGAAATCACGTACCTTTAGCCAGAGTTATAATTATCAAGAACAAAACCAAACCCAAAGCACAGGAAAACTATCTACTTACAAACCAAAGTTAGTATTTAATAACATTTGCATCACTATCAGCTAAATACCAAATACCAGAACTGAAAACTATAGCATTTCTTGTTCTACCTGCAGAACTCAGAGCTACTGGGAATAACTTAATATTCACGTTTTCCTTTCTTGTTATTCATCTTTATTTAGAGCTAGAGTTTGTGATTCTCTCTCAAAAACGACTACCTAATTTATATTGCAACTACATGTTCGGCAAACCTGTTTTTTAACAGTGTACAAAATATCATACAAGAGCTTGAGACATGACAACAGGGCTTTACACAGCACTCTCAGCACATATCATTTGACTTTCAGTTCAGTTTGTTTCATTTGCTTTACTGCAGCACTTAATGTACACGAGATGAGAGGACTTATCAAAAGTCATATCCAAAAATCTTGGTTGCTTCGTGGAGACTCACTCCAGAATTCGTAACTGGTCATCAGGTTGCCTCTACATCCCCACTATGATGACTGCAGCCCTAGAGAGATCTACAGATGAATTGTGTAGCGATGCCCTACATTGTAACCATTTGGACTACAAGTACCTGATTCAGTATAGAAACAGTCAGGAAAATTCTACCTATTTTCACTGGTTAACTAATAACATCTTGTTTACGAGCACTGAGCCTCACCACAAATGTCAAGAATTTGCATAGCGAAAATACACTAAAAGTATTTCCTTAGGCTGGATGTGGTGTAGAAGCCCCAGAACTACTTTTTGTTTACTGTTAGTGTTAACTGGAGTTGTTTTTACATCTGACTTCAGTGTTTATGTTGCCACATAGGAGTATTTAAAGAACTGTCCACTGAAATGAGAAAAAAAAAAACACAATACAGACCTTCTTCCCCCGTGGTTCTGCAACTTCCCTACAATTCAGCCAGGTCACATAGCTGACAGGTGTATAGGAACACCTACACAATGCACAGGTACACCTGCTGCCAGAAGCCACCGATCCTGTATATGGGGGTAATATAGAAAAAATATTATGCCTCCTTTGGAGTATTAGATCAATACAGCTGAAGACAGAATGCATCTCTATAAAACATATGCTGAATTCACCACTTTTGCAGGAAAATACAGAAAAGTTGCAATTCTCAGATTTTGTTTCTTCTTGATCTCTGTAAAAATTGATTTTGTGATGCTGTCGATAAATATATATTATATGCAGTAACATTTAGATGGAGAGCAAAAATGAGAATGAACCTGGTTTTCCAAGAAGTCAGCACAATTTAATCTCACAGTATGATTCAAAACAGACAAAGAGCAACAGAAAGATGCCCTTTGAATTTAAAGGGGGTTGAATCAGCTAACAGTTTCTAAAACTTCCTGACATTTAAAGTTATTTTTAACAGGGAAAAAAAGTTTGAAGTGTTGCTTCTGAAATCATTATACATTTTATCTTGCTGTTTAACACAGTTTAATCTCCAGCATGGTCCCTGTTCTCTGTGGGAATTTATGTTCTAACAATTCATTCTTGATTGTATTTTGCATCTGAAAACAACCTATTTAGAACAAATGTGATAGATTATAGTGTTCCTTTCTTAACTTTATAAAAATATGCTTAGAACACCTAATTTTTAAACCAGGTTACACTCTCTACAAAACACCTTGGGAGTTTTATTTAGCTATGTAAAATAATAAACAGCTATATTTTGTGTAAGAAAGTGTCCAGTGTAATACTTGAAAACATAATCATACAAAGATCTCCAGAGACACTGGCAAAAAGACTTTGGATAAATGAGTTTGAATGGTTAAGGGACCTTTAAAGCATAGCAGCTTTGAAGTTTCCAGTTCCCCTCACTCTGGTTGATGCAAAGTTAAGATGATTCTTGTTGGGCAGCTGTCATAATTTAAGCATTGCTAGCAAATTCCTAAAGCCAGCTAGCAGAATTTGGATGGAGGTCACGTCCCCAGTTCCCAAACAAGCAGCACAAATCTGGGAGCCACTTGCCTCATTTCCACAGTGAAACTGGGAGAGGAACGAGGCAAGGCAGAACTGACCACAGCAGGAAACACTCAGCCCAGCTCATGCAAGAGGGAGGCTGCAGTGCTGCCGGCAGCCAGCACGCTCCAGCTCCTGCTCAAATCTGTGACTCAGGTCCCGGCTGTGCGCCCTGCCCTAGGCTGCCACTGGGATCCTTGGCATCCTTCCTATCCTCTTGTCCTGAAGAAAATGTTTGCCTCCTCCAACCATTTCTCTCACGTTACAGCACACAGTTGTGTGCAGGAACCAACATTTGCTCTATTTAAAGTACTTCTAGGAAAAGGTGTACTGAGACCCAATTACACTGCCTCCCAGGCTGATGGATTGGGGGACCAACGTGTGTTCCTGTTTTGCAAAGGAAAACACTCATTTCCCCTCCAATCAAAGGCTAGCATTTACAATGAACCAAAATGTGCCAAATTCCGCCAAATTCCCAACCTCCTGTGCTCCAAGAACATCCACAGAAGAGCAGATTTGTCTTTACTGAAAGTGAATTAGTAGCAGAGCTATGCTGGGTATCACCATGCTTTAGCATTACGAGAACCTGTGTTACACAACTCTACTGACAGTATAAATGATCAAACACCAACCAAAACAAGTTCTCCCAGCAAGAGCACTTTGATCACTTCACTCTTTCTGCGTTATAGCAGCACTCTAATTTGCAAGCTTCAGAATAACTTCTGCATTCTCCAGACATGTCAAAAGACGATGCTATCAGAGTCATTTTTACACAGGGAAGCAAATAATGAGGAGTTAATATACTGGATTTACCTCTGACCAGCATTTCCAGACCTCAAACTTGCTGTATAGGAACAAAAGATAATCAAACAGGGGCAGAGTGAACAAACTGTACCTGCCTTACTGATGTAAATGCCCATGTTGTCCAATACCAAAAAAAAAAAAAGAAAAAAAAATAATCAGTGTTGGATTTCAGAAACCATATTCAGGTTAAAGGGCACCATTCTTATCTGGTATTCCACCCAAAGGACAATGATTTCATTTTATAAAGATCATTAGTCAGTGAAATATATATTTTAGAGAGTTTCTAGTAGGGAAGATTATTTTGGCAGTCACTGGAGTGTACCAGATGGTTCATTAACATAGGCTAGACAAGTCAAAGGCTTTCAGAATCATTTAGAAAATGTCAAACAGAAACAAGAACCCTGTCACTTTTTATTAGAATTAACTACATCATACCCTGGACACAGATTTCACCTTGGGTCAGAAAAATTAATACAGAATTATATGAATTGTGTAACATACTAGGTTAAAGATAGGGCTTCCTCTTGGGACTCATTTGCTAGCAATATATTATGGTCTTCTACTTTAGGAATCCTCAACCTTTCTTTTTGTAAGCTATGAAAAGAGCTGACCTTGCTCAGACTCCATTGGTGTCTAATTGATTTGAGGTATATGCAGAATTTCAACAAGACACTCCGCTAAAGCTCTTTTGTGATCATTTTCCCAGGAAAGTTGGCAAAAGGGTTCACTGAATATTCAGCAGCTTGTAAAGTATGCTTTTGTCAGGAGGAAAAAAAAATACTTCCACTTAGTGAAACACTGCCTTCGTAAACAGGAATTAAAATGCAACTGAATTGTTGTTATTTCTTCTTTTTTTATTATTTTTATTCAGATGTCAAAAATCTTGAGAACTTCCAGCTTGTGGAAGGTGTTCAGGAACAAGTGAATGCTGCTCTGCTGGACTACACAATGTGTAATTACCCACAGCAAACAGACAAATTTGGGCAGCTTCTCCTGCGACTACCAGAAATCCGGGCCATCAGCATGCAGGCCGAAGAATACCTCTACTACAAACACCTGAATGGGGATGTGCCATGTAATAACCTTCTCATTGAAATGCTGCATGCAAAGAGAGCATAAATTATACCCATTACAGCTTCTGCTTTCAAGGAAAAAAAAAATATTCTGAACTGCTCCAAGCAACACTAATTAAAACGTGGTTTTAAGACTTTACAAAATGGTATAATAATCAAATACTAATAGTAAATAAGTGATGTATCAGGGTATTTGTATTGCAAACTGTGAATCATATGCTACACATCCCCAAAGGAATCTATATAAGACTTTATACTGGAGTGAAGTCAACTTACCAAGTGGATACTATCACCGATGTCGACATGGAAAAGGACAGAATGATTCTTGTATATTTAACTCTGCTGATTGCCAACATGAAGAAATTTAGGAGGACAAAAAAAAACCTGATCCGTATTATTGAGCTGAGATAGTGGGGAATTTGAGTGCACTAAATTCCTTCACTGTATAGCAGGACTTCTAAAACAGTTATAATAGATGCAAAACTGCATCTATAGCATCTTCTGCCATCCTTCCAAGGACCCAACACTTACTTCTTCTGTGATAAATGATGTGGCATCCATTCAACAGTCTGTGAGAGAGAGCTGGCGTAGGCCACGCACTGTGTAGTGTCGCCACCAAAACCTGAGAGGCTGCTTTTGACTGTCGGTCCCTCAGGCCTGCAAACCGCTAATAGGAAGAGTCTGTTATCCCGTTAGCTTGGCATCCTTACTGTGTTCTGAGGTTTGTTTTGTCACGTGTTCATGTTGCTCTGTCAGGCAGTATCCCTCTTCTACTACTGTTATGGGATAGCTATTAAATAGCTAAGATAAATATTCCAAAACAAATTAGCCAATTCAGCTATATACTTAACTACTGCAGTGGCTAAAATACGGCTCTGCTATATATTCACAGCCATTTCCAAATAAAGGAAATGGAGATATTTTAGCCATCACAAACAAGAGCTTCTTTGACACACACAAAAAAACATATTTTCTACAGCACCAAATACTGATGTTATAAAACTAAAACTGAAATTTAAAAAAAAAAAAAAAAGCATTTAGTAATGCAAGAAGAGACAAATGAATTGTATGACCCAACGATGCCATGGAGCTTATTAAGAAACTATCTTTAAAGCCGCCAATAATTAAGAAACTAAATTTCAACCCAAACATCCAGTATCTAATGAATTTTTTTTAAAAAGTTAGGTAATACATGTCTTTTACGCAAAGAAAGAAGAGTGATACTGCTGTGTCTATGTAGACCAAAGTCTGCTGCAGAACAAATATTAGAGAAGAACAAACAATTCTCTCTCTGTCCAAATGAAGATATCAGTATTAACATGTAGTGCCACAGTTATAAGTCTTGCCTTATTTCATAATCCTTAAAGGTAACTGTGCAGATGTGGATCAACATATGTTTAAAATAAAGTATTAATCTCTAACATTAACGAAAACATAGTGTTTACATTCTTTAGGTCCTGTGGGGAAAAAACTGTGATAAAATTGCAGAGCAGTGATTTCCTTATTATTTCTTTTAAATTGGTAATTATTTTACCAGTACTTAATTACTGTATGTCGTGAGACACTAAAATCAATAGGGGTATTTCATTTTGACTTTAATTTTTGAGATTATCGGCTGCACAATCACTTGTAGAAACTGTATAAAATCCTAATCCTTTAATTTTTTTCATGAAGATTGCTGGCTTTTGAATAGTTTATTTATATTGTATATGATAGTTTCCACTGTAGACAATTATGATGCTAATTTATTGTTCTTTGGTTTCATCTTTACATAAGATATAGCCAGAATGAAGAAGCCAAATATATGTGTTTACTGTAGCATGTCTTCAAGTTAGTGGAACATAGTTCAGGGACACACAAGGGTCTTTACAAATTAAAATCATTCACTTGATTAAGTGTCTGTAAATCTTCATAATCCTAAATGTAGTTTATTTAAATCTATTGTAAATTATGTGAGTTATAGCTTTTTCTGTTTCATGTGAACTTGAAAAGGTGCATTTCTCTTATTTTTTTCCAACCATTCACGCCTCGTATACCAAAGACATCAGTTATTACATCTGCATTAGTACAAAGCACACTATTTTAATCGCCTGTATTAATCTGCTCTAATATTCTGTCCATGCATAGGGTACAAACACAGCAAAGCCTAGTGTCTGCGACTCCTAGATGCTTGTCTTCTATCACAGAACACACGTACTGTCGTACGGACCAAAAGCAAACAAAGCACAGCTCCCTTAGTCAGCCCACACAGCAGACGTGCACACGTTATTTTAATAACAGCTCAAGCAAACTAAATTAACAGAAAGTAAGACACAGGAGGCAATTGACGGTGGCTGTGAAATACGCATACCCATGTGTACAAGATAAGTATGGTCATTCCTTCCTTTCTTAAAAGGAAAACAAAGCATATTTCAAATATTTGAATTATGTATTTTCTCTTTTTTTCCTGTTGAAATGTTTCAGTGAATCTCACTGAATACTAAAGAAAAAAGCTTAAAAAATGTTGCTACCTGTATTCACAGCACCCTTATCTCTATACAGGACAAAAGAATTAAAGTAAGGTCGTAGAAGAAAAGAATTTTTCATATAGTATACTGGAAACAATTTCAGATAAACTAACATTTATTTGCCCACGTCTGTGGTTCCAAGAATCCTACCAGATTGCCCAAAGTACGCGAACAAATTAAAAAATAAAGAATTGCCAACCTCCCCCCCATGTTAATTGTTAACTACTTTGTAACCAGACATTTACTTCTGACTGCCTTATTGATTACGGGACATATTAGTAAAAGCAGACTAAAATTCAAAGGGTTTGGCTTTGGCTGGTTTATTATAGTTGTTCTGTGTTTGTAAACAGACAATCTGTAAAGTCTGACTATTTGTATTACAGATGTTCTGCAGCTGCCTTGGATTTAAATCCATGCAACTCTTAGAATGTGCAGTGAGTTACTTGTTGAAGTTGAAGTTCTCTTACTGTATCGGTGAAATACATATTGTCATGTCAGTTCTTGCCCGGAGTTTCTCATCGCCAATGGAATTTTTTTTTTTTTTCAGTATTTCAATAAATATTGATATGCCCGTGCTGATTACTTTATAATTGTCTTTATGATAACATCATTCCACTGAAATGAAGCACCGGTAAAAAATCAGTTACTCAGAAGAGGAGAGTAAAATGCAAGAGAAATAAGAGCGCCAAAGAGTATGTGATGCAGAACGGAAGACACAAATGGGGAGAGGGGCACCGTCAAAAGCTGAGACGGTGATGGTGAAATTGCCTAGGCTCAAACAAAATAAGCACAGCTAAACAGATCAGATATGATAAATCTCTAGTAAAAAAGGAATTTACCAACTACTACTTACAAATTAATACATTTCATCTCATAGTGCACACTTAATTTTCACTTTACATGTTACTCGCAAAGAGTTAAGCAGCCAAAGCATCAAGGGGGGGGAAAATGACAGAACAAAAGAAAATCAGGTAACAGGATCCAGCAGGATAACCTCTCAGCAATGTAAATACTCGGCAGGGCCAGGGGCAAACCCACAGCTTCCAACACAACTGCCAGCGGAGGCTGCCAAGGAGGCAGATGTTACTGCTACTAGAGAAAAATATTTTCCTAAAGTTGCCCTGTGGCTCATCTGATTGCCATTTCGAGAGCAGGAGGTGAAGTGGTCCAAGAGAGCTTGTCAGCAGTACCCTACTGTTCTGAGACCAAGTCCACCGCCTCCCCTGAACTGTCTGGTAGCTGAAAAGGGGCTCTTCTCTGAGGTGCCAAATGTTAATCCTTCAAGGGGGAAAAACAGGGTTATAATTAGTTATTTACAAATCCAGCGCTTCAACAAAACAAAGCTGGTTCAGTGCTGCAATAAAAACAGAGTAAAACAAATAGGATTAGGTGGCTTACAAATGAGAAAGGATTATTTTAACTTTTAGGAATCATAACTGAAAACTATGATTTTGCATAAGACCCAGGGGAGATTTCAGGGTTGATATGTTTTATAGTTCTCCTTATAAGATATGTATTTCTGTGTGGCATCTTTAGTACACACACTACACATTTAAATTATGAGAGGATTTATTTTTACCTGAGTTTGCCACTGGTTCTGGAACAATCTGCTCTATGTTTTTATTAGAAACGTGGAAAGAGTGAGTTCAATGTAACATAGGTCAAGTCAGTACAATACTTAGTGATCTTGACAATTTCCTGGAATACTGAATAACACTTTTTATTAACCCCTAATTTGAAGCCCGTAGTCTACATACATCACAAAAGTTCTAGCAACATTTCTACCTTCTCCAATATAGTTGCTATCATTTTCCAGGGAAATTCTATAGAGGTGCATCTGCTGCACTCTGGAATTTGGAATGGCAGACAAAAAGCGTTAAATTAGTGGCAGGCCTAGAAAATTACAGATAAATTCTTAGGGACATCAGATTCTAGAGCTATATAACCCCATGATGCTGGCAGGAGCCCAAATACTTCTGTACCAGTCCAGCAATTTCAGTTGCATGTAAGCCTGTAGAAAAAAAGATTCATTTTCTAAGGGCAATTTGCCAAGAGTATGAAAAACCTTTGCTAAACGACAAAGGCAGAAGAGGGCCTGACCCTCAGATGGAGCACAGACATGCCCACCCTGATGTCAGCGGACTTAAGCCAAAGGGAGCAACATTACTTGACAGATAAAGTCTGGTCCAGCACACATCAGTGGGACATGACAAAGTGTCCCTTCGGCAGATATACTTTCCAAACCTCTTATTTTTGCTCCTCTGCAGAACAAAACCACTCCAATTTATTGACAGCCTTGAAGTCCAGCACGCAAGCTCGGACTTGCAATACTAGATGAGATTTCACCATTGCCCTGAGAAGGCCCCGACCCTTATTTCCTGTTCACTGTAATTTCTTTTAGTCCTAAATTAACTATCAGGCTTATGGCAGTTTCTGCTATGTATGTCCTGTGCGCAGCCAAGTGGATAATTTAGCTGGAAGGCAAAGCAAGATGCTGGTGGAATGCAGACTCCTGATGCTGTCTCAGCTGTAGCGTCCTGCTCAGACCTCCGGTGCCCTGCCTCAGAAAGGACCACAGGCTTTGACATCAGTTGGCAAGAAAACACAAGGTGAAACAAAGAGCAGAAAAACATAGTGCTTGAGTCACAATTTTGTCTGCTCCCATCTTGTTCTTCCTATGCTCCAGGATCAGTGAATTCCCTGTAAAAGGGGGAAATGACTGTGGGTTGGAGATGCAGGATGTTAGGACGCTTCCAGTAACACCAGTTGTTTATGGTGCTGCTGCAAACCGAAGCCTTCACGGAGCACGAGCCCTCCCTGTGCGGCATTCACGTCAGTCACCCTGCGACTGCTGCTGCTGAACCTTTGCTGGGTACTACCGATCCGGGCTGCCAGCTGCAATTCTGTAGTAAAACAGGGACTCTGCAGCACAGAGAATAGAGCGTGTTTGCAGGCGGGACCCCAAACAAGTCGCTGTTTGTACGACAGAAGCTGCTGGTGGCCATTCGGTAGCGGCTGGCATGCCCACAGACGCCTGCACACACGCCACGTGCCACCTGCGGGAACTCCTCAGGCCCATTCAGACACCCAGTGCCTCTGTTCCTATACAAAATACTTCATGAGGCGCTGCTCCCCGGGGGAGACCGAGCTTCGGTCACCCGCACGGCTCGAGTCCTGGTTCGCAGCGGAGTCCTTCCACTCGTGTAAGCAGAAGAGAGTCGGTGCAGAATAACAGAGAAGTGAGGCAGGCCTTTCTGATCAGCACTCTGGCGTTTAGATCCTGCACTACATCACTACGTCCTGCTCTTTACAACTTGAGCTCAACCTACATGTATAAAGAAGAGAAGTTCTTCAAAGCGCTGTGCTTCCTATAGCAAAGCAGCACATTCCAGCTGTATGTTAAGAGAGTGCCTGCGTTTGAATTCCACAGTAAGAAATATGGAGTATTGTAAATGTCTATTATGATCAGTCCACAAACTAGAGGAGAAAGCAAAAGAAATAACGGGAAGAATAGCTCCTAAAGAAAATAAAATAAAATAAAAAGGAAGCACATGGACATGGAGGAGACACGAGGATATTTATGTTTCATAAATATTTAATCTTGATTCACTTTTAATCTAAAGGAGAAAAACTAAATAAAATATGCTGTATTATTACCATTGCTTTGAAGTATTAACAAAGCCTGAATAAATTATCATTTATGTATTTTAGGGACCTGCCACAGTAAGTGATATTGTTTTTAATTTTCATTTAATAAGCATAGTTTTATTTTACACTGTATATAAACTTCAGATAAAAAGCATGGCATGGAATAATTGATTGAATATGTTTAATCAATTCATTCAACTCATGCTGTGAAAACGGAAGCTTATTATTGGAGTATGTTTTTATTTAAAATCAGACACTATAGCTGCCTCACAAACTATGTCAAATTGTTTTTTCACTTAGCCAACTCAGTTGAAATATTCTACAGCAACGTCCTGCTCTTCCTATGACAACCTTCCTGTGAGTCCCACAATACTTGCACATACAGTTGCAACCTCCCCCCAAGACCTGCATGTCTTTGGATACAGAACCACCAACGCTGAAGCCGAGAGAGGTGCTGACACCAAGAACGTAGGGCTGGGACACATCTCATGATTTTTGTTTCTTTCTTTATCTCAGTCTCCCTCCTGTGTCCACCTACATTGCTGAAAACTCGGCTCATCCTCCCCACTCCCTCCCAGTGACAGCCCTTGTTCTTCACGTGAGCCTCTTCCTGCCTTTCCACTCCTTCCGTACCACCCAGGTTCCCACACCCCAATTCATGCCACACATTTCTGCTTTAATTTTCCTTTTCTTTGTATCGCAAAGAAAACTCACAAGTCAACTTTACCCAATGCATCAAGATTGTCAGGAGAGTTACCTGTATGCTGGGGAGGGGGAAAGGTCAAGGAGACAATATTGTCTGCACGTTTCAAAGCAGCAAAGTGACCACCAATGTCAAAACAGGAAAGCAACTGCTGGGCCTGCTCAGGCCAGGCTGAAGAAACCCAAGCCAAAAGCAAGACAAGGTCACCAGTCAGCCCGCTATGTCTTGGCTTACAATGACCAGCTCTACGGACCTAAATAAGCAACAATTCTTACCAAACATTGTTTTCGGAGGGAAAATAGGAAACATCCAAGAATTTCAGTTCAAGAACGGCACAGAAATATTAATAATGGAATCTAAACAGTGAGTGGCATCAGGGCTAGAATGAAATTATTTTAAGACAGACCTTTTGTTACAATAACACACTTAGCAACATTCAACGCACCAACAGCCTTTGCCAGAAAGAGCAAAGGGAATAAAATTTTTCTTTTTTTTTTTCTTTGTGGGTTTTTTTTTTTTTTTTTGTATAAAACTTTGATACAACCCTGTGGGCATCCTGTAGGAAAAAAAGAAAACTAAAAAACCCCACTGTACTTTCCGGGGTGACAAATTTAAGACACCTTTCCTTGCTATCAGAAAAACTTGCTGGTGCCTCACCTGGCGTGCCAGGGTCCTGAGGAGGTCTGGTGGAGCAGCATCAACAGCGTCTCGGTGATGTTTTGTTTAGGATGGAGCAACCACTCCAAGGAGGCATCAGGGGGACTTGCTGCAATGGAGCACCGCACAGCCTGGCCGCTCCATGTGTGCTGGTACAGCGCATCGATGTCAGGGGTTGCCAGCCTGGGAACAGATAGAAGAGGTAGATTTAGTGAGATTATCTGCTGCTCTAGAACTATGCCTACCCCATTTATATGTTTGGAAGTAATTAATAATCCATTGTCCATTTATTGAGTGTGGGAGTTGTGAAGAAAATAGCAGAATTTTAATGATAGTTATTTTCAAATACTTAGGCTATAATTGATTTGTTAAAGGATCACTGTACTGACACTGTGAGCTTCACCCTGACTTACTTCTCACCTAATTTGTTAAATTTACATTTTGGCACTCTTTAGAGGTTGATTTCATGTGAACAACTACACACAGAAATAATATATACAAAACAAGAAAAAAAGCTCCAGAAAGGAAGTGATCACTTTTGGGTGATAAAACTGAGGCCAAGGACACTAGAAAAACCCTGGTTTTTTCCTGGTAGTTACTTTGTATTTGTTCTGCTTTGTTTTAATGCCTTCTCGTGAAAGCTGTATGTAACACAATATAAACTAATGTAGCCAAGATGAAAATGATAATTTGTTTGCTGTTTAAAAAGTTATTTTAGAAAAAGAAATATATGTACAGTATATGTGTTCCAGAAGATAAAGGAGCAAAAAGCCTCACCCCACTTTTTTCTTTTTGAAAAAAAGAAAAGAATAAAAAAATCTATTCTACTTCAATAGATCTGTTAGACATGAGGTATTTCAGGCTCAGATCTGTAGTACAGCTTGTATGAGAGATGACTCCTGGAGATTCAGAGCAGACAACCTGGGAATCCCTAATTGTCTTCAGTCACAAACTCCCCTGGAGTCCTGGAAAATCACCAGGATGCGCTGCCTCGATCTTCCCACCTGTAACACACAGCCAAGGCTGACCTACATCCTACGCTGTCCCAGAAACATGATTATTTGCCACAATAACATTTAAAACCTGTATGAAACATGAGAAATAGTTGGGAAGGGCCCTCAGGACGCGAGGTGCTCCTGGTGTATTCACTCTGGAGGGAGCCTGGCTGCCTGGAGAGCAACCAGGCTGCTCCGGAGGGCAGCCTTGAGAGGTTGGATATACCAGGCAGAAGGCTGCTTTCGTGCACATCTCCTGTCATTCCCAAACAAAGCCTGGCTTTGGATATGGTGTTTTATTGATAGACTCCCCCTGTCCCAAGGTACTAAGGAAGGAAAGCAAAAGAACTGAAGAACAAGGCAAGCTCTCCCTAGAGGAAACACAAATGAGGACAAATTCCCTCTTTCCGTTTCAAAGGATTTTTCTTCAAGTTATTTGATATCATTTCAATCAAATGTAAGCAGAGATTTCAACATGTATCTTCTGAGAGTATTAGCCTCTCTAACCACTCTCTCGGTCTCTCTCTCTCCTTTGATTTCCCCAAACGCATGATGTGCAGTCATCGGCGTGCTAAGTTAAGTGTTCCTCCCTTAAGTCATTATTTCCACTCTTTAATTGTTCTTTCAGCCTTCTGTAGTATTATTGTTATCCAGATTGCGTTGGTACTGCTTTCCAAACACAGATGAGTAACAGTTCCTGCCCTTAAGAGTGTGTATTCTCGAAATAAACCTTTCAAATCCTCCACCCAAGACAAAACACACCAATTACAGCTGTAACGATCTTCAAAGGCTTTTCAAACTCTCTGAATTCCTATTTCTGACAAGAAGCCAAATACATATCTTTTATTAACGTAAAACTAAGTGAGGCCTTTTCCAAGAAACTGAGCTTGCATTAGTAAACTGATCTTAAAGATCTGAACTTCCCCAGAAATTAAATCACGAGTTTTAGACCTTTGCCATGCCTCTTTCCCATGGGCACCATGTACCTCAGAAACTGCAAAAGGATCTCTGTGACCTAGCCCAGGTTGGTTTACAAGCAGCAATTACATGGCACTTGTATGATGGGTACAACCAATGAGACATTGCTGATGGAAATCCTCCTTTTACAGGCTGAGCTGTTAAAAGCAGACCTGTTCCACAGATAAGTTAGAATGGAAAAATTTAAAGGGAAGGCTTTAACGAGAAGCTGTGCAAAGCCACAACAGAAATGCAAAGTAATTCATTCCAATTAGAGCAAAGAGAGCTGAAAATTACTCAGGGTAGTCAATTCACTTTATTGCACAAACGTTTATTATATAAGTTTACATAATGTAGTTTATTTGGTTTCTGGTCAGTGTAATGCACTGCAAAATGTAAACTACACATACTAATCAATCCAAGAATCTCTTTTTTCTGCAAGAGCTAGGAGGGAGAAAGATTACATGGAATCAAAAAAAAAAAGGGGGAAGTGGGGGGTAATGAAAAAAAAGCAGTCCTGGTAGAACTGTATTTAAGAGAACAATCACCTCCAAATATAAAAATGTAGCAGTTACTTTAGGAATGGGTCTCATTCTGCAATTGCTTTTGAAGTTCTGAGCACAGAGACGTGCTTCGTGATATGGACACACTATAAAAGATCTCTCTTGAATGCACTGATCTTTGAATATTACACGTAGCTTTGTGGTCACTGATTCTCCCAATTTGTTTTGCCACTGTGTAATTCCTTCTAAGCTACACTAAAAAAAAAAAAAAGCCTACTTGAGTCATGGGAGAACATTTTCACAGCATTTGACGCACAGAAAGTTTTACTGCTGAGCTTTTGGAGGCATTTAGCTCACCATGCGGATACTCAGTCTATTGGGTCGCTGAACTGTAATAAAAGACATCATTAAGTGAAACATTTCATGGAAGTACTTGGCTCATTGGGTCAGTGGTTATAGTTATAAGGAACTCCTTGTGAAGTTAATAGATAAAAAAATGAGCTCTTTTGATTTCCAAGACCAGCCTCTCTTTTTAAAGAGGGATACATGGCAGTTTCTAGTAATACACATAACTTAAGATATTTTCAGGAAGACCACACACTGCCACTGTCGAAGCTGCAACAATACTTCGGTCATTGCCATACACAACCAGCACTGACATCAATAAATACACGTGCCAAAATTTGTTGAGACTTCGCATTGTACTATTACGATAAAAGTGCTGAGTTTCACTGGTTTTTAAGAATTTGCTCTCCAAATCCACTGCAACCTCGTAGTTGAGCCAGTCACAGAGGCCACCAGCCTCTTCCTCCTGCCCCACCTCTTCTACTCTTAAATGTCCCCTCAGGAGACCACCTGGCCATCCCTTGCCAGCACTGGTCAGGAGAGCAAGAAGAGCAGGACCGTGCCCAGCTGCAGCTGAGAGGCATAGGCGGGAAATATGTCACTACACAGCAAGTGTTTTAGAAGCATTAAACCAAAGTGAAAGGTAATGGATTGTTTTACAATATTAAAGCAAATGTGTTGACAATGTAGCAACTAAATCCAGTTGTAGGAGAAGAGACAAGATCCTGGAACACAACTTGCAGTTTTCCCTGGAGAAAGGAGACATCTGGAAATACATCCCTAGGAAAATTCTGCTTTGGACCTCCTAGTTCAACTACAGGTAAGAACAAGTCTCCTTTCGTCTTTCAAACTACCAAGGGTTTCCTGATGAACTAAGCTGGGGGTGACAGGGCAAATAACAGAACTCCTCAGGAGGGTCCCCATGTACTTCACATTCATGGCTCCCTTTGGTAGGAATTTCAGTTTCAGAGGAACACTTGACATTTCAAATACACCCATATGGACTGGATTGACCTGTAACCAGTGGCATATAATTTAGTAAAGGGTAAAGCAACAGAGCACAGCTCTTACAATTCAATTTAATATTTTTTTCTTCTTCAAAATAGTGAATTTCAAACATTGAGAACAGTGTGCTCCTACTCCAGCTCTGGCTGATGCAGCACATAATGTAACTACATTAAGAGTGAAGAAGCAACATGCAATGTCAAACCATTTCCATGAGTTTTTCCATCACCTTGCCTTAGCAGTGAATGTTTTTGTGTTCAGAGAGGTTGAAATACAGCGTATCTACAACTGGGAGGTACTGCTCTCCGATAATATCACTGATGTTATCTCCATGATAGTGCGTTTAAAAAAAAAAACGCAAACAAACCAAAAAAACCCTATCAGATTTCATCCACGGTGCAGGAATTCATGTGTTTATCACTAGCATAACAAAGCCCTGACCTGACTGAGTACCTAGCTACTACCACAACATACATTTGAAAAAGTTTAATGCTTAATGAAGGAATAGCAAACAAGAGATGGCACTGCTCGCATATTTCTCTACTACTACCCATATGAAACAGTTCAGTTGCTTCATTGCCTCTCAGTTTTTCAGGCTCTGCTACTTTCATTCTTATGCTACCTCCTGCCT
>JAOXJM010000004.1:10508171-10531424 GCA_026413425.1 Tringa solitaria
TCTCTCCTGTAGGCCCCCTTTAGGTACTGGAAGGCTGCTATAAGGTCTCCCCAGATCCTTCTCTTCTCCAGGCCCGACTCTCAACAGCCCCAACTCTCTTTAATTTCCAGTAATTATAATGGAGAATGGTGACAAGATCAGGAGAACTTAATCATGGCACTACCTATTACAGAGATTATCAGAACACCAAAAATACTCAAGACAAAAAGTAACTTGCTAAGCACTGTGAATACATTATAAAGCATTAGCTGGCAAGTCCATGAGCCAGTGCCTCTCCTGGGTTATGTCTGGGGTTGCTGCAGGTGCAATCTCAGCTGATGGACTGTGCACAGTCAATTGAAAACTTTCCAGTAACAAGAATCTGCCATATAGGCAGATAGCCAACATTTCTGCAGTGACTGCACAGTAATGTTGAAGACCTCCTGAAAATTCAGCATTTGGTATGGTCTTAACTCTGGGTACTTGAGAATTTTCTCATCTGGTTGGGCTTTTTGAATGGCAGGAAGGAAGATGGAGGCCATTGAAGGGAGGGGATTTGAGCATCCTCCATCTCCTCCCCACTTACACTAACAATGTCAATGCCATCTAGTGGTCAAGATACTGTGATGTGGGTAAAGTTATGCAAATATTGCTTGAGATGAAACCTGACAAGTACAACTTTTTATACTGGGTACTTTATGCCTCTCATCATAAAGAACAAAAGAGAAATTTGTACTGGAAAAGTTGTTTTTCAGTACCTGGAAACATTCCTGAACTTCCCTCTCAATGGGTTCAGCCAAGAGTGGTATTTTATATCCGCCTCTGGGTCCTTCTGTTTCTGAACATGGTAAAGGAAAAAATATATCAATAATGGGCAAACCTTGCACCCAGCTCTATGAATGACAAAAAAGAGATTAATTAGATTAAACACCTGTAGACAAGGACATATGTGCAGTCAATAACATCCACTCTGTTACACTGCATTTAAAGAAGCAAGAAATAGAAAGTTCATAAAGACAAATGCACACTTGACATGTAAAGTCTTTTTGTTAGAAAACAAGATGAGGATTTAACATCACCATTATCAGTATTTAACGTTTTGTAATACCTTTCTTTTCAAGTTTGATATCCAGTTCAGGGTGGGGGAGGGGGGGTTCAATTTCCTTCAGAATATTTCTCCAAAGCTTGGCTAAAACTGGATATGTCTGGAAATGTGGTAAAAACAAACTTTGTTGAAAGATGGTCACTGCTTACCCAAACCTGCCCTACTTTCCTTTCTGAAACCAGAAATGTATAGCTGACATAAACAACAAAAAATTAACAAAGCCAAGGCAAAAGAGCTTTTATGCCTGCATAAAACCTGTCCAGCCTAATTTTCAAAAAAAATACAATAGCAAATTGCAAGGTGTAAGGCCAATTGCAAAAAGTAACCTGGAAAAAAATCACGTCAAGACTTTTTTGAAAACTGCTGAACTTGTTAATGTAATATAGGACATAACACATTACTTTTTGAAAGGGAATGAAAACTCGCCTTTTGTTCCAATGAAGGTACTTTCTCCTCCTTTCCCTATATTTGCTGTACATCCTTCAGACAGAGACTTTGCAAGCACACAGCTGCGACCTCAGTTTCAGTCCCACCCAGCTCAGCTCTCTCTTCACAAGCCCCTGGTATTCGGATCTTCCTACCTGTTCTTGCACATGCAAGATCTTTTTAAGTTTTACTGTAGTTTTAGGTATAGAAATACTATCTCATACACACAGATGCTTGTGTGCTAAACCAACCAGTTGGTAATGTTTTGAGTAATGCATCATAAGAGCAATGGCACCTTAACGATGTATTACATTAATACATCATCAAAGCTATGACACTCTTATGATATATTAGTTTAATGCATCATAGCAGTGCCGTGTCTTGGACAATGCATTACTCCAAAACATAGCAACAGCCAGAAAGCTCTCAATATAAGTTTTGGGGTTTTTCAACTTATTTACATTATACATTATATGAGTTTGGGCTGTTGGTTTTTCTTTTAATTTCTCAGAAATAACAGAGTTCACTAGGGACAGAGGACTGTAGTTATCTACGGATAAGTATCACTATTCCCAAGAAGCTATTTCACAGTCCACCACTTAGTACACCCTAATCCACAGCACGGATTATTGTACCGGGGAACGCGTAGCTGAGGAGGAGGGGAGTGCTGGTGTGCACCCGCTTTCTGTCCTGAGCCCTGCGGGGAGTGCCAGGGGAAGGGGAACTCACCATCCCCTCTGCAGTCACACCAAGATGCCACACACAAACAGCTCCTCCTTAAAACAGCCAGCAAAGGCTCAGTGAAATGAAGAGTTTCTTAAAGACAGCCATCCACAAAAAGGGTTGCTGGAGAAGAGATGGAATTTATTTCCAAAAAATTCCCTACTTTTAATCACTCTGCTCACATTTGCAGTGACATATCAAAAATCCCCATCAAAACAGTGAGATGCGTACTCATCGTGTTACTCACGCACCCCACGCTACACACCAGTCTCTCTCCTCTGCTGGCTATCTATGGAGAACTTTAAGGGAATGAAAATTTAATCTTTCAGTTACTTGCTTCATGACCACAACATAGAACACAGACCATACTAGTGAGCTATATGTTAAATTACTAATAGAGATTATTTGTAGAAAGCCGAGGGGAAGGCTTAAAAAGAGATTCTTCCACCCCATTTCAATTCCTTTTAAGAAAAACTGTAACTGATCATCTGCATCACATCTTTCCACAATGTTACCATGTCATGTAGTCAGTGCAGACAGTAACACCAGTCACCTGGCAATGCAGGTAATGTCTGTACAAATAATTCACTCTTTAATTCCTCTGATATAAAAGAATTGCACTCCACTGTTCACAGAAAATATGTAGGTCTCCCCTACATGTTTTCTTGCATGATTGCCAAAACCACACCAAAAACAGTCTGACCAATGAGTCTGTATGTTTTGAGAAGGGATATTTTGCAAAAGTTTGAAGGTCAAACCCAGAATACACACTAGAACATAACAGAAGTACAAAAGTTAAAACGAAGTACCTGCAGCAAAATAAAGACAGAAAGGAGAAAACAAAATTATCATCTGGAAACAAACGGGGTGGGGGGAAGAACAAAACCAAAACATCCCCCACCATAACACAGACAGAAAAGAAAAAAAAATACTCACACATAAAAATAAACTGAAGGAAAATGAGAAGAAAGTGCCTTCCTCAGAAATCTTTCAGAAAAACTAAATCCAAGCAACATGAACAGTGGAAAACATCAGACCTGTGATTCCCTGTTTCTGTCACTTCCTCTAGCAAAAGCAAAATCAGAAACTAGAGCATGGACAAGGATCTCTTAGAAGCATCAGTAATGGTGAACGTTGTATCTGACGCTTGCTTCATTCAAGGTCTTTCATGCTTTCAGGTATTTTGATATTTGCTTGCCTCTGTTTTGAGGGACCAAAAAATCCTTTTTTCCTCCGTCTTTCCTAATGGACCTTAGGAAGCGTCAAGACTGCACAGGAGGCAGTGCGGCAGAAGCACAGGAGCACTGGTCTCCCAGGCTCAAAGACTGGTGGCAGGAGGAAAGCACATGGGCTGAACAGGGAAAGGTGCCTGTCACCCCACAAACTAGTGCCCCACACTCTGACAAAAAACTGACCATGCAAAGTACATGGTAAAAAGGAAATAAAAAATAATGAAAGTTGCTTGGTTTTCTTTGGAACTACCGAGCCTCATAGATAAAGGCGAAAGTTTAAAAGCTTAATCCAAAATTATTTTTATGGCCACAATGTAAATCATAGAATTACAGAATGTGTTGGGTTGGAAGGGACCTTTAAAGGTCATCTAGTCCAACCCACCTGCAATGGGCAGGGTCATCTTTAACTAGATCAGATTGCTCAGAGCCTCATCAAGCCTGACCTTGAATGTCTCCAGGGATGGGACCTCCACCACCTCTCTGGGCAACCTGTTCCAGTGCCTCACCACCTGCACTGTAAAGAACTTCTTCCTAATGTCTAATCTAAACCCACCCTGCTCTAGTTTAAAACTATTTCCCCTCGTCCTGTCTCTACATACCCTTGCAAACAGTCCCTCCCCATCTCTCCTGTAGGCCCCTTTCAGGTACTAGAAGGCTGCTATAAGGTTTCCCCAGAGTCTTCTCTTCTCCAGACTGAACAACCCCAACTCTCTCAGCCTGTCTTCGTAGGAGAGGTGCTCCAGTCCTCTGATCATCTTCATGGCCCTCCTCTGGACCCGTTCCAACAGGTCCATGTCCTCCTTGCGCTGAGGGCTCTAGAGCTGGACACAGTACTCCAGGTGGGGTCTCATGAGATCAGAGTCGGGGGGGGGAGGGGGCATTCCTCCTATTATTTATTCATACATTATTCATTAATTTCACTTAAAGCACTTCAAACACAATTATGCAGGTGCATCAATTATCTCAGAAAACAACAGTAAAACATACAAAGCCTTCAGCTGCATTCTCTTTCCTCAGCCCCATGTTTGCTTCGCTGTGTTCCTCCTCTTCTGGCACCAGAAAAGCTAGCTGGTACAAGCCCTCTACATTCAAGGAGTTGCCCATTTCCTAAGGGCACAGCTCTTCGAAGGCAGGAAACAAGGACACATTTCATTTTAAAGCACTTTGCTGAAGTTCCCATGAGCATCCCCAGTGATGAGCCAAGATCCCTCCTCAGGGACCTTCCCCCCACCCACTCAACACTGTGACAGGTCCAAGGTAGCACGTTTCTCCCACCAGATAAGATATGGCCTATTTCTACATATGTACTGCTTCCCATAAACTCCAGGCTCTTTTTGCCCTCCTGCTCCGTGCTCCTGTAACCTCTGCTGTTGAGAGGCGGCTGCATTCAGTGCACAGGCCACTGCCACTCCACCGCTCTCTCTGGTCCTTCCCACCACCTGCGTGGTGTGTGATGGGTGGTGACGGTGCTGGGATCTCTCGCAGCCTCTCTGGGTGTCCTTTGTCCCTGCAATGGAAGTTACGCTGGACCACAAAGACACTGAGTTGTTGGTGTTGGCAGTCCTCAACTCGGTGGCTTCTGGAGTACCTCCACCTTCAGACAGTCTTGTGGAAGTCAGTGCCATGTACCGGCATTAGGGTCCACCTCCATGAGCAGACCTGAGACAACACAGGGGAGCAAGAACTGCCGAGAAAGGAGAGGGAAAGGAAGAGGGACAAGGCAGGGAGGGCAGAGAAAACAAGCAGATAAAGCAGAGGCTTCTGACAGAAATCAGTGCTTACGGTTTCCTGAGTGTTTGGAGTTAACTGCATCCCCAGTTCAGAGCTCATCCCTTGGACGAGCCTGGCTGAAGACAAAAACACTCAACCCCTATAAAGAAATCCATTTATACATAAATAAGCCAATTTTATGAATGCTGACTTGTTTTTTCTGGTCTTATCTCAAAGATTCCCTACATTAATATCTTCCAGTGGTCTAATGTAACCTGTAAGAGACACTGTTTTCCCTGCCTAACACATCAACTCTATTTCTGAAGAAAAAGTACTTTTCTTATTGTTTGTGTGCAGGATAAAGTATGTCATTACTAAGCTACAGGTAAGTTACTCTCTATTAAATTACACTTGTACATATTCTAATAATTTATGGGCAAGTCTGGATTCAATTTTTATTTCCCTTCATTTGAATACATTAATATTCCTCTATTTCTTTGGCACACAGCATTCTATATTTTCCCACAGTGTGCTGAATCCTTCAGAAGCATAAAACATAAGTAGTCATAACATCACTGGGGAGGGGGCGGATAAATGCTACTCATACACATTTGAAAATCACAAGTTTTTGCAGAGAAGAGAAAAAATAACACACATTAGCAGAGTAGAAAATTCATGAGAAAATGTAGCCAAGAAAACAAAAAGGGGTGCTCAATTTAAAAAGGGGTGGGAAAGACCTCTTAAGAATAATTTTGCTTATGTATAAAATCAACTGCTGTATAACAGACCTGGAAAAAAAAAAAAAGCAAATCTTTGCATATATAGAGTCCCTTTCCCCAGTAGGTCCCAGAAATATTTCTCCTTGGTGAATCCCTACTTTATAGATATGGGGAAGGTGAGGAACAAAACCTATCCAACCTGAGTGTCTTTGGGGAAGGCTACAGAGTAATTTTGGGAGTGCAGAACAGAAATGGAAAATAAACTATTTTGATCTCCTACCTTGTGCAGTAGCTTCATCCTCAGCATTCAACATGCATCACAGAGCTAGTGATCCACAGGACCCCAGCCCTCCAGCTACACCTGAGGAGCTGGAGTGAAGGCTGGAGGCCTGCACTGTCTACTCAACAGTGGGAAAAAATGTCCTGTCCTCCATATCCCTTTCCTGGGTGCATCCCCAGCTGAGAAGACGCAACCTTGGCTTGCTAACATAGCAAAAGGATCACTCTCTCCAGGGTGATGACTTCTGAAACCTGCTAACCAGCTCCAGGTCCTAACTGTAACACAAATACATGCTGTCAGAATAAATACTAATGGCAACATCATCAAGCTACAGCTGTGTGAAAGAAAAGTAGAATAGATAGATGCTGAAGTTCTAGCAAATTACAGTGCCTTAGTAGCAACAGATATTGTGCAAAGATCTAGAGCCTGATATACATTCTGGATAAATTCAAAGTATATGAAAATGTATTTTAATTATAAGACTAACTATAAAATATCAGCACCTAAACAATTGCTGGACTGTCTCTGTGAAAGTACTGACAGGAAAGGTTACATAGAAAATAAAGATTTCACCTGAAGAAGTATAATTGCAAAAGAATTCCACCCCCCCTTAAAAAATATTGTACAATACACAGAACCCACAAATTTCATAGGTGAACAGAAGGATTTCGATTTAGTTTTTAGAATAAAAGATGACCTACAAAGAAAACCTAAACATTAACCTTAGCACAGAAATAAGTTCTGCACACCAAGGGTGAGAGCAGAAATAACCTCTGAAGAAGAGGAAATTTATAGCTTCTGCAGAATCCTTTTGCCAGTTTTTGGGTTTGTACTTGACTCTTCTAGTGCATCACTCTGGGACATAGCCACTGCATTGAGGCAGCACATAAAGCAAATAAATAATTGCCTGGTTTTTCATCCATAGGACAGCAATGAAGATGATAATACAAAGGAACCTTTAAAAACTGTGTGCCATACCACAAAATGCGCAATTCTTACTGGTGACCCTCTGGGACATTTCAGTACATTAAGGAATATTCAGGTGTCTTTGGTGTCAACAGCAAGCACTGGACTAGCTAGAGGACTTTATTGGAGCTATAAAGAATGTTTTCCAGAGGGTTTTAGATTTATGCACTGAATTCACCTCTCTCATATTGCCCAGATAGGAAGGGAGCACAAAGCTAATTTTTCAGATCCATATGAAAGTTGGCCTTCTTGGCTATCTTTAATATGATAGGCCACAAAACCTGTGCCCAAAACTGATTAGAGTTCCCAGTAAACTATATTTAGTGATTTTGGATTAAAAAAAAAATTTTACACCTCTTTGTGAAGTCATCTATATCGTACACATGACAAAAAAATTGCTAGCTAATGATAAGATGACTTTTACCATTTCCTATATCTAAAACATCATTTGACAATGCTAAGGATTAGATCAAACATGGCACTTTACTTGCATAAAATTCTATTCCTAGTGCTCTCTGGAGGAACATAACATACACCTTCCTTAAAAGCTGTATGGAACCACTACCAAGCTACAGACAAGACTGCAATTTAATGAAATCCTCATGTTAACTCATGGCACTGCTAGCCCAAAGACCACCACCAACAAAGTCTTTAAAGGTGTGATGATGCTTCTGGGTGGGATTTTTTTTGCAAAAGAGATAAACCAAGCTTAGAAAAGGCAATGGTAATGAAGCGGTCCTGGTGTGTATCAGTGGCAGGGTCAGGGACCAAACCTGGGGTTTGAATCCTTGTGCTGCTCCCTCCATCTGAGCAGAGCTGCACTGAGTTCCTAAGCTGAGTGTGGACAGCAGGAACAGGCAAGACACCTACCAGCACAGAATGAGCCAAGTACTAAGCACGGGAGGAAAGAACGTGCCTCTTGCTGTTGAAATGGGACAGCCAGGCACAGACTTCCCAGGCACAGACCCCATTGCCACTGGAGGTTCTCAGGACCTGCACCTACATGACACTGCTGCAAGATCCAGTTGTGCAACCCCCAGAAGGGAGCTGTGCCCACCCTAGAGGCAGCCCCTCCATACATGTGATAAATATCCTGTTCCTCCGCAGCCTGCAATCTCAGGGAACAAAGTAAAGCCATAAAAAGGTTTTGCTGCTCATGAAAAATTCATGTCCTGAGGGATGGCTCCTCAGACCAACCCAGCCAGCATTCAGCCCACAACTCTGCCCTGCAGCCACAAGCATGGCAGCAACAATGTGCCGCATGAGGCTTCCCTGACTGGTGGCCAGATCTCCCAGACTGACATGGAGGAGGGGACAAGGCCTGGTGACAACCTCCCAGCTCCTGGAGGAGCTACCGAGGCTATCTGCAGAGGTGTTTTCTGTATTGTAAGCCCAAAGGACATCTGTAACTGATTCACCACTGATTCTGCATTTTGCACAGCCAATTTTTAAATGCCGTCTAACTTGTAGTGTAACTGGCTCAGGGAATTTATTAGACAGTTGTGTCTTGGACTTGGTTAAAAACTGTAGCAGAGCTGGAGCCTCACCTGATTTGAATGCATTCATGCAATGTTAGTCAACTATTTATTTCAGGGGGAAAATGGGCAAAAAACTGAAACTATTTACTTACATGTATATCTGATGGTTCCTTTTTGAGGGGAGTGATTCAAATATTTTTCTGAGATCTGTTGTCTACTAAAGCAGTTGTTCTGTGCAAGTCACCTGAAAAATTAGGCACACAAGGAAAAACAAAACATAAACAAGGAGAGCCATGCAATGTTATACATCTTATCATCTGAAATCCAACGTTCAAAATGATTAAGGAAAAACTTTCAAGTCCTCGTTACCCACTATATAATTCAACATATATTCCTCTGGTGTCAGATCTCCCCACTAAGTCTTGTTCAGATCACCACAGGAATTTATTGCAAATTTTGCAAAGCTTTTGACCTGTATCGTCTTATTAAACTTTTATGAAAAATCAATGGAGTTCAATCATGTTATGAGCTGTTCTTCACACACGTGTCAGTGGCAAATGGAGAAGCCTATTTATTCCAGAGTCAAGAGTGAAGATGTAGAATTGGATACAAGTCTCCGATCATATGTCCATGGTGCTGATAACTTAAAATAAAGATTTAAGAAAATAAAACATATGTAAACTTTGGAGGAAAATATGAGACTGACAACTTGAAATCAATGTGTTTTGAAGGGAGGGTGGGTTGCAAGTTCCAGAAACGCAAATTAAGTAATTACATCAAAAATATTTTAAATAAACACCATAAGGAGCTACATTTTGATTCAAGGGGAAATAGGCAACTTCCTCACATAATCATATCACAAGCAACACCAGGAGAAAGAGAAAAGAAGATGGAAGTATACTTTCCCTGTTTCTTTTTCAGTAGGGTCATTTTTAATAGCACGACCAGGGTAACAAGGAGTTATTGGTGCCCTTCTCTGGGCTGGTACACCCAAAGGAAAGTGCTCCCCAGGCATGCACTGCAGTTCTGCTTGGGAGCAGGAGCGCGGGATCATCCAAGCACCTCAGGAAAAACTTGACAGGAGAGCGAGAGGGACCTCACACGTTGAGGACATTGATGAACACGGGGTCCAACCAACCTGACATCTCCTGCACCTGCCTGGTGAGTCCCGTAAACACTGGTGTCTGCAGGGATACAAGAAAAATAAATTAATGAGTAGACTGCATCTCTGTATAAACTATCACACCCTGAATATGGACTCTGGGCTGCAAGGCTGCTATTCTGCCTTACTGCTTTTTTACCCGTTTTATGGGCACACAGACAGGACTAGTAGTTCAACACCGTTTTTCAGTTGCAGACGCTGAAATAACTAAAAGCCAAATTCTGCAGAAACTCTCCTGGGGAAGTTTCAATACCTTAAATTCCAGTATATTGAATAGCCATTGCAGAACAAATTAAGCTTTAACAGAAAAGATAGTGTCTCTTGTTTGTTCTACTTCTTTATTTTTCTTACCTATTGTTTTGGTTTTAATTTCCGTGAGTAAGCAGTATTGGTATCCTGCTGGCTTCCTGCTAGCCACAGGAGAAGGAAGGGGAATTTTTGCAATAATTTAAAAATACACTGAAAGTATGGAAAGGTTAAGAATTCTGGAAAAAAAAAAAAAAGAAAGAAAAAGAAACTAAACAAAGGCAAAGCAACCTGACAAAATTAGCCTTTATCAAGTAATCAAAGCAGATGAGAATTCTCCACAGAACAGGCTGGTAAAACCAGGTCCTTCATAAAAATGTGCCCATGATATTTTAAAACAAAGCTGTTTTGTTTGTTTGCCTTGGTTTTTAAAATAAAATTTTGAGTGGTCTCCAGCAAACCCTCCCAAGGTGCATAAAAGTGAGATTACTAGTCACACTTCTCAACTAGAGGCATAATGCAATACTCTGCTGCAAATGGAAGAGAAATCTTTTGAAACTAATGACAATCTTTCTGTTTATCATCTTGCCAAATCCACAGGCTATTTGCTTTTATGCCAGCCAGTTTTTTTCCAGGAAAAGGCAGCCGATGTGCTTCTTGTAGGCAAAATGGGGTTTGCTATAAATAAAAGAAAAAAAAAGTGAAAATCATAAGAGCAAAACAAATACCACATTTTAAAATTTTCAAAGCCACAAATATTTCACACCAACTCTTTCACCTCCTGAATAAAGGCAGGCATTAGGTCAGATTGGTATTAGTTACATTAAGTAAAACATCTGGAAGGGCTATTTACACGCATTCTGCATTTAATTAGAGCCTGAGACATTTCATGCTGCAAGCATACCTTAGCAAAGACCTGCAGGTTTACCCAGCTAGAGTGGATGAGAGTCAATAGGCCAGCTTTAACCAGCAACACGTCTGAACCTAAGAAGCTTTATGCATAGCAACATATTCTTGCTAAATTAATCTTCAGTCTGGTGCTTTTTACCTTGGCTGCCTTTGCTATAGGAAACTGGAGTCACAATACAATATATTGCAAAAAGGAGCTAGTACCAGGGCTTAGTCCTTAACAAATGTTGAGTTCATTTTCTTGCTGTATCCTCTGAAGGGAATGCTGTTTTACTGTCTTCAGCCTTGATTACTGTGGGGAAAAGCCCTAAATGGGATATTCGTTTGGCCTGATAGACAAAACATGTGTGTTGATGCATCTCACAATGTGAACACGGTCATCAAGGGAATTGCTGCTTAACCATTCTAAAGTTAACTTGGGTACTGCAGAGTGTTTTCGTTATCTTACATGTACTGAAAAGACAATGAGGAAAAAGGTTTTAAATGTTATTTTCTGCAATTTACATCAAGTACATCTATAATGTAAGAAGCAAACAATAAGTGACTGTAAAAATAGAAAATTATAGTCAAACAATACTCACTTTACTCAAGATATAAATACTCTCATCAGCTGTTATTTAACAAAATTTATCAAGACAACAGGGAATGTCTGGAAAGAGACTCTGACCACCCTTTTGACTTCAAATAACATAGGAAATAAACTTGATTGCATTTAATGATTAGTTTAACATCTATTAAAACCAAATTTCCAAACCTCAGCTCTACTCTATCATTAAATATAATCATCCCTTGGGAGAAAAGGAATTCATTCAGTTGTGTATATGAATGATATTTTCTGTAATGAGTTTTCCAAAGCTGACTTGTAGCTTGGGGTGGTTTATTTGGGTTTTTGGTTTGCTTTAGGGTGTTGGGTTTTTTTGTTGGAGAAGGAGTTTTGAATGGGGACAAAGTTCAGACTGTAGGTATCAGGTGTGAAGTTTTGGCCCTTAAGTTTGAAGGATGAATGGCTGAGCCCGTCTCAGGTTTGGGACTGGAAAAATCAAGGGCTTAAGACAAGTCTCAAACAGCCTTAGACAACGTAACACAAATCACTACATAAAGTTGCACAGTTTCAGTCTGCAAAATGGGAAAAATGAGATTTTTCTACCTCATAGCGGTATTATTAAATTAAAACCCATTAATCCCTGGCAAGCATTTAGATACCATAGCAATATAAACCATACTAAGAAGCAAAGATGGAGCTACCGAGTCTAATGGAGTTATTCACAAACTAGGAATAAGTGATCAAAGGAAGAACTAGTTAATTTTCATTAAAGGTGCTTAGCTATTTTTGTCAAAGTTTTTATCAGTATCTCACAGTTTATATTCTTTGATAGTGTAAAGTGCAAAAGGACCATTAACTTTAAAGCTGGACCAACTGACTCCAGCTGAAGATCACGCCCAATACTCTTCCTACTGAGTATAGTGAAAATAAGACTTCTGTCAAATTTGCAGCAAACCTACAAAATGCTCTCTTTTTTTTTTTTTTTTCCTTTCCAATTATACTGGTTCAACAGGCTCTGCCTTTTTATTATATGCTTACTCTGCTCATGCCATATATCAGTTCTTTTATGGGAAAATCTACTGATAGATTAATAAAATCCTTTCCAGCTTCAATCTGGTGGTTTATATAAATCAGTGTAGCATGTGTTAAAGATGTAATTTCTAATTACAGTATAACAACAAAAAAAGGTGGAGGGAGGAATATGTAGTTCACTGTCAGTCATTTTATCAAACAGCATCCATATTTGCTTGGAAGTAAGGCTTAATTAGCGATCTACCTCCTCAGTAACTACCCTCCTTTAGCTTTTAAGCCAGGCATGTAGGTAATTAACAGAAGAATTTGCTACCTATATGAAAGCCCATTAAATTTACTAAAACTTTAGCTTTTAAAGACAGGCAAAGAAAACCATAAGTTAGCTAATGCAGAAAAATTCAACAGAGCTAGCATGGTTATAATCAAAATTCTTTCTCATTGTGCTCCAATTTAAGGGAAATGGACAAAGCAGAGTGAACTCCATCAGGTAAATTTGGTTTACAGTTCACTTTATTAAATAAGGGGGATTAAAAAAAAAAAGAAAAAGAAAAAAAAAGACCACTTAGGAGCCATTCTGCCAAATAACAAAAAAAAAAACCCTCATAACAATCTCTGTCTATAGAGGAACTTCATAAACATACCAAGCAAACTGCTCTACAAAGAATGTCCATCTATGGTGCAAACATGCTTAATTAACCTTATGACAGATGGAAAAATGTAAGTGTGTATGTAATATACAAGAAGTGGGGTTTTTTTTAAATTACTAGACCAGGTTTTAATTGCTGATAACCTCAGGTCAGATATACAATGGGCCAGGCCTCTGTGAAGCAATAAACTTGGCATCAGTTCTCCACATTCAGGCATAGTCTGATCAGATTTTGTTTTGCAAAGGTCATTTAATCAGTAGTATCACTAACTCTTACTACCTTAACATTATCTTCCTTTAGATAATGATAGCATTTTGCATGTGCTAAGTAAAACAGGAATTAACAAAATTCCCGTGGCTTACTTAAATGATAAATAACAAGCCATTTTAAGGAAGAAATCTCCTAGGGAGTGCGGAAAAACCTGCAGCTGAAGGCGAGCGAGTCAGGATGTGTAACTCTGCACAGGCATAAACAGGAAACGGAGCAGCTTGCATTTGGATTGACAATCTGGCTCCAAATGGCTCATCTACAGCGGGCACAATGCTTGACCCCTGTCAAACATGAGAACTGTCATTTTGTAAGAGTTTTTTGTCCTCATACCTCTCAGAAGTCCCTTAAGTGAAGTAAAATCTTTTCTTCTCTATCATTCTGCATGGTCAAGAAAGGTCTCGCTTAGTGAAACACTTAAAATTAATGATGTCACTTTTATTGTAAAACATTTCCTCATGCCACCACTTCCTATAGTTTTGGCAATAAACCCCCTGGAATGAAAACATCAGAGATTAATCATATTGTAATGCAGAATAATATTAATCTCTTTCATTGTCACGTTCCAGCATAACATAGGAACTAGCTTGACCTTCTTGAAAAGAAGTCTCAAATGCTCTGCCCACCGGTGTCACCAGGGTTTAACCCTATTTATTCTATATATTTCACCTGTTTCCAATGCACTGACCCCGTCAGAATTACACATTGTGCAAGTTCATTGTGCAAAACCTTACCCTGGTGTTTCTAGAGCATGCATCCTGCAAGCGAAGTTCACCATAATGCCAGGAGACAGTCTCTGTGCAAAGCAGTGCTGGATACCTGTGGGCTTCAAGGATTCAGAGGACAGGAAAATGACAGAAAAACTCAGGACAGCAAGGTGAATCATAGAGACCTTTAATGACAGAGATGTATCAGATGCCTTCCATTACATTCCACAGCAAAAAAGATGCCTGTAAGGAGCCATTTCATCTCTGAAAACGATGTGGGCGTTGCAGCACTCAAAGGAAATTACCAGCAGCAACTTCATTCCTAAGGATGTTTGCCAAGCCAAGGATTTGGTCTTTGTAAAACAGACACAGCACTAAGGAAAGGAGATTTAGCCACGCAACAAAAGAATAATAGTGAGAAGAACATGAAAAACCTGGCAGTTTATCCTGGTTCTCTGCAACATTTCAGTGGAGAAAAAAAAAAAAAGAAAGAAAAAAAAAGCCCATAAACAAGATTTTCAGAACAATAGCCCAAAGTTAAATATTTTCTTAAAGCTCAGAATGAAATGGAACTGGCTTGAAAAAGTTATCCATACAAATTTGGATCTAGGAACCTCGTGTTCAAAGCTTCTGAAAAGAGGAATTGGTCTTGTGCTCAACATAACTATTATCAGCTAGAACACACCAGGGAAAATGCACATATCACCTTCACAAGTAATAGTGAAACCAGACTTTAAAATTTAATATTTTTATCTTACATTATGGTCACGTATTGTTGTGAGAAATGAAAATGGCTCTGTAAAACATTACATTTCATTACAGATACCTCTGCTTTGCAAGTTTGCAAAAACACCAGCAAGGCTGAGATGGCTTCAAGTGTTAATTCATACATTTACAAAGCAGCAGTTAAAATCCCACTTACAAAGTAACAAATCACCTCATGTTTCTCAATACTAAAATAAAAGCCATGTAGCATCCAAACTCTTGTACTCAACGTTGTCATTAACAGGCATAGAGAGTAACAACTACTATTTATAAACAAGCAAAAAAACCTGTGAAAACATAAACCACTCATGTATTATAAAATTACCGGGTTTTTTTAATATTAATAGCTTATTAAAGAAACCTCCTGAATTCAGAACAATATTTTCCCTAACCACTTTGTAAATTCACTAATTTTGAGAATTACAATACTTCATCTTCCGCATGGTATAAATATCTTTGAAACAATATTGCTAGCATACTCCATATAGACCTTCAGAACATGCTCGCAGCAGCCCCGTTTCAATGCTGCAGAGCTCTATTTATTCAAAACCTATAAAGTGTGACAAGAATTCTCTCTTAGAAGAAATACGCATATTTTTGTCCATTTTGTGAAAGTTAGTCCTGTCACTGACAAGCAGCTGAACGACATATGCTGGAATAAATACAACTGGAATTATAAAGAAATAGTGAACACCAGTATTAGATTCTTGTGGTTTAAAAATGTTTTTCAAGTGGTTTTTTTTTTTTCCATTTTATTATTTGTACCCTGGTGACCAGTAACACTAGGTCTACAGGGTACAAACCAAAGAAAAAAGTCCTTGCTTGAAAAGGTTAACAGTTCAATTTAATCTTCTCTAAGATCTTAACAATCTGATTTTTGTAGGGAGGAGGGAGGCCTGGTTAGGTTTAATTTTAAAATTAAATATAAAAACCTGATTTTGTAACAAACGCAAGTGGATAACAGCTTGTATGTGATCTTTCACTTGTATATTTGCAAGAGTATTATATCTCTCAATTCTTTAAAGCACTGTAATTAAGAATTTTTTTTAGTGCTTCAAGTACTTTTGGTCATTCTTTCAAGAATAGTATACAATTAACCAGAAACCACAATTGCAAACTACAGCACTGTTTTGGAAAGATTTCCTCATTCACAGTCTTCCTAAGAATTGCAATGCATTTTCATGAAAAACAATGGACTGAGCTAAGCTTGTGTCCCACCAATTAATTTATTTTAGCGAGCAGAAGGCAGGCCTCTGGACTTTCAGCAAACTGGATACCAGGAACAAGGGTCAGAGGAAGGAGATGTAAAGTGTCCATTTGTCACTTACACATCTTAATCACTAATAAGACAGCAATAGATATCTCAGAGTCTTTCAGGGAAGAAAGCAATCTACACCAGGCACAAACATCCCCATGAGACAGCCAGCGAGCACTGGTGGCACTCTGTGCCAAGGCAGCAGAGTGGTCTGGTCCAGGAGTAATGGGTGACGTGCCCAAGAGGAGCCAGCACGGTGTGGTACACGCTCAACACAGGTTTGGTGGGGGAGGTGCTAGAAGGAGGCTACACTGGGGGAAAAGCAAGGGGAAATAAGATGGGACAATGAATTACAATATTTGAAAGCCTGTGATTAGCATACAATGACCAATTTCCTATTAAAAAAAAAAAAAACCACACGTTCAGTGGCATGTATTTAAGGCATATTCCGAATGTTATTTTAACACATAAGCAACAATAGTTTAGAAATCCCTGATATGAACTGAGGATGGAGCTAAGCACCCCAGTAGTGACACAATATAAACTTCAGCACATGAAATACTGGAAGTTGATGTAAACAGCTTTTAATAGCAGTGAACATTTGTTCGCTTTGTTTAGACCATCTGGATGTTCCATTGTGTTCAGTTCAACACCGACTGCCGTCGGGTGACAGTTGATATATGTTAAGTACAAGCAAAGTGCCTCAGCCCACTCCAGGGACCCCGAGGAGAACTTTTCAGTGTTTTGTGGAATACACTGTCAGACCGCAGCGCAGTCGCCTGCATCCTTAATGGCTCTTGGCCAAAGTCCTCCAGCTTTTTTTTTTTTTTTTTTAAATCAAAGCAGAGTTTTGCTTTTACTGTTTGAAAGGTTAGGAAAACTATGCCAAAGTTCTTCCAGGCAGCTTGGAGAGCATCAGCTGACAGGAATGATTTTCAATATGGAGCAAAGAATAAAGAGAACCACTAATCCTAAGAGAATCCAGGTTTCACTCATTTTACATGCAATGTGGCTAACAGCCTTTTGAATGCAACAAAAGAAAAAAGTTACTAATAAACACAGTGATGTAATTGTTCTGGAAAAAAAAAAAAAGATGATAGGAAACCAACAGTTAGAGGCACAGAGATTTTTTCCATGCTTATCCAATAATATACTACATTTCATCCTGCCTACATTTTGGATAGCTGGTGATGCATCCTCTGCAGGTGATCAAAGCTATCTTTCAAGCACATTGGCCATTTCATGTTTAATCACTGGCTGTGAAATGCTTTGACTGCTGAAATTAAAGGGACTATGCAAAGAATCATTATTATTATTATTATTATTGCTACCATTCTGCATCTTCACATAACCACCACTTCAGTTTTATACAATTAATAATTTTGGAAAGCAGAAAAGGCAGAGGTCTGAAAGCTTATTTGGATACATTCACATATTAAAAAGCATTGTTAATTTTAGGGTACAAAATAATTTAGCTCAGCCTTCTCTTAGGATGTTGATCACGGAGTAGAAAACTGGTTTTCTACCTCCAGAAATACTGTTATTTCATAAAACATTTAATACATCTGGAATGCCAATTTCACTCATTTTTTTAAAAATCTCAAATCAACAGGAACAAAAGTACTGAGTAACATGGAAAAATACACCCTAGATGCTTGCAGCATATGATATTTTTTCTTTTTCAGTTATACCCATTATATTATTTAATCTTTTTTGTTACTTCCTTTTTTCTGCAAAGTTTAGCTCATATAAGTTTGCCTCTTACAAGCTGCTGCACTAACCTATTTATCCACCAAAAAGGTATCACGTAAGCAGCAACACTCCAAGGTTTCTCACATTATACCTCAGCTTTGACAGAGGCTGAGAGCAGATATTAGCCTCCATTCCATTTTAACAGCCTCTCATGAACGCTATTCCAAAAGTTACCAGGTGATACTGGCTGTTACAGGGGTATCCACGTTAAACCATTCTGCAAGAATCAACCTTGTTTTATCCACATTGAAGCTACCAATAAACATTATGTATATGGCAATTTCAGTCACTGGTTGGAAATAACCTCCTGTTTCCTCTTTTTCTATCTGGCCCAAAAGAAATTATAGTCCAGGAACAGAAATACCTTCTAAAAAGATTACAGAGTGAGCCTCCAAACTATATCTTAAGTCCATGGAAAATTGTCCTGCAAATTATATGCATTTGAATGACGATTATCCTTTTCAAACGTAATGAAAGGAAGCAATGTCTCCTAGTGAAGTTAGCAGTAATAAATTGATTAAAGAATGCTTTACATAAATTCAAAGATCCCACATCTTACAGAATCAGGTCAAAAAGAAAGGCGATTACCACATTCTACATTCAAGCTCAAAAAGCACAATCAAATTAAAACATTCAAACAGAGACCACTATCACTGAAAGGAGTCACTGCTCCGGCTGGAGTTAATATCCAGCTTGTTTATAACGCTCGTCTAAATCAATGGGACAACTCAAGTTATTTAACTGCATTTCTGCTGGAAGACAATAACATACCTACATTTCCAATATATAGGCAGCTTCTAAATGTTCTCTTCCATCTTTGTGATGTGTTAGCTTTTATAATTCTGCAATCGTAACAGTTAACACAGGATTGCATCTTTTCAACGTTATTTCTATTTTGGAGAGTTTTTGGAAAGCATGACGCACAGTCAATTAAGCACTAAGAAGTGTATATTAGATTTGCCATTTGAACATTTATGCTAGGATTTCAAATAAGTTTTATAAACATTAAATAAACACTGCAATAGTGCTGAAGTACTACACAGTATGTTTTATCTAATTTCCAGAAAGGTAAAGAGGCACAGAAAAGGACACTTAGTCAAAGGACACATGACATTTAGCTGTGGCTCCATTCAAGAAAACACCTCTCCCAAGTGCTACTGATGTTCAGGCACTACCTGTCCCCAATTATTACCTGAAGTTTGGGTTTTTTTAAATAATCTCCCTTTTTAAATTTAAAACCACAAAGTCCCAATCTGCCAGTTCAGTAAGAATTGGACTGAGCTACAAACATATCAGACAAGCCTTCAGTTAACTTTTGATTAAGATTCACCTATGATGTTAATGGAAATGTAAGCTATTTATTTACAGGCGAAGCAGTTTGTTATCAAATGTTTTGTACATTTCTCTCCACTGTTCCAAACGTATCCCATCCTTAATCACATGACATACTTAATTTTCATAGTTGATTTAACTCCCTTTTCTATTTTTTCCTTACCTTGTCTAGTCAACAGAGCTGCCTGTCACAGCAGGTTTCATAATCAGTTGCATACTCCATCCTGGTACTGTACAACACAAGTACAATAAATGCATTAGAGAGTCATTGTCTTGGCATAATATTAAGGTGTGAAAAAATTATCAACTGATTAATATTGCATCAGACAAAAAAAATCTATTGTAAATTAATAAATCATGAAATAATTTGTTCTTTCAAAACCGATACAATCAATAGTTCTCATGTTATTTTATACCATCATGTAGTTAAGCAAAAGAAAAATGCAGACGTTATTAAAATATCTTATCTAGGAAGATGCCTAAAGTTTCTGCTTTGTTTTTGAAAGAATGCAGTGGGTATCATGAGTTTATGAGCATTCACACACAAACCAGCTGAGTACTTAATTTTTTGCGTTTGTGTAGCAATGTAGTATTTCAAAATAAATTTAATTTAATCGGATGCAGTAGAAGTTATTCAATAGCTGGTAAATGGATGTACTGTAAAATGTAATGTCACCTAGTTAAAACAGAAAAGAGAGAGAAGATGCTAATTCTGCTGATGAAGATATTGTTTTTCCCCTCTTGTGCCCTATTCATTATGCAAGGCTGCAGAATATGAAGTGTAGTGTGTGATCCGGGCGATCTAATGATCTCCCACACCTGCTCATCTGGTACAATTTTAATTAACACTCCAAGGAGGTTTGTCAAGAGTAATCAAAAACATTGTCGCTTATAAAGCTGTGGCAAGAAATCAATAGTTTTCATCAGAAAAGGTAAGGTCTGGCATAACTGAACCATTTAATTGCTTCATTCCAATAAACAAAAACTGCACATTTTAATGACTTGATTTTGGAAATCAATATCTAACCTCATATTGCATTAAACAGCAACATGTGGTGGGATATTCACAGTCATTTCAATTCAGAATGAAGCATTCCTCTTTTTTTATTTCATCTCGAATGGCAATAGGTTGCTGAGTCTATGCAGTGCTATGATTTATATCAAATGAGTGACCTCTAGGGCCGTAAGACTAGAACGGGTGACTAGTTCTCAATGGTAAGCTACTGGCACTTGACAAAGTGCCTGAAGCAGAATGAATTTACTTCTCTTTTCCTCAATCATCAACAGGCTCTGCCCTGACCCCCATACTGACTCCTATAACAAGATCTCCTGTCTCTGACTGAAAAATTTACTGTCATGTCTACTTTTCATTGAGCTCAAGTGAGTACTTCTGTCACCTTCAGTGAACTGAGTCTGTAAAAGATTTAACTAAACACCAGTAACAGTTTAAAAACTAAGCAAGAACAACTCATATAAAAAATACTGCTTTTAAGCACTTCTGTTTCTTAAAAGTCCAGGAACTATGCCTTTTTATTACGGTTTTGCTTCTTTAAGTCTTCATCATTAAACTGTTAAAAGCTAATGCTCCGCAAAGATATGAAGGAAAGACTCACAATGGAACACGGGTATCATAACATTAGTAACACCTAGTAGCACTGGAACACTCCGCCTGACCAAACACGCAGCCAAAGTTGCCTGTGAACTACGAAAGATTCAACAACGTGAAATTTTACATATGAAGAGATATCAACTATAAATCACACATCCATTTGAATTCATGATCTGATTTATATACAATGTACAGCATCACCATGCTCAAAATACGTCTATATACAGTAATGATATGAACAAGTTTTTGTACTATTCAAAGATTTTTAATTTTAAAGCAATACTTGTAAAACATTTTTCTACAGCCTTTCAGTAACAGCAGTTAGCACAGAATATACGATATCTAGCTACACATAAAAGCATTAATGATTTCAACCAATATTTCACTAATATTTTAACTTTATAAAGTAATAAAAACTAATACTGCAAGAACCTTTCCTATCAACAATAAGGCAATTACAAGAATGACACTTGATGGTTTATTCCAACATCTCACTAAAGCCTTACACAAAATTTTCACTCCCTCTTTAATTTTCAATTCTTCTACCCTCCCTGCTTCACAGCTTCTGGCTATTGGCTTTTACAATCTGTCCCTAGAGAGCCAGGAGTTATTACCCCTGTCGATGGAAGAGAAAGGGATGTTATTCCCCTGTCACCCTCTCCGGCTCCAGCAGATTCCTAGCTCTGATCTATAGCCTTCATTGGAGAAAAGCGTCTGACATGCTGTTAGTTCTCAACCCTGTCAGATCCATCTACCCGTGCTACTGGCATTACTTACTGAAGTCAGAGTCACAGGAGTCAGACCGAAAATTTGAGAAGCAAACACTATATCCACTTCTATTTGAGTAAATATGAGAGAGAAACACCTACTGCAAAGCGTGCAGGTTTTCAGGAGGCACTATGCGCCACATACACTTTGAATTTGGGCTTCGAAACAGATAAAGTAGTATTTTTTCTATTGTTTACAATAGAAATACTGTATAATCTAGGTAGCATCAGGTAAACCCAAAGGATACAGAACCTTTAACAAAATGGACTTAGGCAAATTCAATAACCCCTTCAAAACTAGTGCTTAATTTTTTTATTGCTTCCTTTTAATTGACATTCACATGACTGCTAGATAAAATGTGCACCTTTGATGCCTGGCGAGAGGCAGTGTGAGACAGTTACTCACTGACTCGCTTTATTTGTATGTTGCCTGTTGCCCCACAACACAAACCTATACATCCATATTTCGCATGCATTATTTTACAGGACTTCAAAAGTAAATTAACCTTTAATTGTAAAGTATCCATATGGGGACTGTGAAGATGGCTGGCTTAGTTCATCTTATACTCCACACGCTCAGCAAAATGAACTGATCTCCCCCCCTCGCACACACTGACCAAATAGTGTAGGGCTTGGCACTGATCAGATACTCCTCAGGCTAGAGCCAAATACATTGTGTTTGGTGTGACTGTCAAAAGCAAGCGTGATGCTTCATCCCAATACACGCAGCTTTCTGCTCACACCGTCACCATTAGCAATACAGGCAAAACTGGGAATAAGTGGAAGTCCTGCTACAGCAGCCCTCAACCCCTCTTCTGGCAGACGGGCGCCATGGTGCCTCTCTCCTCACCAAGCTCCCGTGGGCACAGCTTCTCACGTATCCGTCTGCTGTCTCCTTGACTCCGCCACCCTTCCTACCCCCCCATACTTACTTTCAACAAGCCCGTGGGAAGAACACATTTGCTTCCCCTTTACGATTTTTACAAAGCAAGCTCCCCCTTTCCATATTTCACCATAAGCAAGGGAAGGTGTTGCCATTTCCACTTCCTTTCTCTCCCTGTACTCAATGAGAAGTAGGACCAAGTGAAATAAGAGATCAAAGCAGTGACTGTAGATGGTGCAGGATGAGAGCTACTGGACATTACCCAGGTGGCTGAGAAGGCCAATAGCATCCTGGCTTGTATCAGAAATAGCATGGCCAGCAGGACTAAGGAAGTGATCAGTTGCCCAGGGAAGTAGTTGAGGCACCATCCCTGGAGGTATTCAAAAGACGTGTTGACATAGTGCTTAGTGACATGGTTTAGTGATATGGTTTTTTGTTTGTGTCAGTTAGGCTGATGGCTGGAATAGATGATCTTAAAGTTTCCTTCCAACCTAGACAATTCTATGATTCTATCATCCCTCTATATGCAACACTGGTGAGGTCCCACCTCAAACACTGCGTTCAGTTTTGGGTCCCTCACCGTAAGACAGATACTGAGGTGCTGGAGCATGTCCAAAGAAGAGCAATGAAGCTGGTGACGGGTCTTGAGCACAAGTCTTATGAGAAACAGCTGAGAGAGCTGGGGTTGTTTAGCCTGGAGTAAAGGAGGCTGAGGGGAGACCTTATCACTCTCTACAGCTACCTGAAAGGAGGTTGTA
>JAOXJM010000004.1:10531524-10547492 GCA_026413425.1 Tringa solitaria
CTTTTCTTTTCTTTTCTTTTCTTTTCTTTTCTTTTCTTTTCTTTTCTTTTTTTTCCTCATTTTTTTCTTTTTTCCCTTTTTTCTCTTTTTTTAAATTTTTTCTCTTTTTAAAAATTTTTTCCCTTTTTTTTCTTTTTTTAAATTTTTTCCACTTTTCTGCCGAATTTTGTACAGTTGCAGGAGACAGGGTATTGCACTCCCCTTCTTCTCACACGGCTCCCACCCCTGTCAGGTTTCTCCAACTTCTAATTTTCAGAGGAAAACTTCCCAGCAAAGTGAATTTTTGCCTCTAACTAAAGACCACTGATTATTTTTTACAATTAATTTATTCACAACTGCAGACACAGAGCTACAGACAATCTTAACGACCCATGAAATGGAATTGATAGTGGGGATTGTATGTTCATGTTTAAATACCTGTATATTTATGCTCTGTGCACCACCTGCCTGAGTGGCAGAAGTCCTGATCTGATCTACCTGACAGCAATGAAAGCACAGGCTAACTTAATTTTATCCTGAGTGGTTTTGGTCTCTTTTCCCGAGTAGCAAGCAATAGGACAAGAGGAAAATGTCTCAAGTTGCACCAGGGGAGGTTTAGATTGGATATTTGGAAAAATTTCTTCACCAAAAGGGTTGTTCAAGCTGGTTGGAACCAGCTGCCTAGGGAAGTGGTTGAGTCACCACCCTTAGAGGTGTTTAAAAGACATGTATACATGTATATGTGGTGCTTAGGGACGTGGTTTAGTGGTGGATTTGGCAGTGTCAGGTTTACAGTTGGACTTGATAATCTTAAAGGTCTTTTCCAACCTAAATGATTCTGTGATTTACTTTTTCAGGTCAGAATCATTTTTGATCAGAGAAAAGACCACATGATCCTTAGGAAATCAGGAAGTTTAGCAAATATTCTGTAAATTTACAGATAGCAGCTAGAACACAGACAGACTTCAAGATTAATCACAGGCAAGGGAGTGTCCCTGCAGAGGACAACAGTAGGTAGCAGAATAGATTTTGATCTTAAATGAGCTTCCACTGGAATAAAAACAATAAAAAGTCTTCGCTTTTGGTGTCCCTCCAAACTCAAACACATGCTGCACAATACACATCTCATTCAATAATAAGAACTCAGCTCTTAATCCTGCTGAATCAGCTTTGCTCATTTTTTAAAAGTTTCCACAGTCGATCTGATCCCATTTTTCCAGCAGAAACAGCAGTGCTTACAGCTACACAACGTATTCCCACACTGAAATACAACAAGAACAGCCTGAAATCTCACAAGACAGACCGGTAAAGTTTTCCGGATAATTAATGTTTGGGGCATTTTTATACAACCGTACACACTTGTTTCACTTTCCTGAGGTACAAAGCTATCACCGTAATCAGGTTTATCTGCCAAAGCCAGCAAACAACAACTTAAAATGATTTAAATAGGCACAACAGAAGTTTTAAAGCCCAACCAAATGAGATCTTACTGAGAAGGAAAGGAGGGGGGCTGACAACAGCATTACTTAAGATATTCTGTGTGAGGATATACTAGGTTATCCTTTTTTAGCGTGAGGAGAAATGAGAAACGATTTAGTGCATTTAACCAGGAAAAATAAAGAAATCAGAAAGGTAAGGAAAAAAGCAAAGTATTCTGCTTACACACAACAGTAGCTGCTCTTTTTCCTTAGAGGCACTGAAGCCTGTCAGAAAGGATACAGACTGCTTTCCCAATGGAATTTTACTCAAATTTGTGTATTTTATCCCCCTGAAAATGAATAACTTTTTTTCTCATTGTAAGAGATTATAACTGTAAAACATTATCATTAAATGCCTGACACAAATGGCATGATGAGAAGACAAGTTATAATACTTATGACAATATGTACATATGTTTGCACATGCAAACATTTTTAGCAGATTTTTAAAATCTTTATCCAGAAAACATTCTGGATAGAATCTGTATGGTATGAATATATGAAAAATGTAACATACAAAAGTGAAAATAAGCAGATAAATTTTCTACAAGCATCCTAATAAAGCATTTTTCATCAGAGTTACTTTTAATACGTAATATTCTAGTGTTCACGCCTTCATGAGCCCATAAAATTTAAGACAAATGCAAACCAAATAGGCAGATTTAAAAATTAAACAAATTACAGGGTAGCCAGGCAATACAAACGCTAGAAGGCAATTCCAACATTTCATTTTGTGCACCAGTATATGCTTTATTATTGCTATATTTGTTACTTCCTGAATGTATAAAAACTTATATGGTCTGAGATGGAAGCTATCACATGTTGCCCAACATTAGAATTTCACTTTCAACTCATGATAGCTTTGTATTTCTTCTTAAAGCCCCAGCTCTTCAAACAAAGCAATTCTAAGAAGTGCTTTGGCATTTCTTAAGTGAAAGCTGATACACTACGTTTCTCCCTTCATAGGAGTGTGCCCACACTAGAAGAAGGGGGGTGGAGGGCGTCTAATTTAACCATGATCCAAAAATAATTAACACATGGTGAAACTCTCCTGTGAACAAGAGCCCACATAGTTTTCACATCCTTTAGCAGTCAACGTAAACTAGCAGGGACTCCACTCACAACAGATAACACTGACAACTACTAGAGAAGAAAATATTCTACCATAAATACCGACCACAAAACTCATCCTACTTTGAATTCTAAACATGCAAGCACCTACTGCTAGTATACCACTGAGGCATTTAGAACCAAAACATGAGTATTCAGACTAAATAGAGAGCATTATAACAGCAGTAAGGAGATGCCAAGCATGTGGAATAAACATTGAAAAGACCCTTAGTTTCATGTATAAATCCCCCTAAACCTTGGAAAATCAACATGAAATGCATTTTAAATCATTGGGAAGATATCCCAGCACTGCAGACCTCCAGTAATCTTATTAAATATTCTCTGTTCTATTCATTGATTCCTTAATATCAACTCAGAATAATGTTTTTTTAAAAAAAAAAAAGTTGGAGCTTAAATAATTCCTAAACATGAATTATTATTTATAAGAACCCTTGAGTGTCACCTCATCACTTTCCAATAACAAGTTACAAAAGTGGAAAATTTTATGTTCAAGTTCTTGAATTGCACCGATAAGCCACTACTTAGAACAATAAACCAGATTCTCCTCTTTTGAACTAATAAAACCTTTTTTTTTTCTTTTTTTAAATACCATATAGACCTTATGGTCTAACCACCATGGGGCATAAAACAACAGCAGAGAAGATGCCCTTGAGGGAACAGAGGAAATAGAACAACAAGAAAATAAATACAGCAGGAAGATGAAGGAAAAACAGGGGACTTTGGGACAGCAGCAGACAAGGCAAAGGACAATTGTCATGTCACTGATCGGGAAGTTAAAAAGAATCAGACAGGCTTTGGTGTATCTTGAGGTACAGAATGAGAAAGAAAGATTTTTGCCTAGGCTCGAGCAGAACTGCAAAGAAAAGAAAAGAGATGAAATTGGAAGAAACGGTATCAGTTAAGAAAACCAGTTACAAGCAGGCTTTTTATTGCAGGAATTTAAATGAACAGTATACACAGGAAGAGCCAACAAGATTTGTCCACCAAGACAAAGGAGGAAAGGCTCAAGAGTCTGGCTCAATACTTTCACAATTAGTACTGAGAGTGGTGATGTTAACAAACAGCGATTGGGACTGAGCTGAAGATAACCAGACATTCAGAAGAATGAAAAAAACAGAGATGTGAAAATATATCAGGGGGAATTTGAATGTCATCAACATGAAAATATTGTTCGAAACTTTAAATTCAGAAGCCAGTCACAAAGAAAATACAGAAATGGATAAGAATTTGTAAGAATTATCGTAGAGAAGACCGAACAGGAACCAGTAACAGCGAAAATGAAGAAAAATGTGCAAAGAACAACAGAAAAGCATTGACTGAACCCTGGAAGCCCAAGAATGAAAGTTTAAAGAAGGAGAATATTGCTTGTAAAAAAGAAACAACAGACTAGGCAAATTTTGCCTTGAAGAATCTGTTAGTGACCTTATTCGGGAAAAATTTGATTGTGGTGAAGAGAGGAGCACTCTGAGTATTCACCATGCAAAAATTAGCAAGAAAAGAAGCAAAATCAGCTACAGAAGTGGCATGTTTATGTTTGAAAGGTGTAGGAAGGAAATGGGAAAATTATCTGGAAACATTCATGAGGTCAAGAGATTTTATTTATTCTTTTGGACAATGCTGAGTATACTTGAAAGCGCATGGAAGTTCCCATCCGTGAATTTTATTGTCCCTGTAAATCCTCTCCTATTACTTCAGCATAACACTAGAATGAACAAAATTCTCCAAAACAGCAAAATCTCTCTCCCTCTGAACACTAAAACTTCAGCCACTCCGTGGCAAGTTACAAGGCAAACTTAAAAGGCTGTAGAGCTCTAAATTTCTTCCATCTAGACAGTTTTATTCCATCTGATCTTAATTATCATCATCTCTAGGGTTCCCCTCCTCATTTCAGTTCTTAATCATGAGCTAAAACATCTTTTGTACATTTTATGTTATAAACACATTACATCTCAAAATGACAATTCCAGGCCTAATTGGTTAATTTCAATTACTCTAAACACCTAACAAATTATATTTTTCTCTGTTCTGCAGTCACATGGTGGAGTGTCCTCGAGAAGATGATCCTAACCAACACCAGCTGTGTCCAGCTGCCACTAACATTACAGCTCCAACACATTCACACAATCTTTAAAGAACTGACAATTTAAAGCTCCCTTTTATGAGAATATCAAGGTCATAAAATTGAAATCCCATATTCTAAATCCATTCCTCAACAGCCTTTACAAGTCACAAAAAAAATCACCTGATCACAGCTGGAATTAAAATTGGGCCTTTTCCTTTAATCCAGAATAACCACCATATGCTGCATTATCCTAGAAGCAACAAAGATTCTTCTAGCATCTCCAGTGCAGGAACACAAACTAACCCAAGTGTTTCTTTTCATATATTTTTTTCATTTATTAAAAATGTCACTAATAAGTGGCAAAATTTGTTTGAAAATGTGTTTGGTGCACACTCACTGGGAAACTTACTTATCCCTCAGAGAGTACCAAATAAAATCTTTTCCAGGTGCATCAATGCAAAGAAGTTGGTAACAAAACCTCTCAGTTTATTCTGTAAGCATCACAAGAGACACTGGTTTGAAATACATCCTCCTTGTTCAAGACCACAAGAAGAGCTTCTCCTTAATGCAGAACCACATACCACTGCAGAAAGAGCTGAAGTATTTGTTACCACAGTGGGTGGATGAGAGACGGAAGAAAGGGAGATGGAAGGGGGGAAGGTGGAAATTGGATTTAATATATTATTTGATATTCAACAGAATATGCAGTGGAACTCAAAATAGATTACTCACTGATAAACTGGAGGAAGGAAGGAAAACCTCTTCTGGACAAAGAAATCTGAAATACCAACAGGGAAGGGAAGTCTCAAAATGAAGTGTGGCAGGCAGTGCAGGAGCTCTCAAGGACTGTCCCATCTGTCACAACCACCAAATATGTCTATGGTGAACATAAACTTTACTGAGATGTGCATCACCCCTGCATCCTATGTGCCTTTAGACAACTCCATCCTGGAGCACTGTTCTGCAATCTGTAGGCACAAAACCTCACTACTGGTTTCACGGCATTTCAGCTCTTCAATAACTACCAGAATAAGGCGGGTGATTTCACTCGAAACGTACAGCCCTTTAAAAGAAGTGGGTCCTTCATTCCTCTTGAGAAATGTTTATTACCCTCACATTACAAGGCCTCTGCAATATTAGTTCATAAAAGCATAAAATCTGAGTGACATATTTTAATCAACCTCTGTCTAATGCTGCAACTTCTGCAGACAACACTACTTTGGAAATACTTTTTATATTTGTTATTTTGGAAGATGGGAGAAATTAAAATATTCCTTACAGTATGATTATTTTGAACTAATTATAAAATGGCCTATCATTTTTATTACTCCTTGGCCAAGCAAATGATGTTTAGTACTTTACTTATATTTTCCCAGCAAGAAAAAAATTAGTATAGGGTGAAGGTTAAATTCAACTTGTATGTCCATGTGAAGAGATATTACTATTGTCTCATAAAGAAGATACATAATTAAGGCTGTGAACTGCATGATCAGTTCCATCGTTAGCAGAAGGGATTTCTGAAATCTATATTGATTTTTGCCTGTGAATCTGCATTAGCCTAATCCTCATATACAAGTACTAAGAATCCACGGAGAATTGATTTTTTCCCTTTCGTTCACAAAAATCTCACAGCTGAAAGTTTTGCGAGAAAACCAATGACAGGCCTAGGTGTTTTCCAAGAAGATGTATGTGAAAAAGTATGAGCTGTAGAAGAGCTTTCTGCTGCAGAACCCAATTTGAATATACTGACAGCTCTTCCAGGCAAATTATCTTTTGTTTTACACTACTTTAAAGGTGATCTGAATATCATCTGCTACAAATGTGTAGCAAACTTTACATATGGAATGCTACCAAAGATATTAAAAAAAAGTAGGGAAGGGAGAAATATAAAATATTAATGGACTAAATTCTGCTTTAATTATACAGATGTAAATACCTTACAACCAGATTACCCAATCCAGAAACTCTATATCTTCAGACACCCAGGTACAAGCAATAGTGTTCACAGTTGCTCGCCACATATCAGTGCTGAATGCAATGTGTCATTGAATCAAATGTATTTCTGACAAGACAAACAGCTGGGAAAAAAGGAACTTTTTTTTTTTTTAATAAAATTATGATCATAAGTCTACCTTGTCCAGCTCTCAGAAAACATAAAATCTAAATTACACAGATTAAACCCATCGCTAGATTTGGGTGCAAAATTACCTATGTCCCCAGAATGCGGTTTTGGTAAGAAAGGCCACTGTTCAAAGTTCTGGGCTCAAATCTCAGATAATTTCATTGAGTTCCAAATTTTCCACAAGACCTTAGCATCTGCCCAACCTTCCTGTGGCTCAAAATCCACAGTGTGACACAAAGTCCATTGAACTAAGGGGAGATATTTTTCCCCTACCTCGAATGGGCTTTGGTTCTGGGCCCTTGTGCTCCTCTGTTATGTGATGGACATACCTGGTGGGTAGCACCTCATCCTGCTTGAACTCAGCATGCTCCTGCCCCTCCACACCACGTAACTTCTGTGTCAGCACCTCCATGCTCTATACAAATCAGTACAACGACTAGCTCTTACAATACATGTCCACAGCCTGCCAATAAAAGAAGTGCAAAACATCAAAAGCACAAAAAGCAAATACTTTAAAATTAATAATTGTAAATTTAATTTTAATTTAATTTTTCTTTCAGAAATTAGGTTCATTCTTAAAAAATATCGGCAACTTCAAAATGGCAGTGAAACCTGCCCTTTGACTAAAAAAGTCACGATAAAGAATCATAATGCTGACTTTCTAACAGCAACCTTCACACCACACTCAGTGTCAAATTAGTGTCTTAGAATTCAGCATTTTTTACTTTAAAAAACTGCTTTGGACCCCAAACTTTCAATTTAGAATTTGAATGCCTATCTCGGTACATGTGCACTCCTCTTCCCCCTTCTCTCCGTCCCCAATTTTTTTTCCCTTTTGGTTTGTTTTTAGTTTGTTTTTAATAAACAGAGCTGACTTGTAACTACAGAGAACCCAACACATCTGTTAAAAGGTTGACAAAGAAGGGAAGTCAGATGCTGTGATAGAAATGCATTTTACGGTTCCTTTAGGAATCTAACTCCAAGAGCCAGCATGTGTTATTAAAAACAAACTACTTGCGGTAAAAATCTATTTCTGGGGATTGTTTACTGAAATGAAATGTTTATTCGCTAAGGCAGTATTTAAAGCTCCACAGATAAGTGCAAACTGTTCCTGAAAAGATACATGATGTAATAAAATGCAAAAGGGAAGCGGTGACAATATTAGCTTTGCACCAATTCATTTACAGTCATTTCAGATTTCATATATGTAAATTAAAGGAAATTTCCAATAACAGTGAAAGAAGGCTTGCTGTGTTTGCTCTAGTATAATTTTCAGTACTTCCAACTTCCTCACAGAAGGTTCAAGATTATTTCAGGATTATTTTATAACTGAGGCTGCAGAGAGCAAAGCGTGACATTGAAAAATAGACTTAATTATTCCTACAAAAAGATTCTTGGCATAGGTCCACTTCATATCAGCTTAAAATACCCTACGCTGCTCTATTGGCAGGATCATATGTTTACAGGCACTGGATTACAGGAGTAACCACACCTCCAGGCTAATTTAAAACAATTTCTGTTAAATAGAAACAGTAGGCCCTGATTTCTTTAATTTGCAAGGGGAGGAAAGCGGCACAGGATACAAGGGGAGATGATCCTATTATAACTCTCACTTCACTGGAATACTATACAATAAAGGGCAAAGGACCCATTTTAATCCTAGGGGATGCAGCAAGACTTAATTCATGTAACAAAGCTTTTTTTTATGTTGACGAAGCACATAAAAATAGACTCCGATTTGTTAGGGGAAAGCATCTCAGCACACATACTCCTCCCAAAGTATTCACAGCAGCTCCTGCAAGTTATTAATTTGTCACAGGATATTTTCTCCCTCTAACCAGGTACATTCCAGCAGCAAAAAAGTATTCTCATGATTCTCCCTTTTCCACAATGAATACATACTTGCGTGACTTAATAGTTTATAGCCCTTTTTGCAGTTTTTCTTAGAAATACGGTTTTGTATGCATTTATACAGCATAGCAGTAAGGAGGAAAAATTAAAAAAAAAAATCAGGAAGAATTCTTGGCTTTTATTCCCACAAAATTAATATGACCCACGCAAATCTTCACCAGTATCAACTTTCAAATCCAAGTCTGAATTCTAAACACCTAGCCCACAGAAACACAGATTTTCGTCCATATCTTCATGTACAATCCAATACAAACTTCAGATGCAGTGCAGCCACCTGAGCACAGGGCTCCACATGAGTTAATATAACCTGATTCCCAGCAGGGCTGAGATGCTGAAAGAGTGCTGGTATTTGGTACAGTGGGACAATTCTCAGCACTCAAACGACTCAGGATATTTCCCCTTCATTGCCAGGAACAGTAGAGCCCAAAAAGCACAAACTGCCAAGGGACTCATCTTTAGTAGCTGAGGTGAGTGTTTTTGCTTCCCTACTATGGGGTACTTCAAATTACAGGAATACAGCTCTGGGCACTGTACCATGGGCATAGAATATAGGCACAGGCCTTTATATCCATATTCTTATTTGAAAACGCAAATTTAAAAACATTGAGTTACCCACTAGCGTGAAAGTCTAAAATAAAGAGTTCCCTTTGTCTAGTGGGCTTTTTTTTCCTCTATTTTTTTCCCCCTTCTTTTTTTAATAACGCCTATTGACCATTGCACTCCTGACTAATATCTTCTGCATCAGAAGGAAAAGTACTGAGGATGTTTGTCAGCCATACTGTCATGAAAGTCAAAAGCAGATATGTAAGAGAAGAAAGATTATCACATTAGACATAGAAGAAGAAAGATTAACCTATGAGAGCTGTAGAAGCAGAAAGATGAGCAAAAAGTGGGGGATGCAATGGCTCCAGGGGATTGGTAATGGGTTAGACTGCCTTTCTCCTCTAGATCACTGGCTCACATCCAGCCCACATCAGTAGTGACTGAGTGTCATTACCACCTGATGGATTTTTGGTGACCTCTGCAAAAATGAATTGATGGTTTCAGTCCAGCCAAATAAATGTTCCCATCATAACAGGTACACCACTGTCTCAGCAGAAGGAAGGGAGCAGACATGGACAAGAAAATGTACCTCTATTCCTACAAAGCAGTTTAATGCACAAGGAACTTCACTTACTAGAAATGCCACAGAGATTTATTTAATACTTTCATAGCTAGAGGATTGTTCAACATCCCCTCAGTGTTCCCCATGCGTTTATCCTAGATTCTCACTGGCAAAGGGCTGCCTGCAACCAAGTCAATGCACTGCAACTGAAAGACTCCTAGGGGGCAATCTGAATTTGAAGTTATATTATACTGTTGCTAAAGTTCATCCCATATGAAAGTACAGTAAGATAATATAGCTTTATATGTGCCTGTGAAAGAGTTCTGTTTAAGAGTTGTGTAATATTAACTTGACCAAACTAAGAATTAAAAACATGTTTTCCCTATAATTGCAAAAGACAACCCAACTGAATGCTCTCTCCAGTCTAAGTTTCAAGACACGTTAATTGTCCCAAAGCATTGCATGTGCATGCGTAATTAATTAACAGATTTTTCAGAGGATGTGGTTGGGATGACTGGAAAACAGCTGAAGCTCCCTGGTCCCTTAAGGCAAAGGTTTAGCAGGTTACTTCTCCCAGGCAAGCAGGAACCCAAATGGTTCCCAGCACGGTATTTGGGATGGTGTAGCTGCTTCATGCTTAGTCCTTCAGGGAAACTCCCATGAGGGTCCAGGGAGAAGGAGCAGCTCTGGAGGCAGACAAAGCACAAGCAGCGACTCAACACCTGGAGTTAAATGGCACATTTTCCACAAACATAAAAACAGGTGATCTCAAGCCTGGTAAAGGAGCAGATGAGAGTTCAACAGGAACATCACATTTGTCTGTATTTGAAGAGCAAGACATGCAGGGGAACAAGAAATGTTATCTCTACGTGACACACTGCCAGCAACTGAAGTGCCATGGTGGCAGGGGGTTTAACACTTCTCACCAGTGCAGCATTTTTAAATAGATGAACAGATTACAGTTTAGTATGATGTCACGAATATCACATAGTATTCCAATCTCTCCAAATGCTCTAATACCTACAAGAAAATTATCTCAAGATGAGAATCAGTTCCAAGAGTCAGAAACTTCTCAGACGTTGATGTTTGCTTTTTTAAAGGAGAAGAGAAACACAAAGAGATCCCTCCAAAAGTGTGCTTTTTTAAATCGAACTCAACATTTTTAGTTAGCTGTCTCTGTCCTGAGCACCTAATGGCAAGAACTCCAAATTTCCACATGTTGTTCTCCCACTAACCCCTATTCTTCCATAAGCAAGAATATAAAAGCAGAAGTCAAGAATAAGTATTTCTGACCTATTAAAAAGAAAAGCCCACATTGCTCATCATGAGGGCAAAAGGCTTGATGCTTAGCTTTCTTTGTTGTTTATTCAAATGTCAGTAAGAATTCTTGCAGCCTCAGTGATCCTGTTTCTTTAATTTACCCTGTTTTCACCCAAGGTGCATAAGCGCCTGCATTTTTCTCTCACATGACTTCTTCAGAGGCAAAAGTTTCTTCTTAGAGGCAATGGAAAAAATTGTGCAAACCAGCTGAGGAAATTGAAATTGTGTTGTGAAAGAATAAATGTTTTTTGACATTTTCCATTGAGCTCTTTTTTTTAATATAACAATTTTAATATTTTACTATTAATTTGAATACCATTCATTTGCTTTTTTTACAAAAATTAGCAAATAGCATATTACTGGCTGCAGTAGTTACATGTAGAACTAAAACACCTTTTTAAAGCCTTGGCAGACAACTAACTGCCTACCATTTTCCATCACAAACAGGGCTGCATAGTGATTTGCCTTCTCTAAAAAAGTTACACATATGATCACTTCTGAATTGCTTCAGCAAGCAGTCACAGTATATTACACCAGAAAGTCTTGCCATTTTTTTACTGATTTTTTTTTACAGTTACCTGCTATTGTCAAGAAAGATGGAGAGGAGTGAGTGACTGTAAAGAGCCAGTACTCTGATCTAAATAAATTGAACAGATATAGCCGAGAGGTGTAATAAAGGAGTAGAACAATATCACAACATGTGTGCTCAAGTATGGTCACTGCAAAATCTCCATGAAAAATCTTGACTTCATGATTTCTTCAAAAGCAAGTATTTAATTCTAACTTTTTATCTTTTTTTTTTTTTAAATCTGTACTTGCTCCCATTTGTCTTTTTTTCCCCAAGATGAGAAGCAGTTCCAAGTGTCAAAAATTTCTCAGACACTGATGTTTGCTTCTTTAAAGGAGAAGAGAGAGAGAAATATATCCCTATTTTAACAAGTCCAGACAAACATTCTCATACAATGGAAATGCTGTCCTAAGTACATTTTTCCTTTAATACCACAGAACCAAACAGAAGATACTAGCATAGAAAAACCTTAAACTATCCATATACTTCTAAGCCGACTCTTTGTTTATATGCAGCAAAGAGAAAATCACTAGCATATGTCCTAGCTGTTGCAAATTAAAGCTCAACTTTGCCACCCTTACTAAACCAAAGAGCAATTATTCCTGCAAATAAGTACAATGGTACTATTCATTCAGGTAAACACTGTTCCACGTAAGGATTGCAGAATCAGGACCTGCAAGAAAGCAGCACATTTCGAATTGCCTGGTTGATCTCTATTTTCAAAGAGAAAATGAAGATCAGTCACTCAACCTGAGGGATAGAGTCATTATTTGAAATCTGAATACATACAGAGAGATTATTGCAACTGTGTTTTTTAAAATAACTTCCCACCAGCAAAATAACATATTTGAACCTCCTATCTGATTTCCTTATTTGAAGCATAAGCACCTGATAAATGTGTAAGTGATATACCTTCAGACACAGCAAAATAAGTAATTACTCCTGGGGGCTACAAGCAGCTAAGTAGCTTGGCTCAACTGTCTTGTCATACCTTATACTCTCCTCGACTCCTTTGTTCTGGTATCCACAAAGCTTTATTAAAGTAGAGTTCAGTCATTTGGTCACCGCAATTCCAACAAACTGAGTCAAATGAACCATGTTCAGCCATCTGGAACCCCTTCCTCCAGAGCTTGCTCCCTTTGGGCTACAGAATCAGTCTATTACCCCAGCATGACATGATCCAGAAACTTGCTACTGCTACAGGACCTCAATTACAATTCCCAGTCCGGGTATTGCTGTCAGGGATTCTGCAATGCAACAGACACTGCATTTGTACCTCACACTACTACAAAGCTATTAAAGCCTTTGCACTTGGAATTTACGGACAACATTACAGGGGCTACGGACCAGAGGAGAAGTCTGTGCTCCCTCAACCAGGCTTAAAGATGGGTAAGAGTACTGGGGAGGATCAGCAGCTCCACAATCAGATGAAGGCAGGGCAAACAGGCAGTCCTACCCTCTGCAGCCAGGGCACACAGTACTTGGCTGGGGAAGGGATCGTGGGCAGAGCTCAATACAAACCTTCCCGGTAGCACTGAGAAAAGGACAGATTAGTTAGAAAAAAAGAAATGAAGGAAAAAAAAAAGAACTCACGCTGGCAACCTATCCCCTGCTTTTCCCCAAAACACACAAGGGATTTTTAGTGCTGGCAAGTCAGTGTTTCTTAACCACCTCTGACACTTGATTCAGAGGAAGATACGTGGCCCTTACAGCTCTTCTCCTACTTGTCAGCCAGCCTGCACGCTCAAGTACACTGAACAACGGGAGAAGGATGTTCCCAGACTGAGAACCTGATCTCTAGGGTTGTGGGTTTTTTTTCTGTAGGGGCTGGGACACCAGTACAGTGAGCCTGTAAACAATTCAGATAAAATATATGAAAAAATATCAGTTAATTCTTGTTTAGCATCATGTAGTGGTCTTGCTTTCTAAAAAAGATTACAAATCCAGTTCTACCTCTAACCTCCAAACGCTGACAACTATTCCAAAGAATCTGAATGCTGTTTTACAACTTAAAAATAAAATTCTCTTATTTTTGAGCCAATATCATGATTACTTTTGTTGTATATTTGAAAGAAACAAAGGACCATCTCAATATAAGGTCCCATTTCCCATTCAGTACAGGATGAGGAACTGACTCAAAAAAGATAGCAAGAAATGTCACCAGCCCTGTATATTCATAAATTTTAGTGTATTACATACATACTAATATAGATTTTCCATTTTATTATAAATATATAAATTAAATGCTTGCTCAGCAGAGAAACAGAGGTTCAGAAGGAAATGTGTGTGGCTCCGCCCTTCTCCAAAATAGCCTGTCTGTCAGTGTTTCCAGAGTATTAGCAAAGACAGGTAAAATACCTCTGCTGGTAAGAGCTTACTCTTGTTTGGGGAACACTAGGGCCACAGGAGTTTGCATGACTGAAGTCTGCATGACAGACCAGATGAAAAAGCTAAGAGTTGCTTTCCAAAAAAAATTCTAAAATTGGACACGACGCCATTTGGAAAGGGTAAAACAGTCTGCAATTTAACCATATTATTACTTCACTATCAAAGTGTCATGTAACTACAGATTTCAGAAGAGAAACGGGATGGTCCTCTGGAAAAGAAGAGTTTTGTTACTGCACATGAAAGAACAGTTTGTTCAGAGATTCCTCTTCACCAGAGATACAAGCCTTTGCTAATCTTGAAACTTGGAACACAAGGATTACAGCAATAAAGCACCATACTGAATCTTGGCACAAACGGCTACTGCATCTCCAAGTACACAAACTACCCCCACAATGGGCTATCCTACAACAGGCAAGAAAAGCAGGGATTGCAGTTACACTGCCATAGCTTGTCCTTCTAAACCCACAAAATTTTTTTTCCCCTCTCCCTGATGCAGGGTCTAGCAGGTCTCAGGTATGAAGTGAACTAGGCAGCCTTTTACTTCAGCTGTACCGTAAAGAAGCTGTTCTTTAGCAATGCTGTGAAGAAAACTTCACATAGCAACGTAAATACATTTCAATAATGACAATAGATATTTAAAAGATCCCTGTTACCATGCTATATAAGTACCACCATCCTCTTCCTACTTTTGCCCTCAGCTACATTTTGGAAGAGTTTGTGCAATACCTATTTGAAGACAGAAAAATGTTGTCCTTGCTATCTGCATTCTGCAGGTGACATGCTGAGGTACAGAAAGGCTTCTGGCCTACTGAAGAAATCTGTGGTAAAACCAAGTATCAAACAGGCGTCCAAAATCTTAGAGCACTGCTTCATTGCAAGTACCGTTATTTCCTCCTGCAGATGAAGCTTTTATTCCACCTCCACCTATGAAATAAACAGCAAGATCAGATTCTACAAGGACCTTAAAATATTTCATGCTACATTGTGATCATTTAATTTACATCAGACCTAAGCCTAGAAGAATCAAGAAACTTGAGTAATATCAATTACAAGTTCAATAACGGAAATGCACAAGGTAGAGTTCTGGAGCAGAATGTTACCATGCTAAATCAAGGAAAGCAAATTACCCACTAACGGCTGCAGAGGAGTTGTGTTTAACTAAGAACTATAAAATATGATTTACAGTGATCATTAAATGCCCAAAATTTAGCAACATCACACTTCAGGCATACTGACTGGATGTTGACTTTCTCTCGGCACAGCATGTGGCAGTGGTTCAATGCCTTGATGATAGAAGGAGGTCATTCATATCTTACTGTGACCTGTTCCCAGCAACAACCATCCAATAAACCACCATTTCCAAGGCTGACTCCCAAAGCAGGTCAGTCAATATCCTATGGCAGCAAGAGAAAGCTGGCAGCAGCAGAACAGCTCCCACTTATCCCACCTTGCCTCTAAAACCTGTTAACTCAACTACATATAAGAACAAATGAATGCCTGAAATGTTTTTTGCAATATGCTGAAAAACAAGTCAAGGATATGCCACTTGCAGCAGCACTATGCCCATGGCAGAATGCTTGCCTGAGAGTTGAAAGAAAACCTGAGCAACAGAATATTTGAATTCAACCTAATGGTATCATAATACGGTGTTAATTTTCAGGAAAAAAAAAAAAGACACCATCTGTTATAACACAGAAATTTGTGCCACAAACTACAAAAAAGGCATTTGCAACTTTCATCGATAGAAAAGGCACAAATACAAGCTTGGTGGAGAACAGACTGAGATCAGCCCTGAGGAAAAGGACTTGGGGGTGTTGGTGGACAAGAAGCTCAACATGAGCCAGCAACTTGTGCTTGCAGCCCAGAAAGCCAACCGCATCCTGGGCTGCATCAAAAGAAGTGTG
>JAOXJM010000004.1:10549450-10572150 GCA_026413425.1 Tringa solitaria
GGGGAAATAAATTTATATCCTCAAAAAAAGAAGAAAACCTCACTTCAACACAAATAAGTTGTATTTCAGATGATTTCACTGTGATCATAAAAGTGATATGTAGCAGTAATAGCTGCTAAAAGGGTTGTTCTCCAAAGCAATCTGGCTTGGTCAAAATGCAGAACATTTCTCTAGCACGTCCTACTCACAAAAATAATTACCAGAATAACCAAAGACAAACCATCATTGTAAAGTCTTTTCTTTTCTTCCTTGGAAGTTATTAATCAAAACCTCCAGCGAGTGGCAGGCAGCCAGCGAAGGATTCTGCAGAGTGGGCTCTGTCCCTGGTTAAGGGGAGCTGCAGCACACAGCCTGCAGAGCGCAGCAGGGGCTGAGGCGGCTGATCTCCGCTTGTCTTATCAACTGCCGCTCCCTGATCTGGGCAAGAGAATATTTGGTTTTACACAATCGGACATTTGCTCAATCACTGAAGTTTTGTGTATAGAGCCTGCACGTGACACACAAAATCATTAGCGTGACTTCTGTGTCTCTATTTGCAAAGAGCATGCAGCAGAGCACTGCTCTTTAATAACACCATCGCTGATGTTAACAAACTATTTCTATTGTAATCGATAACGCAGCCTCCCTTTTTTGTTTCCTACAGGCAAGGGAGAAGGTATGAAGAGACAGCGCAAGGACAGTGGAGACAGTGCTGCCACCTTTTGGTCACACAGAACAGCGCTAGAGTCACCCCTCGTCACGGTAAAGCTCGAGTAGTGAAAACCTGATCCTAAATTGAAGCACAACAGGGACCGCGTCTGACATGATGCCTTTGGACCCCAACGACTATGTATAAAATATAATAAACACATGAAAAAAAAAAGGGTTTGATTACACTGTATCTCAAATTACTTCTATTTATGCAACTTAAGGGTTTTCAGGAATTTTGAACAAAGGTTATAAAGACTTGAGCTTTAAGTCGAAGGACAAGAAATTAGTAGTGAAGCACCCTTGAATATGCAAAATTCAACTATTACCTTCTTGTAAAAACAAAAAGAATGGAAATGATCACAGATGGGGTGGGGAGGGAAAGAAAAGGAAGGCTAATCAATTCCTAGAAGAAAGTCTGTACTGCATAGTAAAATTGGAAGAACTTCCAAAGGAATATATGTACTAATAATTTATATATATAATTTACACGATTTTAATATATATTTTATACTGTGTTCACCACTTCCACTCTGCACTCTTCTGTAAATATATTAAAAAGGGCAACAAGGTGACACTCAAATCTAAGCTAAAATTTTTATTACAGTGTGCAGTGAACTTACAAGAAAGGCTTTTGCATGTTGCTAGTCAAAACCCTTTTCAGCCAAGTAACCCATATCAGAGCCCACTGCACGATTCATGGAATAACTTGTTTTTCAGGTGTTGATTAGTAAGCAAGTTAGTATTCTGAAAAGGCAAGAATTTGGTTTCTTTTCAGAAAGGGTACAATGGATTAAATGGCAGTTTCCCCGTCAAGGGATCCATACTCAAAAGTTTACATCTACCCATATTTCAGACTCGGACTTTCTTCTGACACCAAGCGAAACTGTAACAGGTGGCTATCTTCTACAAGTCTACTTGGACTGCACTGACACTAATTTCCAAATCACCCAGAATTTTCCAAGCAAGTAATACTCAGCTCTACAAGACATCTGGATCTGTGAGACAAATATCTTATGCCATTATCTCTTGAGCTACCCCACTCTTCCTTTCTTCCTAGGCCTCCCCTCTACCTTTTTCAATATGAAATTTTTGCTTAATACCAAGTTTTACATGTTACATTTTTTCTACCTCCATTTTTAAGTCAATTATTCCAGTCAATGCTGGAGAATCTGGAGCCTCTGCTCAAATCTCTAGGAATTTCAACTGAAAGTGAATAAATTAAGAGAACAGCTTTTTAAACATGTTAGAGGTTTTAAGAAACGCACACCATGTTAAGTAGACATAGGACCCTAAATTTCCTGTCCACGTTGAAAAGTAAGAAACCCTCCTCTGTCATGTTGAAATGTTCTCGGGCTCTAAAAAACCCACTGAGGTACAGGCTTCCAAAAATCTGAGTTTAACTTCACAAATTTCCAATCACCATGTTTGTAACAATAGTTCTCAGCACTGACAAATGTCAGCTCATAAGAAACATTTGGGATTAGTCCATTTGTCCTAAAGTAGTCATTCCAAGTAGTTCAGATTAGTAACTAGAACCCCAGTGTACTAAGTTTGTACGTAATTATTAAACCTGCCTCCATCTCACATGGCTAGCAATGTAACGACTAAAAAAACCATCTGGCAGAGCCAGACGACGAGTGCAAGTCCAAAAGAAACGCTCGCAAATCGTGGGCAGCTAGACACTCACTTTCTCTAGAGCTGCACGTTTTCTGTGCAACTCTTATCTATCACTGTAATTTGGGCAAGGAATGGTTTGGGTAGGGTAAAGAAGATATGTGGTGAAGTGAAACAGCAAATTAATAGCTATAGAAAACAACCAGGACATGAAACTTAGTGCCTCACCACTGTGCTGTTCATTGCTCACCTCCAACAGTGACAGGCTTCTGCAAAATCATGAGGAAGGAGAAAAAAAAAAACATTATAGCACTATATTTAAAAATATGTACATTAAAAAAAAATTCCAGCCACAAGAAACATTGCCATATTGATTCACAATTTGAAGGAAGGAGGGAAACCTTTTCTTTTGGCTCAGCTGAATTCACAACATAGCCATGTACTGCTGCTGACAACCCAAGCCACACACAAACAGTACTCACTGCACCAGGAAGAGTTCTCTCTTGAAGACACATATGCAACTGAAAAAGAGGCGCATTGTATTTCCAGCAGGTGACTCCTCCTCAGTGTTAGTGGAATAATGTGTTGCCAGGTTGGCTTCCAAGGGCTACGCTGCCCATTAGCATTAAAATGATCCTGAAGCGCTGAGACCTCAAAACATTCCCAAGGTAAAGATGCTGCTACTAGAAACAGAGACCCTGGCTTACAATCACAGAAATTAATAGTAATGAGGATTAACCTCATTGAAACATTAAGATAACACTATTTCCACCAATAATCTCAGCAACAGAGCATCTCAAACCGTATACAGGGCAAAAGGATAAGCCATCTACCTTGCTTTCACACCATTTGAAAGGGCAAAACTAAAGCTCTGGAACAAAGTCATAATACAGTCAAATGCATTTGACATTTAGTATAGTCCAATATAGACCAAGTAGATTTTCCTGAAAGCTTTTCTACCGCTCTTTATTTCAAGCTGCTGGAGGTACAATTTGAGGATGGCCCTAAAAACATTCTTTGTTACCGGTTTAAATTATTTTACTAAAGCTTTGAGTTATATCATGCTCCAAGAAAGATAAAACTCTGCTAAAAGCTCATCCTAACAGTCCTCTTACAGGCACTGTATGAGACAGAATTTCTATATGCTGTTCCCTGGTTCTATATGAATATCTTTGTTTATGAGGTAGCATAAAAATTATTGTATTTCCTACAGTGTTTTAGAGAATATCCTGATTTGCTGAAATTAAACTAAGACCGATACCTCTGTAGAAATATTGCGACTTCATCCAGAAATATATTTCATTTCTATTGCTTCAAAAACAAGCCTCTGCCATAAAACCAAAAAAAAAAAAAAAACCAAAACCAAACAAACCAAAAAAACCCTCCAAACACTTCACTAACTTGAAAGTATTGAAAAAATAAAAATTATGAAACCTGCATTTGTATTGGACTAACAACTGAGCTCTTAGAAGAACACAAAAGCCAAATGAGAATAATTGAACTAAAAGACATTTTATAAGAGTTATGACAAATAATTTGCTCTCTGCTGCAATCATAATACAACAGCTTCACTTTCATTTTCTTCTTTTTCTTTTTTTTTTTAACTTTTTGGATTTCTCATCATTTTTACCCCCGGTATTTATTTATAAACAAAAACAGTCAGTAGCTTGTCACATTTTTTTAAAGAAGGAATTTGAAAAAATTGAACAAGGAGAAACAGTCAACGATGTTAATCTTAGATTGAGAAGTTTAAGTTAATTGGTTTTGCATTTATTACGACTATAGATTAAGACAAAAAGACTATTTTCACCATTTTAATATACCTTCCCGTCCATTTCCCTCACTATATAGCTATTACAAAAAGTGGACTTTGGTGATTTGGGATTATTCTTCTCCCCCCACACCCCTTAGGAGGCTTTTGTTTTGTTTTGTTTTCCAGAAGAGATCAAAAAGCAAGTTGCATAAATTCTAGCATTCACAGTCACATCAGCATTGCTCCCACAAAACTCTTTACTTGATTTGAATAATCATTGTAACTTAAAATATCAATTAATTTCTTTTCTAAGCAGAGAAGAGGCAATCTGATCATTCCTATTTACACTATTGCTTTAGACCTTAAGCATTTCAAATAGAGAGGAGAAAATATGGCAAAAACTGCCTTCTTGTCTGAGGTATTTACATGCTTTACATAGTTTAAAAATATGTGGCTTATTAATGACTGATTTTTCAACCTCTCCAATAAGCTTTTTATTAACATGACAGTCCTTTACTTGCAAGTGTCAAGCAATTTCATACTGTGCATGTATCCTTTATGATGTTTAATATAAAAGATAGTACAGTATTTATATCCCTCACAATAAGAGAATGGATTGTTTTAAGGTTATACAGCCCAGTTGTGATAAAGAAAGAAGGAACCTTACAAAATGATAAATATTTTCATTAAAAAACTTTAAAACTAAAAGTTCAAAGATATGTTCTCCTCTCTTATATCTTGTCAAAACATGACTTAGGACCCAAAACTAATCTACTTTCAATTTTATTCCATATTTCAGTGCTGTCATAGTACTCAGCAGAGAGTATTGGAATACGATCATTTTTTATTTTGTTGATGTTACCGACAGCTTTATTTCACAAAGCAATCTTATACTATGTCTACCACTGGCAGGTCACAAAGGTCAAATAGTCTATCCTTACAGGTAGAGAGCTTATTAAATGGCACGTCTATTAAACCCAATGGACAACATAAAGAAACATTTCAGCAAAATACTTTTAACATAGTTCAGTAAAGACACAGTCAAAAGGGTATTAAATAATTTGAACCGAGACCAATAAGAATTTTTTATAAGCATCTTCAATGCTTATATACAAAGCATTTTGAACAGACAGTAGGAGAAAGACCTGCAGAAAGGTGAACTTTGTCTGTGCAAACGTTTACTTTGTATTATGCATTTACAGCTGCACACTTATAGCACATTTAGTGCTAGGTGGCTTACCAAAGATAAGTTTCTGCTTTCTAGGACTGTTATTTAATTAAACATTTGATTTAAAATCATCATTAATTTTATATGATACCTTCTTCAGCAGGATTTGTACATATGCTTTGCATACTAACCTGGATCATCGTAGGATAATTCTTCAGACGCAACATATTTTAGCTATTTATTTTCAAATTACATAATTAATCACATAATGGTTGGAGGAAACTACAATTAAATAAATCAGAAAAAGGCGCTCAAATAAAATCTTCATATAGAAACTTATGAAGTCCACATAATTCTTTTTAACTAAGAGGGTGTATGCTTCCCAAGACCAGAATATTTATAGACCATAATTGTGATTTTATCTCTCTTTTTGGCATCATTTCATTATTTGCCAGTTACCTATCATATGTTGGATCTTGCTGTTTCAATATTTGCATTTGCATGACTGCATTTACAAGAGAATAACAATATAAAGACATCTTTGGATTGAGAACCTATACATTCAGATGTTCATCTTCAGACTTAACCCTTGCAGCTCAATCAAAGAAAGCATTTGAGTTGCATTTCTACATCATATGTACTTATTTCTGCATAGCTAAAATTCTGAATACTGGTATGCAGAGTCCGTGGACTCTCATATACTGTTTATTAGATACAGTATTTCGCCTACTGTTATCAGAAGATTCACCTAGTCAGATAATTAATAAGATACAGAAACATAAAACATGAGTTGTTAAAGTTTACAATTACCTTCCCTCACAGCTCCATTCTAAATGCACTGTCCTTGCTTTAACACATAGTAAATCATCTACCTAAATGTATTTGCACCCAATCATTTTTTAAAGTCACAATCTTTGTAGTGTCAACTTGTCAAGGGTCAAAGGGAAGAACAGGCAAGATTCCCAAATCAATCTGCTTGTAGAAACTGTCTCATTTCATTTCAAATTACCTGCTGTGGCTGAAGCAGGCTATGGACAAACTGCCTTCCTCCATAAACCATGACAGCACAGGTCGAACTTATGTGATCATTCATAAGGGGCAAGTCATGCTGGGTCTGTCATTAACTACTTTTAAACTGCTGTGCAGGGTTAAGTGATCTTGCAGGGCAGCAGCAGATATAAATACTATTTGGACAGTTTAATGTCAGGCGACAACTCCTCTGGGATTAAAACCATGTAACCCAATAGTAGTGTTATCAGTATAAGGATTAAGGTACTTTGGGACTGTTTCTTGCAGTCACAACTTTTCATGTGTTTTGCATGTTATTACGGTACCAGGCATACAACATAACATCCCTTAAGAGGCTCCCTACAATATTAACAGCAATGCTCACCATCTTCTCTGTAGGCATTCCCAAATTGATTTAGTTTTGTCCTTGTGTAACTGCCCAATCCAGGAAAGGATACTGCTAATCAAAGAACATAAATATATTGTAGCATCCAAAAATATGTGGGGCTGCGTGATTCATGGGCAAGAGAACACAGTTCAAAACTGACCCTCCTCGAAGTCAGTCTGGGCAGGTACCACAAAAGTCCATGTTAAGCAAAATATTTCAACAGATGCCCACATTCAAACATGGGAGCGGATCTGTTAATTGAATCAGCTACATAGCTAGCCAACAGATCACTGCATGACTTAATAAACTGTATAAGTAACCGTATAACAACTTACTTTGTGCCTCAGTCATTTCTCCTCTGGTCACCATTATACTGATACACTCACATAAACAAGAAAGGTACTTGTTAATAATGAATAACAGACATCTTTTTCAATATCTGTGGACAGCAAAAGCCAGAGGACATCAGTTATACTAGTGAATTAAACTGGTCTCAGTATCAAAAATAAAAAGTTCTTAAAAGAATAAGTTATTTTTTCTAGATTCTATCTCCACCACCATGTACTTATTTAATGATTTATGCATTTGTCTTCAGTCATGAAGCAGCCGGACACTTTTACAAGAACATGAAGAGTCCAGTACTCCAATTTGCTGAAGATGACAAACTCTTGCTCATCGTAAGATGCACTACTCACTAGTATGACTTTTATGCAAAATCATACATGAAACAGCATGCTAACACAAGGGAACTGATTTATCAGTGTCTCATAAAGCACAACTGCCAGTGGCACTAAGAAAGAAAGAAGTAAACCTTAATCTAACAAAATCCCAAACTTCAGAGCCACCATAACTTAATGCAGGAGGAAAGAAGAATCAAGAATATGTATGCTTTTGAAAAAGAAAATATCAATACAGCTTGTTCAGAATTCAGAATGTCACTTTCTGAGGCACACACAATGACACTGGAGTTTGGAGGTCAGCTTTCCAGTAGGAAAGATGAGGTGCAACGGTTCTTCTACAGATTGCCAGCCTCCTGGCATTACAGATCATCTCTTCATTTATACTTAGCTTTGCCCACTGATGACTTAGTGCTCTTACACAGCATCAGTCTTCTCACCAGCATTTTTAAAAGGACAGCAACATATAGCCACATCCACCACGCCCTTCCTTGGCATCACTGGCTCTCAGGCCACAGCTCCTCCCTCCCAGCTCCTCACTGAAACTTCTTGACTGCCTACTGAAAGAGAGCCAAAAGAATATCATCAATGCAGGAGGATGGGATTAAACAGCCAATCAAACTTTCTTTGTTCCTCTGCATACATCCCTCCATAAATGCACAGTGTTTATTCAGAAGCTACTCTATGATCCACAGATGTGGAAGACCCAGATCTCCCGGGTCCAAAATGAAGCAAACATGGAGGAAACCTCATCTGTAAGGATATAGAGTTCCCACCCCTAGCACTCCAGGCCTGTCCACCCATTCACTGCCAGTAGGCTCCAATTCAAAATCCAAGACCTGCCCATGCATCACTGTCCTATATCTGAGGACTGGCCCTAGGCAACCTACTGCTCTGGACCAACCATCAGGTACCTGGCTTATGACAAACACAACTATTCAATCTCAATTCTTCCTTTACCTCCTAGAGGAAATCACATACAATTCTCAGTCCCACAAATTCAAACCCAAAAACCACTCACCAAACGGTACCTGTATTCTGACCCATCTCCCAGATCAGACCCAGTCTGCCCCTTACGTACCAGCTTCTAATTATATTGCTTTGCACCCTCTGCACTTTTTCCTCCTCCCCCAGGCTCCCTGCCTCGCTGCCAAATTCGTCTCATTTTTAGCATAGACTCCCAGAAAGCTCACTTTTGTTGTCTTTACTCATTCCTCGTGCCTTTGCCCACAGAGTATCCCCATTTCCAACTCGGCTGCCCCAACAAGAGCAGTTGAGCTCTTGCTCTGCTCATTTCCAGCAGCCTAGCCCACAGCTGGTCAAAGCCCCAAACACTAGCTGCGGCCACAACACGTATGTGTGCAAGTGGAGCCCTTGACCACTGTAGTTGGTCACCTGGGAGTTGTGACCCTCCCAGGTATAGGAATATTATAGTTTCCCAAAGCTTATAACTTCTTTAATTCAGACAAAATCTCCTAACAATGATGAAAAGACCAATCAATGACTTCCAAAATCTATCTATGAGAGTGTGTTAGTTCAGAAACGCCTCTCCTAGAAGTCAGTCTGGGCAGGTACCACCAAAGTCCGTATTAAGCAAGGTACTTCAGCAGATGCCCACTTCCAAAGATGGGAGTGGATCTGTTAATTGAATTTGCTACATAGCAGATTCATAAGAATGTCAAAATGGGCAAAACTACCTATTTTCCACCAATTTCACGCCTGAAAACAAATGCTTCCTGATTAAAATTTTTCAAGGAGCCAAGTAAAATTTCAGATCAGTGGCTTTAATTTAACAGTTATTGGCAACTGAAAAGAAATGTATGAAAACGTATGTTAACAATGTCACTCAAAATAGTGGAGTTCTGGCTGTGGCATCATATTTTAGCCTTTTTTGGAGAAGATAACATCTTTTTTGTGTTTATAAATCCACTATCACATAACGAATACTGACAAGAAGTGAAATAATAATCCAAACTTACTCTTCTTATGAGGGTAATTTGCATAATTCAGGAAATAAATTTAACTTTACATTGGATGGGAACATTATACATTGTTAAGTTATAAATCTATTACAGAAAAAGGAAGGGACATGAGGGAAAAAACCAAGACACTGGTCTCTGTGTGTGTGAATAACAGACATGCACCACATAGGCAGCACAGATAACATGTTTCCAGCTGTTTTGTCTACTACATATTTGATAATCCAAAAAGAAAAAACACTGTTAAGGATGATTCTTGAATACTGCTCTGAACAATTGTTTAATGTTAAAAAAGAAAATATCAACATTTATAAGCACAAAGAAAGTGCTTTAGGGTTCACTCAGGTGTGTTTCAGTTAACTTCTATTTTTCTGCCCTGGAATTTTTGAACAATCTCCCAAATATGCATGTATTATACCTCTTTTATAATGATCCTCATGACAACAGCCACCATTCTTTAGGCTATAAAAGTGGAATAGTGCTTGCTTCCATTCCTGTTAGCTAATAGCATATTAGGGGAACCAGCTGCTCAGAAGCTACAAAGGTTCTGCTGCCCTTTGTTTTCAGTCTTGCTTTCTAGAACAGTAAAATACCCAATGTAAGTGTCAAGTACTACAATCAGAAAAGGGAAAATAGGTCCAACACTTCTGAGTTCATAAGTAACACATACTTATTATTAAAAAGGTCTATATCCCATAAACAGATATATAAAAACAAATCATCTTGACTTTTTCCACTTTTTGTCCTTTATATAGCATCACATAAGAAAATTCCTTTACCTTCCAGTTCCACGGTGGCTGGCTGTTGTATTTATAATTATTGTATTACAATTCTGCAGTATAAGATTACTGATATCACTATAATACATATGAAGATCCTCAGAATGTTTCCTGGGAATCTTCTATATACACCGTTGAACAAAGGAATTCAAACTAAATTGGTAGTCAAAAAACCAAGACAAACAGGTAATTCAGTCACCACTTTTTCCATTTGTCCTAGATTGTAAAGTCAGTAACAAAACTTCATAGTAAATATACAATTTGACTTACCATCTCTTAAATGTATCCTTTCAGCGCTACTATTCACACATTTCAAATTAACAGTACAACAGTCTCTAAGGCTGAGTGAAACTTGCAAATTCCACCCAATAAAAAAACATTGGTTGTAACCAATGGGAGTTTTGACTCAGATTTCAGGAATTTTGATGCTTAGGAATACATATTAGATATCAAACACCTTTTCAGGATGCATTGTTTTCTAAAGGATAATACATTTGTTTTATTACTTCCATGCTAACACCACAGAAATTAGTCAAAACTAGAAATCAATTTATACAGAAAACTGTTTTCAACCTGTGGCACACAACTTACATGTATTACACAGCTACTCCATCAGTGTAAAACGTTTAGAAAGCCAAAAGAGTAGATAGCTGGTACAAACCTTCAGGACAAAAAGGGTATAGTAATAAAAACCAAAAATGAAAGACAAAGTACAGAAACTTGCTTGTTTAAAGATGATATTTCTCAGAGAAATAAAAGAAAAATACTCTTTGAACCATTTGTAAATTACATCTGTAACTACTTGAAACAAGCTCAAATGCCATCATGCAAGTAAAAGAAAATTAACAGAAAGACAAATCCTGGGTTACCTCCTACCTGGCGAAAACAGCCGATTTGTTGGAAAAGCACTGAGCAGCTTCTTCACATCTCCCCTGCTACCAAACCTCGGTAGGAGAGGGAGGCTAAGGACAATTTGGACTTACCAGGATTCTTCACTAATAAGTGAACTTAAATAACTTAAATATACTCTGCTAAGTAAGCTTCTCCTTTTTCCTAATTTTTCTTTACCTTTACACATAGTGGTATCAAGAAAATAATGTACCAGGTTCATCACATTCCTTTAACTGCTGTGGACCATTTTGCAACTTCTTCATTATAGTGCAGCACATTTACTTCCCTCTTACCTAAGGCAGGAAAACATAACATCTAGAGCTGTTCAGCTTCTCCTCAGTCACCTGAACAGAAATTTAGCACGTTCTTTACAAGTAACTACTGATTAAAAAACAAAATCTTAAACACTACCTGCAAAATTATTTTCAGTTAAAAAGAAAACCAGAGTTGAAATGATAACTAGTAACCATTTATATAAAATATAGAATTAAATGGAATTATTTAGGTACTAAAACACCAGAGTCACCACAAACTCAATTCAAAAGCATTACCTGAAAGTTATAATTTCTTAATAAAATTCTCCCCTTGAACCGTAAGCCATGGAGTGAAAGAATAACACCTATCATCATGGTATGGAAAAGAAACAACCCTGATATCGTCGGGATACAATGATTACCTTAGCCTGCAGATACCTGACAGCATTACCTAGTTGGTGGAAATGACTGAAGCAATCAGATCAAAACAGAACAATTGGGAAGGAAAAAAAAAATCCAAACCAAAACTAAACCTCGAAGAATCCTTGAATTGATAACAGTATGCTCTAAATTAGAGGAAAACTTGTTCAGATGCAACCCGAGTTTACCCCGAAACAATGGGCTATGACTCCACTGAATAATAAACTATTACAGGAATTTTCACCACCCCTCCATGAATGCCATCAAGTCTGTAGCTCCTGAGGGCTCATTCCTTGCCACATCTTTCTTTAAGGAGGAACGATTACAGGACACAACAAGTTTCCAACCTATCTATGCAGATGTCAGCAAGCTATGTACCTTGTCAGTAAATGGGAACAAGTACAGTCAATTCGATAACACAGTATTCAATTACAATGAATATGTGAATTAAAAACAGATGGCACAAGCTTGATAGAAAAATCAAGTTGCTTGGCAGCGAGGTGCAATATGAGGAAATGCCTGACATTAATTTTAGTAATAAAAATTATTCCCTAAAAAGAATACTGAAAGGCAACTTCATAGAAACTCCCAATTCCCCCCGGTTTTTCTTGGACAACATTTCTTATGGACTGGCTTAAATAAATAAATAAATAAATAAACAAAACCTAAAAAGCATCTTAACCATGACTGTCTTCCCATTTGATGACAGGGAAAACACATCTGTTGACTATTTTGTAAATCTGCATTAAGATTTTCATTCAGACTGCAGAAGGCTGAAGTTGATTACTTTCAAGGAATGAGCCAGGCTTTATGCTCTCTCAAAAAGTCCTTGGATAGAAGATGCAATGGAAATATGGTATTCAGAGCCTCCGAACTCAGCCAAGAGAAAGAGGAATAGGCGCTCACAACCCTTCAGCTGGTCTTCAGCCCTCGTCACCTTCGCCCCCTAGAATATGGGCCCTGAAAGAAATGATGTTATTCCGCAGAGAAAACATAATTCCCCCAGCAATTTAAATTATTTCCTTCCCTGATCTCCAGGAGACCAGCTGTTGGCACACCACCCCTTGGGTCACCGCCGCCTGCCCCATCTCCAAAGCCCCATGGTGGTGGCTGCATCATCTGCTGCCAACCGAAATGTGACACAGACAGAAACCTTCCCTACCTGCAGCCGGCCCTGGCAGAGGAAAGGAGGGGCAAAACGACCTGAAAATTAGGGGAAAAAACCTTTTCTTTCCCCCTCCCCGGGGAGGGCAGAAGGGCCGGGCTGCCGCCCCCCCTCCCCGAGTAACGAGGGCTTCTCGGCTCGCCCCCCGGCTGCAGCACTTAGCGCCTCGTACGGGCCCTTGCAGCCCGCCAGATCTCCGCCTCAGATACCGGCATGCAAATGAGGATTAATTCCCCTAAACCTAGCACGGGGGCTCCCGCTTCGCGAGGGAGAGACGGGTAAATTCACAGCTGACAGGTTTTTATTTAGCTGTTCGGGTTCAACCAAATGACACCCGTGCTTAAGAAAGCTTTAGAAAATAAAACCCCTTGTCGCAATAGGAAAAGCAAGTAAACACTACAAAACCGAAAAACAGCCAATTTTCCTTGGCTTACGATTATGCAAGACCATTGTTTATATCCTCTGACTAAAGCTTTCCCTATTTAATAAAGTGACTAACTGAAACCAATGCAGGGCCGCGTGTAGGCTTTATTTTTGTTTTGATGGGCTGGGCAAAACTGCAAGTTACAGGTACGAATCACGCATTTCTTTTTATTGAAACAGACCTTGAACTTTCCAAAGGATGACACACCAAAAGATTAATTTTGAGGTAACTAAAAAAAAAAAAAAATCCTTTAATTCAGTGTCTACATGGAGTAGGTTCCTTTAGGACATAGCAGAGACTAGCCATTCCAAGGAGATGGATCCTAAAAATATCAGGTTATGTAAATTAAAGCTTCAAAGCTACATGCTGCAACCAAAAAGAAATTTTCAAACACTGATGCAATTAGGGACAAGAAGTTAACCAGAATATGTTTCTTTAATCAGTTTAGCATGAGAGATGCTGAACTCTTGGCCCTTGTCTATTTAGAGCCATTCAGAAGTCATCTAATTTATTTTTTTGTCTATAAAAAATTTTGAATTTCCACTAATTGGGATGTCGTGCTACTTTCATGACACATCAAACAAATATTTACTTCAGACATTCAATGATGTCTCAGAATCACCCCAGCTAACTCCCAGCCAACAAGGTATCTTCCCCACGCTTTGCTGATTTTTGCTGTTAGCTCATACAACCCCTCAGCTGAATTTGCTTTAAACCCAGAGCTCCTCCGCTGCCCGGTGCTTTCTGCCGCCGTGCACTGCAGAGCCAACTCCCGCAGAGAAAAAGTTAAATGATATAAAATCCCTATGATGCAGTCAAAGGGAAATACCAATGCCAGCACCCTGCAAGCAAGCATTTTCTTCACATGGAACGTATATTATTTTGAGAAAAAAACAGTTACGTGCACGGAAGTCTTAATTTAATTCAGAATTTAAATACAAAGCATTAGTCGACTGAAGCTAACAAAAGAAAAGATACTTTCTCTTCAAAGATAATCACAAACCTGTACATAAGCCCATGAGAGAGGAAAAGAAGAAATCATCTTTCTCTGTGTGTTAAAGGTCCTAATAACAGTTGGACCAGCAAAGAAAGTAAAGACAAGAACTATTAGCAGACAATGATTCAGGGTAAGGAAAAGGTAAGTGAAGGGAAGCAGAAAGCAAGAAGCTACGCAGAGAAAGACTGAAGAAACTCTCAAATTCTACATTTGAAAACCTGCAAATTTACTACAAATGTATTAAATATGAAGAAAAAAAAAGCAGAGTTTAAGGCAAATATAAAAACTAGTTTTCAGGGGTTCTTCTAGATGTCAAAGGTACCAATTAACAACATAACTAATCATGCTTCTGTTAATAATTAATGCTTATGTCCAATTAATAAGTGTTCCAATTTTTTTCCTTCTAAGTACCATAACATTTACTAAATATTTAGGCTCTAATTTGCCCCTTGCAACTCTCGACCTTGTCTGCAAAGAGATCAAAACCTTGAGAGTCATAGCGAGAAAAATTCCAAACCAAATATTTTGATACCACTAAGTACTTTAATGGCTAAGTATCCTCCTCTCTGCTCCAATTTGAGACCATGTTGCTTCTATGTTATATTGAACTCAGTCCATACTAATTTACGCTTGTTTCAAAGACCTTTTTGGGTTCCCCCCCCCCTTTTCAGAACAATTCTGGAAAGAACAATCAACTTAAAAAGAAAAATCTTTGCAATGATTGAAAGGTCTATAACATTGGATATGCAAATTAATACTAAATACACTTTGTATATTCAGAAACACTTAGTGAAATAATATTTATTCCTTTATGACATTTTCCCTGCACTGAAGAAATTGTCAAAAATAGTTTTGGTGCAAATGACTTACAGTTAGCAACCCTGAGAACTGTAAACTCATCCTGCAATGCAATCTGTTTTTAACTCTTATTTCACTCTTCACTTGAAACAGTCATAAAAAGATCAGATGCTTCTGAAAGAGCTTCCATCTCAAAACACAGAAACCAGTCCTGTGTTTTAATTGCATCTATTTTTATTAGAGTCAATGAAATAAATCTTAAGTTCAAACCAGCACTGCATCTCCACTATAAAGAGAACATTTTAAGGCTAGTAGGAAATGGGAGTCACTAGCACCACCAGAACTTCACCAATTAGTATGTGGAGTATGTGAATATACATTTATCTTCAATTGCAGCTACTACTTTACGCTGTCACATCAAGCTTTATATGTTCAGTATATATTCACTGCATCTAGCATTCCGTACCCAACAATTATCTGTAATTTCATCATGTTTCATACAACTATAGATGCTCAGTAAATCTTTTCATTTCAAGGAAGGAAAAGAAAGACTAAAAATATGAAGCAGATGTCATTGAATATGTTTCTGAAGGAAAAAAAAAGCATTATGTTTTCTCACTCACTGAAATCTAATTTTGTGTGTAGGTGTCAGCCTAAGAGGAATGAGAAGGGAGGCAAGGTCCTGAGTTACTTTTCTGCAGTTATTTTGCATCCTTAGAGATGTTGATTACACAAAACATTCACCATACTTGCTTTTACTTTTCAGCTTCTGTTTAGGATTCATTATACTATACTTACATCTTCACGGTTCCTGATGCTCTGCCACATCGCTATTTGCCACATCCACATATGTTTGACTCCTTTGGGCATTCCTAAGAAGCCACTAGGGAATTTCTTATTTAAGCAAATCCTTCTAATGTAGCCAAATCTTCCAGGAGTAGCTTTGAAAATCTGCCTTATAACATGCAGACATAAAAGAGCACAGTAACCATTGATTGACAGGCAGCTTGAAGGAAGTGAGAATGAAAGAAAGAGAAAATATATTAATAATACTTTGCCAATTGTGGAGTAATAATAGTTTTTCCCTTGGTACCCTCAGCCAGGAAATGCCGCCACTGGACTGTCATTACCCATCCTTATTACTGCTGACATTATTGTTCATATTACTAAATAATAACTTCACATTTATTATGCACACTACCAAAATACCTATTGCAAGATAGTACAAGAAGCACAACTTGAAGCACAGAAGTTTATTTCCAAGGAAAGCCCATTTTCCACCCATTCTCTTCAGTTTTAAGCCATTTACTTTTAAATGCTGAGGACTAAATGAGTCTATGTTTTATTTTTAACACTCTCACACAATATTTCCAGTAGGTGCGTTCTTCATATACTATGGTAATCAAGTGCTTCATTGCAGATGCCTTTTTGACAGACACTTTTTCCATTTCCTTTAAAAAGTAAGCAACGTAATGGTGTTTGATAACCATTCACTGAAGCTGCTACTTGAATTAAAAACAACAAAATTAATTTAAAGCTAAATGCCATCTGTCCTTCACAAGGCTATTCTTTGGGACGAGGAAACAATAGAAATAGGAAGAGGCTTTTCCAAACACAGCCTTTCTCTTCTAGACATGCAGGAGTACTCTTGCAAAAGGGAGGAACAGCATGAAGCAGAAAAAGACTAATGTCCCACTCTCCTACTCTGGCAAATAAAGCTGGGCAGCTCTATGTTAGAAAAATAGCTGGAGAATCACCACGTAGCATCAGGGAAGAGGTCCCTTAGTTTTATTCCCCTGTAAATGCTCAATTTTAGAATTATCTTATGCAGCCACTAAAAATGAGCAGCCAAAAGAATAGCAGAATAACTGCATATATTTTGTCCCTTTCTGCATTCTTTCAAAATGCTCTTCCTCTTTGAAACCAAGCTGGCCTTTCACATGTCCAGGACCCCCCTACATTTGGGGAAAAATTCAATGCCACGAACTGGCACAATCCAGGGGCAAAAGAGGATCTTCTGCAATGGGACTGCCACTGCCTGGGGGTCTTGGAGAGATCATCAGGACACCAGACTTGCAACACAGATTGAAAACAGTAACACATTTCAGAGGTGGCACATTGAAAGAAGAAACGGCCGTAGCTTTAGCTCACGTTAAGTGTACCTGACTGTAGCTAATTCCATTATATTCCTAGTGGCAATAAAGCTACTGAAGTTTAACCAGCATTGCTGGTTAATGAAATTCTAGAGATTTATCTGTTAAGACTACAAAAATAATTTCAAGGATTTGTTTCTCATAAGTAAATTGCTAGGCTGCCCTCAAACAGCAAAATTAAGATAAAATTACAGTCTTGTTTCGATTAAGCAACATTAAACACTCTTACTTCCTCCCCTTTTAGCAAAAATAGAATGCCTCATGCTAATAGATCTCGTTGCTGAAATTGAGAGCAAAGCAGCTGGGCAAAACAATGAGTTGAGAAACATATTCCCTTCTCCCAGGTCCCTCACACAAGCCTATGCACGGCTGGGATCCCCACCCCTTCCCCCCCCCCTCCAGTTTCTATAAATAAGAAAGAAGAATATATGGCTGTTAATAAGTTATATAAAGTACATTTCTTTCAATCAATGCTTTTATCAATGGACGATCCCATGAGGTACAGAAATTTCAAAATTTCTACGTGGCACAACTGTTTTACTTACAAACTCTTACACCAACTACCAAATCTACTTTGCTCAAAACAGTTAAGACCTTGGGTCAAGGAGACAGTGGCATTAACACTCAACAGAAAATGTGCTTCTCTACACTAAAATAGCCACTTAAGCAAGAATGTGGAAATGATTTATCTTGCAATGTTTGAAGTTGGATCTTCACCTCAGCTATGTCATGACTGCACAATCAGTCAGAGAAAGACTGTTACACTTTCATACAAAGAAAAGGATATTCAACTCTTCACTATGAGTATCTAACAAGTAATATTACCTTTCAGAAAATAAGAAAAAGCATAAATATTACCTAGTGGAAACATGCACATTTATAACATTGGACTTAGAGACCTTCAGTGTTCCACTCCCCAAATATAAATCTGTGTTTAATAATAGAAAGGTAATGCAATTTCACTGAACGCTGCTTTATTTAAATAAAACTGTATTTGTAATCCTAAATATTGCAGTGCTATATTTGTGTAAGATAATCAGAAAAATATCAAACTGAAAACTTAAATTGAAGATTATCAATAAAGTCTTGTAAATTAAATCAGACTTTGAGGCAAGAAAACAGCCACGTAAGTTTGACTTGGGATTCAGTGATTCTATTTATGTATTCACTATCCTTTAACACACAACCGAAAGGCAATTTTAAAAGCAAAAGACTATAAAATGCTTTCCAATTGCACACACTCAATACTCATAATGCTTATATATTCACCGAACAATCTGCAGCATCAGACCCCACAGAACAGCCAGATGGTATTCCAGAGATATAACAAGTCCAGTAAGATCCCAAAATTATGAACCTGGAAGATTTTTATTTTTTAACCAATGTATTTATTTTCCAGAGACCTAATTACCTTTAGAAATCCCCTTGTATAAGAAATCAATTAAGCTGCTAATGTAAAAATTAAGTAGTTGACATAACCATGGCACAAGTGCTTCTATCTACTGGAACTGAGAAAGCTGCCAACCTGCAGAGAACCTGGCTCCACAGCCTGTTTTGCCTCTATAATTTTTAACAACATAGTGTCTAAATAAAACTCAACCATTGTAGTCTTAAAAAATTAAAAAGTGCATGTTTCTCACATCTACAGATGTTCTCTCAGCAAGAATATAAAAATTTGAATTAATAATTGAGGAATTAGGGCATTTTAGCCAAAAAAAGTATGTTAATTTTCCTTCTCTTGACCTGTCAAAACTGTGCATGTCCTCAAAAACAGTGAAATTCAGATGGTCTTTAGTTGTCCAATATTTCAAGGTTTGAGTCATTTTTCAGAAAAGTAGCAATATAATAATTAATACAGCACGATGACAGCCATTTTCCTAATCTGTACATACAAAAGGCTGGGTACTATACATTCTGCACTTGAACTGCACTATTTTGAGAACTCACAGTATTCTTTATTTTAATAATATAAATATGAAAAGAGAGGTCTAGACATTATAAATAAGGATGGCACAGGATTTCTTCTTGTCAGAAGTGAAAAATCATCAAGCAGCGATACTCAACTTCCAAAAGGTCAACTGCAAATGAAACACTCTGCCATTTCTTCACTTGTATATGAATTTAGAAAAAAGACAGTGTAATCTGTTAGAAAGAACAGGCATTATAATGGAAATAATCCCTTCCTAGCACACTATACATAATTACATATGTTTATATCGCTTACAGTGATGTCACATAAATTAAATTATTCATGTTTATGTTTTGAAGAGAGTATCTAAAACCATAAATATTGCTTTTAAAGTGAGTATATCAGAGAAAGTACTAACAGCATGACGTGGAGGGAGATGAATGCATGGGCCAGAGGCAACTCCATTCTGAAGGCATAGAAAATATGCCAGCAGACTTGACCTCTTGACCTGAAGTTCTAGATAGAATACAACAAAAGAAAAGGAACAATCAGCAATTAAACTAATGGAAAAACATGTTGACGATGAATGTAAATCAAGTTTGTCACAGAAAAACACTAGTCCTGTCCTGCCAGTGCCCCCACGCACACCTGGGCCAGGATAAGTATTTTGGTAGGCCACAAAGAATGGGATGAATAGTACGATTTATGTAAAAAATGAACCGCTTTTTTTTTTTTTGCTGGAGACAAGAAGCAATCAAGGATGGCAGAAGGTAGGCTGGCTTCCTCCACTAATACTGCCACCTTACAGCACACAAAACGCAGCCTCTGAACACAAAACCACTGACAGTGCAAAAGCCTAAATAAAATCCCTCACACTGTTACTTCTTTGATCACAAAAAGGTGAAATAAAAAATCCCATTTCTTACCAAGCTTATCTACAGCGCTCTCACACTCTGCACATAAGGCAGTGCTTATGACAGACTGAAAAGTGTATACATGATTGTATGTGACACACTGCATTAGCTTAAAACAAATTTTTAAATCAAACTAAACTATAACATCCTTCCTGTGCTCAATCTACAATATGAGAATGCTATTCCCATTTACCTTAAAATAGATAACTCCTCAACTTAATCTAACTCAAAATTACAGTTTGTGGAAGTTTTATTAAAATGGTTAAAAAAACCAAACATTTGTATATACAATTGACATAATCATTATCTTTATTCAGTGAGAAAAGACTGTGCAAGCATTTAATTCATTACCTGATAGTGCTAAAGCCTAAATAAAATCCCTCACACTGATACTTCATCACAAAAAAAGGTGGAATAAAAATATACCATTTCTTACCAAGTTGCAGTCACACTTCTCAAAACTATTGTTCAGTATTGCCTGCAGTTTGACAGTGGTTCATCAATGCAATACTATCAATTTAACATGCAAACTTAAACTCCTTTCTGGCTGCAGGTACTATTAGAAGGGAAAGGTGCCTTTCCTATATATCCTCCTACAGATGTTTAGAAAAGTCAAATGTTTACTACAATGAAATATCCTGCTAGAATTCTCTATTGCAAATAATAATTTAAAAAAAAAGTTGTGAGGGGCAACAGAACCAGCAAGTCACATCCTTCTGGGACTTCCATATATGTAACCAGACAACTTGCTTATACTGCAGCACATTCGATTAAATAGCCTTCAAAAGGAGTAGATGTCTGATGGATTATTGCATTATAACTGGATAATTTGCAGCACTAGGTCATCTATAGGAATATGGAACTTGCAACATCAGATAAACTAGCTATTGTATCTGGTCACATAAGTAGCCTGAGGCAATGCAATTCCTGATGCTTCAATGAGAGTTGTAAAAAGTCCAGTCCATCTTCATTGTCTTTAATGTTATTCCAACTGATACACTATCCTATAATTAATAGCATATAGTTTGCCTTCTAAAATGTTATCCCAAAACCTCTGAAGACCTCATTGTCAGGAGCTTTTGATTGCAAAGCTGATCACTCAGGCTGACATCTTCATTAACCACATTTGACACTGTCAGATTCTTTCTATGCACACACATACATGAAAATAAATATACATAGTGCTTATTCAAAAAAACCTGCTCACTTCTAAAAAGAATGCTAATGAAGGGGGGTGGGGATGGTGTTTTCTTTGGAAATTGTTGGTACTCCCAAAGATGACTGAGTTTCAATAGGAACATATCCTTTGTGTCAGGGGAACACTCCTGCTGATTGTCAAGAAAATCTACCTGAATTCATCCATGTAATATAAAATTTCTGAGAAACTGTAGTCAGTCCTACTCCTCCAGTATGCTAAAATACGTGCCTCCTGCCCTACCAAGAGGGTTAAAACCAAGCTATCCATGTAAAGGCCAGTTACAACAGCTCTGTATCATGACAGCAGTAAGACGTCCAGGTTCCAAGAAAATACCAGTCCTCTGCATCTCTTTCGGAAGATAATCTATACACAGAAAAAAAAGGAAATAGCACAGAGGGATAAGGAGTCTAGTGGAAGAGGAGGGAAGAACAGAACCTGTATCTGGTTGCAGAAACTGATCATGCAAGGAATGCAGGAACAGAAATAACAAGATTAGGAGAGAAGAAGAAGAAAGGTACACATAAAAGATGATGGAATTAGCAAAGTGGGAATCAAGAGAGGTGAGAGGCAAAGACTTAGAGCAGGGAGATCTGAATGAAACAACTGTGGTATTTGCTTACCGAGTTAAGAACTGCACTAAGACAGGCAGGATTGGAACAAGGTAGAAGGAATGACGGTCAAGTCCAAAATAACAAGTAAGAGTCTGTCTGCTAGAGTTACTGCTCCCTGGTCCACAGTAAAGACCAAAATAACCAAGTACACCATTATTTAGATATCAGCATCTACCCACGGAAACATCTAACAAAGATGTTTTCTCCACTGGTCCTGTTCCACAGGGGCTGAAAACCAGCTACTACCATCAGTTACACTGCTAGCTCAATGACAATGGTCCTTGTCATGCAAGGGCTTCAAGATCTGCTGCTAAACTAGAAGAACATCAATAGAAAGCCCACTTTGCAGCATTTTGCTTGTTTTCTCAGCTTGCTATCTTAAAAAAACCCACAACCAAACCAGGAAAAACATATATAGAAAAATTATACCATTTGAAGCCATAAATTTGTCCCAAGGCTAGTTGTTAAATATTTTCTGACAAACTCCCTACATTCAGTAACTACAGACTGACATGCATGAATAAAGGGCTGGCTTTCCATGTTATCAGACCAAAAAGTTTCATAAAAATTAATAATCTCAGTGTTCAACAATAATATGGCTTTGCATCTCAGAGGATAGTATCCTCTAACATTTTAGTGGAACATTACCCCAGTACCTACACCCTTTAAAAAAATGTAACATCTCTCTATTGCAACATCTCAGGGAACCAGCAATTTTTACAGAAATTTTTAGTGCATTTACATTACGTACACTTGACAAACTAAATACACACACAGTTATGTGCTGAAGACCACTTAAGAGCATGAAAAAATACATCTGTAAGCATAAAGCAACAAAGACGTACTGCTTATAAAAGACAGAAAAGTTAAGATGAAAATATTGAGTTAGTCCAAACAACACCCACTGATA
>JAOXJM010000004.1:10574571-10585935 GCA_026413425.1 Tringa solitaria
AATATGTGCATACTCTAAACTTACCAACTTACAAACAGATGACATTTTGATGAAGCATATTCTCAAAGAGGCACATGCACACTCCAATTGAACTCCCTGATTCAGATGCTCACCCAAGGTGTGGCCTTATGGGAGTAGCATCCATTATCGAGGAAACAACCTGCTCTTCAAAAGAACATGTAGTCAGGTCCTAGGCTAAAAAAAAAAAAAAAAAGAAATTAAAAAAAGTCTACTAACCTATTTTGTATTTTAACTCCTTTACAGGATAAAAAAAAAATCATCTGATAATAAATAACCAGTTTTGAAGATGTGTTCTTACAAAAAAGAACAAATCTCCATGCATTACCTTCACTGCACACGTTAGAGCTTGCTCCTCTACACAGGCCTCTCCCGTGAGCACAATTCAGATTGATATTGCTGAAACCTCGAGAAAGTCCTAAACTAGAAGGTAGTGCCATCATTTAAGAATGACAGACGATTCTCTATGGTTAAAGAAAATTGCTGAGCACTGCAATTCAAAAACCTCTGCTAAAGTTGGATGGAGCAACAGGGTCTCCCCACTAGGAAACAGCCACGACATGTATGTGCCTTCAGCAAAATGCTTTGCTTTTCATACAGGCCACCAAGAAATTTGAGCCTTCCTATATTTCACCATCACGCATTACAAGCCTGCAGATACACATAAAAGGAAGTGGAAAATGAATGACACGAAGATTTGTGATTTTTCTAGATTCAAAATTATAAGCAGCTACTGGTGATTTTGAATGCCTCACTGCTGTGTATCCAAAAATCAAAACAGAGTATTACAGAGTATCTTAACTCTTTAAGAGTCATACATCCCCCCTACTTTCCATCTTTCCCAACTCCTTGCCACGCATCATTTCTGTAACAATATCTATACTGAGAAAGAACTCAATGTTATTTCTAGATTTTTCAAACTGACAATTTACTATACATTTTCTAGTCTTTTGATTTTGTTCACTGATGGGAGAAGGGGGATCCTCTGTTTTATTTGTGTCCTTTCTGGCGGAGAAATAATAAAAAAAGAACAGCTCTTTGAGAAGCTTGTGTCAGCTTCATTGTCAAGACAAAGGTCACTGCATTCCTATTCATGATGACCTACAACTGTACCCATTTAAAGACTTCATTATGCTATATTAGAGGGACCTCTTTCTCAGAGGTTTTAATTTAGCTTCATTGTGAGAACAACAAAACATGCAAGCATCAGAATACAGTGTTAAAAATAGTAAAAACTGATGATTTTAGCTACCAGCAGTCTCATTCCATTTGTGATCCACTCTTAAGATGACCTGTGAAGTATGATTTCCAGAACCGTGTAAAACAACATATGATACTACTTTTACTCTGAAGTGCCTCTCTAAACTTGAAAATAAATAATCAAATTTAGTGTAACTACACAAAAGTGATTGCAATCTCTCAAAAATCCAAGTTCCAACATCTTGAGAGAAGCGATTGGTTTAACCCTCATCTCCCCAGACTAATATTACAGAAGTAAACCTGGGAACAATTTTTAATTTAGAATGCTTAGGAAAAACTTTTGAATCACCTACACATTTCATACATACTTAACCCTACACTAAGATCACCAAGTGCACATGTTAAGTTGCAGGGTTTGATGGACCAAATACACAACCTGCTTCATGATATAATTTGACCTAGCTTTCTAAAGCTGACAAATTTTTCAAGCTAAATAGGGTGAATATTTTTAGTGACACATCTCCGTTGATTATTGTTGAACACCACTCTGGACTAAAGCTGGTGAGACCTGAGATAGGAGAATTTTGGCACAGATATCTGAATTTCATTTTCACAAAGCGAATCAATACTTGGAAACAGCAGGTCCTCAAAAAAACCCTAGGTAGGTGTTCTAAGAAATGGAGCTTGCTGTGCTGAGCCTCACACTTCCCAATCATTGACCACAGCCCAGCTGCAAAAGGAAGGCCCCATTCTCTCTACCAAGACTGTGTGATTGCCTATCTCCCCTTAAGACATGATCGGGCAATGAGCTTCTATAAGTAAATGTGATACCACCAACCTCATCACATTCCAAGCCCATAGCTAACACAATATAAATGCCCTCTTCAACTGCATAAGCAGTTAGTCTTGTTTAACCTTATTAGTCTCGTTTTCCACTATTACCAAGCACTTCCTAAGATAATATATTTTCCACTCTAAAGATCCATTTTATTTATTTAAGAGATATGAAGATCCATAGGCATATTTTACCCACCATAATTTAAAGCACCTCAGCAAAACATGCAAGATGTTTTATTACACATCTATATATTTTCCCATTACAGGAAAGCAAATTAAAGTGATTCTAAACCTCGTCACTCATGGAGTTGCATATGGATTTCTTTCTAAATTCTACTCTTCGAAATAGGTGTCAGCCTCGTTTAATTCCCACTCGTCTCAGAACGTAAGAACATCCAAAAAACCTCCCACCTGTGAGCATTTTCCCCTCCAGAAAAAGCTATTCAGACTCTGAGCACACCGAACCATCCTTACCATCATCAATATAATTTCTCGCCATACATCGGCATCTGCACACATCGTGCCCCAGTCAAGATTCTAAGCTCCTGTCCAGTGGGAACAGAGTACAGGCAGACAGAGAACGCACTGCAAGGAGAAACTGTGGGATTAAAAACAACGAGACTTCTACCCTTTGAGGAAAACCAAAATGAAATCTCTTTTGCCAACAGCACAAACTAAAGGTTCCTTTTGAAGAAGAACACGGGAATATTATGAATGGTAATAATTTAGCTTTAGATAAAGCAGGATTTTGCATCGAAGGTGGCACATGTGCTACTACAGAGTATCTGACGCTTGCTGCAGATCCTGCACGTTATGTATTATATGCCTCATTAGTTCACAAAATGTTTTGATATCTGAAGCACTAAATAAGACACTATTTAAAATACATTTTAAGGTAAGATAGAGTATATTAAAATAACCAAAGAAATATATTCTTAAATTAGTTCTTAATTCTTTCTTCATTGTGAGTCTGGCTAGATATTTTATCAAGTTTCAGACCAAGTCTCTAAGTACACAGACAGCTTTCTAGTACGCAGCATCATGCCATTACTTCAGACAGCCTTAGGTTTAAAATTACCAAATCCACTGGAAATCTAATAAGAACAAAACACTGAAAAGTATCGATATGAAAATATATGTAATATATAAAAATTTACATTACTATAAAGATTATGAATCAAGCATTACAATTTAAAAAATACCAGAACTAAATCTTCATTTTAATCCTCAATTTACCCCATCTTGTCTGTCCATTATGACAGGCAGATTACATGATGACACTATTTTTTCCAAGCAACACTGCCTTGCTCTTTGTATCCACAACAACTAGGATAAGAACACTCAGGGAATGAAGCAGGACTATGCTTCATGAAGCTGCTGCCGGTAGAACCTGGTTTCACTTATTGCAGATGCCAGATTTACAGTGAGCTCAAGAAAAGGGAAAAGACAACCTGGTGACTGAGGCTCCTGAACATCCCCTTAGAGAATTAAATTACCCCTAGACTCTGGCTTCAGCTTCTACTCAATTCTAGACAATCAGCTATTCCGCATTTACTAACCTGGTTAACTGTTCTTCAATTCCTCTCCACACAGACACAGTTTGAAACAGCAGGTGTCTTATACCAAGGAACTCAACTTCAAATAGTGTCAAAGAAATTAAATTCCAGTACCTGTCCCTCCAGGTCATAGGTATTACATTGAAGCTGGGCATTCAAAAGCAAATTTTTAGCATCAGTATCTATGAAATCACTAAGATCATAATATCAGTATAAAGATATGAAAAAATAAGTTTATTTTCTTTTGTAACATAGCCAGTCATTACTGTCTGTGAGAAAACCAATTTTGAAATAAATCTGCGTTTTAATTGCAAGTGAAAAAGGGGACGCAAGACATATGCTTTGAACAACACGGATAACAAAGTGCATTATAGCTATTCATCTGGTAAACAGGGTATACGACCTGTGTTCCAAATGATGTGCACAATACTAAAAAGTGTTTGTACAATAAAAAAAATAAAGTTGCACATCACCTTAGAATAATAGTAAAAATGAAGCCTCTACAGTTCACATAAGAAGCCAGAAAAAAAATTCCAGTCTGAGAATATGTAACATACACATAATGTGGGACACATAAGAAAAAATTGCCACTTGGAATAATATACCAAACAATTCTAATAGCCTGATCTGTTATCCTGGAGGGATCATCTTTGGAGATACAGCCACCAAACTTTCAAATCAGAATGTAAAAGCACTTTCAAAAACTCTTAATTGATTATTTTCAGGTTTTGAGGAACAGCGATTGCACGAGGGACACCCATCAACCTAATCTAAAATCCTAGCTTGGGGGGTGTGATTCTGATTTGTTTTTAAAGAAGAAAAGGCCCATGGAAGAAGAAAATTTTCTTCCTTAATCTTATTTTAGGAAATACGTGAGCAATTTTTGCAGAAGTTTCCCAGAGAAAGAGAGCGTGAGACAGACAGAGCCTGGAAAATTCCAGCCCAAATGGTTAAAGCCAGTAGTCAGCAGGGACTGAAAACACAATCTTCCATTTTAAAGTGACTTGACTCTCTTCAACACATACAACAAAAAACAGTGAGGTAGTAACTTACACATTCTCACGCATATCTTCTCAGATATAACAAACATTACAACAGTTAAAACTGCAACTTCACATGATCAACCCTGCTTTCTAGTTGGTGGGAAAAAAAGCAGACGCATAATTCAGACAAACACACTGTATTCATACATAATACTGGGGGCAAGAGAGAAGACCAAACAATTAAAACAACAAATAACCACTAATGGAATACACTGAATTATTCCAGTATCTTCTCAAGGTCTCCATGAGGCATCAGGCTGTTTTTCTTTATCAGTAGTCCATAAACCTGAAATTATGATCTTCCTTCACACCATCGTATTTCTTACCTTTTTTTCATTCCCCTTTAATTTCACTAATGTCTTACTTTAAAATTTTGCCACTACCCTCAAGTCTCTGTCCAATTTAAATAATACAGGAACTATTACAAACTTTAGCTAGCTCTTCTAGATCATCTGCAGGCAGGTCAGACACACACTTTTAGTGGCCTGGAGTATACAGACACATTCACAATTCAGGGTACCACAACATACTTGTTCCAGAGCAAAAACATGTTATTTGAGCTACTGTAATAAAAAGCATAACAGTTTATGTAGAATTTTCTGTCACCATGTATATCAATTCTTCTTTATGGTCCTGCTAGCAGTAGGAAACAGGTTATCATTCCCCTACAGTGATTCCTCCAAAAGCAACAAAAACTAACCCAGGAACTAAAGCAGGAAAAAAAAAATCAAGGGGCATTTTGCTTTCCTTTTTCCTTCCCTCACCGCCACATCCCTAAGCAAAGCTTTAGTCCATGTGGGTTCTATGTAGGGTTTCTAACACCTAGCAGGCAAAGACATACCCCGATTTCTATACATTTTACCCTACCCTCTAGCCCTCATTATTTAAATAAAAATAAATTTGAACTCCATATTAAATTATGAAAAGGTCTCCTATTCAGAAACAGTTTTGGATGACTGCTAAGATGTGGAAAGACATACATAATTCCAATAATCCTTCCCTCAGATTTTCTGAAACGATTCCTAGCAATGTTCTGAATACTAAAGGTTTTGCATATTTCATATTTACTTTGGGAAGTTTTTGTCCTTATTTGCTTGTCAGCATGCCAATATTTTCCCCTTGTCTATGTCATTGCCTTGATTAAAACTGCCGTCTTCTGTTCTTTAATAGTCTACTTTTCAACCACTCCGAGACCTTCAGCACCGCTACTCTTAACGTTCATGTACAAAGTTGAAGAAAAACTACAGATAAAGGAAGTCCACAAACTATCTTCACATTACCTAAAATGCTCCTAACTACTTTGCTATAATACTATTTTTACTAGGCTTTCCTTATAATGTAGAAGTTAGAGCAGGAAAAAGAAAAAAAAGAACCAACCAAAGAAACCAGATAGAAGACTTTCTAAAATCTTTACTTTGAACAAAATTGTATTATATATGTGTCATTCTGGATTTCCAGCAATTACAATATGTCTTTGAAGTTAACAATATGTAATTTGTATATTTTTAACCAAAGTCATATATAAAACCCCACAGATTTAAAAAGATGAGGCTGTACAAACAGTTTAACTTAAGGAAATGTGTTAGTTTTCTGCTCTGGAAACTAAATGTAGGAGATAGAGCCCTGATTTCTAAGGTAGTGCATTCAGATTATGCGACTCAAGAAGAAACTGACAGAAGCAAGCAAGCTGAAAACATGCCAGTAAGTTATATTATTCCTTCTCAAAATGTAGTTCTCATAGCATTTCCCTAATAGGTTCTCAAAAGTGTGACTGGATAATAGAAGTGATATCTTTATGATTTTGTGAATAATGGGTTTTATTAGTATTAAGTTAAAGCAAATAGCCAGAAAAATACATATGCAACTCCTACGACACACAATATAAAGAATGTAAATTATAACCCCTGTAAAACAAAACAAAAGCCAACACAGTGGTTATGGACTATTCCATCCCCGATAACAGGCCAGGTTCTGCATTCAGAGAACAGCTGTTGTTTGCTTATTTAAACTGAAATAGGGTGAAATACATAATCATGTATAAAGAAAAAGTTAATGGAGTTACATGGATTCTATGAGAACAAACTCTAGATTATTAATGAAAAAAAAAAAAAAGATAGTACACCTAGGAAAAGAGATTAACAAATGGGCTCAGGTTTCAATTTTTAGTGGTGAGGGACAACGGGAGAAATTACCCAGGATTTTTGTAACAATTCATTTAATAATACACCGCTTTCATAACAGAAGTGTTTTACACTTGCACAATGTTAATAACTTTATTATACATGGAAGCCTGTAATAGGCTGATTACACAATAAGACTGCAAACAACCACTGGTACTTTCCTGACACCAGGAAAGTACGTAAGACTGAAACATCACCAAGAGTACATAAAAAACCATCAGCATAAACATCACCAAAATTACATTAAAAAACTAATCAAAAAATACATTTGAAAAAAGTGGTTTAGAGCAGTGCCGCTGCCTTTCAGCAGCTTTGAATGGCCACCAGTATTTCTAGCAGGTTTCCGTGGCTCCACAGGCATTAATCAGGATTCACATATAACAAATAATGTACCACAAAATATACATAAAGTAAGGCAATAATTCCAAAGAAAAGTTCTGTTGATATTAACAAGCCACTCAAGTTCTACTTTTGTAGTTGATGCAATCACCAGAAACCTTTGATGGAATTGCAGCCTTAGGCCCTAAAAGCCTGCAACGATGAACTGCTGCAAACCCCCCGTATCCATACAGAGCTCCAGTGACCCCACTGGTGCACTGCTGGGCACAGGGGTCCATGTTAGCTCATCCTGATGCAGGACAGAGGCCTTCGTATGTACAATTGGGAGTATATTATTTCTTATCGTACATGGAAACCTTGACACATTTCTAAAACATGTGGGTGGTTTTTGTTCATAATCTGATGTCGTAAGACATCAGAAAGTACACAATAAGGTATGCACTTTCTGGAATGTAAATCTTTTTAAATACTAGCTAGTAAGTTGGGTGAGTGAGTAGGGAAGCAGGGGAAGAAAAGGTGTAAATTAAGGGCGGGGAAGAGGGGAAACCAAGATCAAGTCTGGAGGAACTAGGAGCACAATAAAAGAGAGGGAACCTTCTACACTAAAAGAACGTGGAAAAGGGGAAGAGCAAGAGACTGACTTTTTTGAACCATGTATAATAAAAAACGTATCCCAAAAGCGTATCTGGATTATGACTGTAGCTTCAACTTGGGGTTCTAATGACATGAACCAGACATACACGTTTTGTTCTCACAGTTTGTGTCAACAGAATCTCTTTACGGAATTACAGTCTTACAGAGGAGTTCTGGGGACATTATTGTTTATATTAAAGCTACCATTCCGGGCTCTTAGTACAGACCCAAGAATATTTGCTCCACCTGCCTGGAATGAACATCACCTGGAAGAACAGAAGTACTTCAACAGTAACAAGATTTAGGTAGCAAAATTCTTTCAGATCAGCCCAGACATAAGAGACAGCAATTTGAAATGTCATAGATCCCTTCCTCAAAAAGCTGAGATATATTTGTCACTATCTGTAAATTGGAAGTTCCAATACACTAGTGGTGCATAGAATTCCCACACTTTGTTACACTTTCCTGAGAGTAAAGCAATTAGAATAAACCTTAGTCCTAGGAACAAAGTTATTTTTTTGCATTTTAAACTTTTGGGCTATTCCCTGACCATCTATATAATGTAAATTTGATTGCTAAAAATTGTCACTTGAACAAAAACACTATTTTAATCTATTGATTTTTGATTAAAAACCGTAATAAACAGATCTAAAAAAAAAATCACACTAACAAAATAAACTAAATATGAAAAGTTGCATTGAAAGGGCATGTTACATTATTCTTAATAGGACCGTGTAGAAACATTCCAATGGCAGTGTTGTCAAAGTAAAACAAAATTACATTAAGAAGACCCCACAGCCTGGTCACAGTCGGGACCTTACCTGTAACTCTGGCTGGTTGGGGTTTTTACTCGTGTACTACATGGCTCACTTACATCAGACATCATATTTGTATACCCTGAGAAATCTGACACTGAAGTCCTTACTCTATGGTCCACTTCTCCATTAGAGTTAGCGATAAAAGTCATTGGCACCCTGCTGCCCGACTTAAACTGAGAACCAAACGCTTGTGCAAAGTTCTCGATCTGGTAGGTTGCTCTAGGCTCTATGTCCTTCTGAGGATCTATCTGGCTAGTTAACTCCTGAGACGGGATCGGAAAGCTCGTTGAGGATTCTAAATTTTTCTGTTCCTTCTGGCCAGTCAGTTTCTGAGACGTCGACTGGTAGTTAGATGAAGTCTCTAAGTTTTTCTGCGGATCAATGAGATCATCCAGCTCTTGAGAAGGAGTCAACTGTTGATGCGTAGCCTCCAAAGCAGAAAAATAAAAGCCTGGCTGAGATCCAAGCAACATCCCAAAAGGAGGTTTTGGCAACGCAGTTGGCAATACTGAGGTAACGGATTGGCTGAAGCCACACTCAAGTGGAGATGTAGTGTATATCTGTTTGTCTTGAAACAGAGTGTGGTTATGGAGAGTAGAAGACAAGCTAACAAACTGGAAACTGGGTCCAAAAGCAAAACCAGTGCTATTGGTTGTTCTTTCAAAGGCTTGTTGGAGGTATTTAGAATATTCTTGCAACATGCTTGCCTTATCATTTGAAACTGTTTGAGAGTTAGGGCTCAAGTTTTCCTCTTGAACCATCTCTGAATGTTCTCCTGAGGTGTGCAAGTCCACACGCTGTTCAGTTATACTGAAAGGATCTTCTTTCTGGCCTTCTGATTTGTGAGAGTACTGGTCCAAAAGGCTCTGTAAGACTTCATCAGGAATACCAGACTTGTCATGGCAAGACTTTATTTCACTGTTTAAAGATGCTGAATCAATAAGAGATAATGGAGCTTCGTTATCCATAACACTAACACCTGCAGACTGGATGACGGACTGCTGGGAAGTCATGTGTCCGACATTAATTGAAAAGGCACTGTTACTGCTTGCAGTTTGTAGGTATCTTCTTTTCTTTGAAAACTGCATGGCATCATCATAATTGCTACTTATTTGACCTGGTTTACCACCTGTACTTTGGAGAAGGCCAATAGTTTCTACACCGGTATTGGCTACTAGGCCTAGAGAACCACTCTGTTTCCCAGAGAGTGTTTTTTGCCCCAAAATGTCTGGCAGTGGCGATGCAAAATTAAGGTAATTTTTGTCTGCCTGTTTTCTGCTTCCTTTTTTCAAGACCAATTTTGGCACCTTTTTCTGAAGTTCTTCTACACCCGTGCCAACTAGACCACCACTGGAAGACACAATAGGAATATCAACTGCATAATTTGGCATGGCCACGTTACTTGTAACTTGAGATTCGGTAACTTTGCTGCTACACTTGTTTCCTTTGTTTTCAGCGGATATACTTTTTGTTTTACTTTTTCTCCTTGAGGAACTTGTACTTCCCTGAGACAATGCAGCCAAGCTACCCATGTTATTTGATGATCCAGGCTCCATTCCAGCACCTGCTTTACCTATGGCTTCACCACATGTTCTCCTGTGCTTCAACAGTCTATCAGTCCTTGAAAAATACTGCTGACAAGTATCACATTTGTATGGCTTTTCTCCACTATGTGTCCTCTTGTGTCTTTCCATGTGGTACTTCTGGATGAATTTCATACTACACTGGTCGCACCCAAAAGGCTTCTCCCTACTGTGGATCTTCTCATGTCTTTGCAGCAGGTACTTCTGGATGAAACCCATGCTGCACTGGCTGCACTGGAAAGGCCTCTCCCCAGTGTGAATGAGCACATGTCTGCGCAAGTGATAGGAGCTCCTGAAGGCAGCACTACAGTGTTCGCAGACGTGAGGTTTCTGGTTGGGGGACGCGATGGCACCTTCCCCATCTCCCACCAGGGGGGGTTTGGATGAAGCGCTTGGCTTCCGCTTGGCTTTGATTCCCTGAGTTTCTGACTTTGGCCTCTTTGCCTTCTTGACCTGGGCATCGTGCTTTGGCTCACCCGAGCTCCCAGGGGCGCCCTCACCTCTGCCACCCAGTAACAGGTCTCGGTGGGGATGCTGGTGCAGGTGGTGAAGAAGGCTGAGGTCCTGAATCACACTCTGGCCGGCTCCTTCCCCGCTGCTGCTCCCCAGGCCGGGGGGCCTCTCCTCCCCGGCTCCCCCAAAGAGCCCCCCGTAGTGGTGATGGTGCTGCTGCTCCTCCTCCTCCTGGTCACTGGGCTTCTCTTGCTTGATGCTCACGAGGGACTGCAGAAAGCCCCAGGGGCTCCTCTGCGAGGAGGAGGGAGCCGAGGGGAAAGCCCCCGCCGGCTCCTTCTTGAAAGTCATGTCCTGAGGGGGAGGAGGCGGCGCCGGGGGCTCGGCCGCCGCCGTGGAGGAAGCGGCGGCGGAGGCCGGAGGTAACACGCACTGCGGGGGGTGCTGGGCCGCCGGGGGGGGCGCGGCCGCCCGGGTGAAGCTGGTGACCGGGGGCAGGCGGTGGTTGAACATAACCATGCCGGGGGGGAAGGTGGGCTCCATGGCCGCCGCCCTCTTGCTGCCGCCGCCGCCGAGGAAGCTGCTGCCGAGTTTCATCCCCTGGGAAGGCGGGCCGGAGAGGAGGCGCGGCCCAGAGGGGGCTGCGGGACCCACCACCCGCCCGCCCGCCGGACACCGCTCGCTGCCTCGCTGGGCGGGCGCCC
>JAOXJM010000004.1:10586821-10606593 GCA_026413425.1 Tringa solitaria
AGTGTCTCACCACCCTCACAGTAAAGAATTTCTTCCTAATACCTAATCTAAATCTCCCCTCCCTTAATTTAGAACCATTACCCCTCATCCCATCACTACACGCCCTTGTAAAAGGTCCCTCTCCAGCTTTCAAAAATACTGGGCTCTATCTCAAAACAATGACCTCAGTTGCCCATAATACCAGAGAGTCAATGAAGCTACTTCCAGAAGTGAGATACCACCAAGAAGAAAGAATACTTTAGTCTGACCTATCCATCGAGTGTATTTTACACACACCATTCCGCGCTCCGGTGGAAACCCTTGCCACCTGCACACCAGGGAGCAGGCCCACATGCCACCTGGCCTCTGGCCGGCCGAGAGCAGAGCCCTGGCACATCAGCTGCGCCACTGGCCACCGGCTGCTGGGACACCAAAGCCCCAGCTTGCCATCCTCCCCGAGCACAGAATTCTTTGACCCATTGTTAGAGCAAAGCCCACGCGACTAATGACGCTCACTGCTCAGTTGCATGTACTGAAACAATTCATCCTTGTCACGGAAATGAGGTACAAGTTTCGTTGCTTTAAAGTAGCTTTTTCTTGGGTGAAAGCAATAAGGAGACCTTTTTCACTATTTTTCTAATAGGGCATGGCCCCTTGGATGCTAATAAAATCTGAATATAATTCTGCTTCATTTCTATTGACTTTGAAAGCCTTTTGTGTTTCTATAGGGTTTTACCACTGAATTCCAAATTCTATTAAAATGAAAAACTGCAGAGGTACTTTAGGCTAAAAAACTTGGAATTAAACATATTAACACTAATTTTTGTCATTAACATAATGGAAGTAATGAAATAAGGTGGATAAATCCCTTATGATTTTTATGCTTTATCTGTCAAAAATATTACCCTTTGCAACAGTTCAACGTGTAAAGATCAAGTACTGTCCATAGACCTAACCTTGAATCAGATTTTAAAATCTTAAAAATACCTAACTGATGTAATAAAATTAAATTTGATGCGATTTCTACACCCAACAAAATTTTGAAGTCAAGGAAGTAAAACTTGTTCCTTCTATAATTTAAATAGTTTCCTTTAAATAGCATGTAAACCAACAGTTTATTTTGAAAATGTAAATTAAATTATGAAAGTTTAGGAGTGTCGGGTTTAGCTAAGTGTTAAAAGAAAAATCAGGAATTCAAAAAACTTAAAGCAGCGGTAAAATATTAGTCAATGCCTATGAGAAATGAGTCTGTCCCTTTATTCAGGGTGTCTGTGTTTAATGGTAAGCTGGGATGCATATAAGCTAGTCCAAGCATGAAGGGCAGTAGGACACTCATATGGAAAGCCAACTTTGTCCCTCAGTTATCAAGATAAGAAACCTGTCATTTCTCTCATTCACTCTGTCAGCCTTGAGATACTCCAAGCAGACTTACCTCTGTGTTGTACACCCCATATATCAGGAAGATGAAGAGACCCTGTAAAATAAAATGGAGGGAAAAAGCTGTTAACTCTAATCATTTCAGCAGTAGAAATACCTGAAATAAACTTTCCTAGGAACAGACAAAAGAAGACACACTTCATCAAGGTCAATTTATTTTTCTATTTTTCAACATTATAAGCTGTACCTTGAGCATTTATTTGATAACGTGGGAGTGCATCCCTACAGTGTTTGTGCTATTCCACTGTCTGGCAATGAAAAACTTAGCGTCAAATGATCTAAAACATTAATTAGAAAAATTAATTTTATATTTGAATGGTCCTCTGAATAAAAACACAAAATATATTTTTAAAAAAGTGAAACCACAAAGATGCTAAAGCAAACTGAGAAAGAACAAACATCTCTACTTCTGTTGTTGTTTTTTAATTAAACTGAAATTAGGAAAACATGTATTACCAAATTCTACACTAAAAATATATTCTTGCATATATATTGACAAGTGTATACGCCCCACTTAATTAGTACAGAATTTTAAATAGGAAGAAAGTAAGAGACACATGAGGAGAGAAAAAAAGAAATAATGCAAGTAAGCAAGTGGTATACATGATTTATCAAAGTTCTTTTAACAGCTTGCTTCAAATTGGTCTATTATTAGACAAAAATAGACAATTAGACAAAACAAGCTAAAAATAAACAAAGCACTCACTTCCAGTGAGTTTCTCCGAATATTTTCACCTTATTGAAGGATGTGTTTCCAGGATGTAAGTTAAAGGTGCAAGTTGTTATTGATTCGTGCAATCTGCAGGCAGAATCCTGAAAAACACAGGCAAATTACTAGAAAGAAGAACAGGATAGCAAATGGAAACAAAATGTAAAAAATAAGAGTTTCTTATGAAAATGCTTCTGTAACGCAGATTCACCAGGCGCTCCTAACCTATTTTTACACTTATTTGTAAAACAAGCCTATCTTGTAATATTAATATTTAAAGTGGCTCCTTCCATATATCAAGAAAAAAATCTTCACTTTGAGACGGAAAATATTTTCTGAGAAGAATGTACATTTAAGTAACAAAGAAATTACAACTTTTTAATCCAATCAAATTAGTTGAAGACAGCTGGATTAATTCTGGATTTGCTCATCAGCAAAATCTGTGTGTTATTAAGCAGGGAGTAATATGAGATATCATTCATATGTAATATTTCCATGGATTACCCAATACCAGCATAATATCCTTGGGAGAGACAGGTTTTTTGCTTCATCTCTTTTGTTTAGTTTTTAAAAATAGCTGAAATCCAATACTTCCTTTCAGTTATTTTACAGATTACATTAATGGACTCAACAATAAGCAAAAATAGATTGAAAGAATAGATGGCTACATTTTTGAATGTGCCTTCATATGAAATATACTACAGTTATATCATGCTGCTTATGAACAACCAGAATCCAGAAGCTTGACAATTCAGATAAGTGAATTACTCACATGCAAAATTATTTGTAGAATAAATTCCCAGTTATCTCTTTAAATATAGTGTTAGCGGACCACTCTGAGTCCTTTCACAGTATCATCTGAAACCTGCATTTTGCCTGTGAAAAACAAAAGACCAGAAACAGAGTGAGTTTTATCTGAGATAAAAGTACATATTGAAGTTATAGGAAGTAAGATGAGCACATCATAACTGCATTGAACACAGGCAACTGGCAGCTGATTAATCAAATTATTAATATACAACAATATAAGCAGCATCACAGGTCTGTTGTAATTGAATGGTCTGCAAAAATCATTATAAACAAAGTCCCTCGATAAAAAGCTTTTAAAGAATCATTAAGTTTTTGGTAGTACTGAAAGCTGTCAGTGACCGCTTTTAATGTTAATGCTAACAATACAAATATAAACAGTGTAAAAATACACAAATAATGTAAGCATTTTTATTTACGAATCAGATCAGAGCCAGCTTTATACATACAGGGAAAAAAAAAAGTGGAGGTGTAAAGCATACAATTTTATTTCCTCCTATCTCCGTTTCAAGTTCCCAGGTTTTTAGGGATTTCCCCCCTGGGCAAGAGGCTGGAATGGGTTGGTGCCATAGTAAGAAGCAGAGAATAATCAGCTGATGTTAAGATCAAGGGAAAAATAAAAACCAAAACCAAAAAAACACCGCTAACATTCCTTTTTCAGGCTGCTCCCAGAAGAGTGAGTAAAATCACGCACTGCTTGTTATTCAGGTACTTTCATGAGTGAATAGTCTTACCAAATCTGTCAGTGCAAACAATATTGTTTTTTACGATATCAAGACAAAAAAAAAATACAGAAATATATATACACATACACATTCAAGACTTCCAACACACTGGAATGCTTTCTTTTCAACTTAAAAATGCACCCTACAGAAAATTCAGAACAAATTACTAAAGATTCCAGATCTTAAATTGGCATGCCAAGTTCTTGCATTTCTTGAGCTTTATATCAGCTTATTTAAATGTTTAACTGTTAGAGATATGAAGTGCTGTGGGCATTCTTATCTTAATTCTTGTAGACTTCTGGGAGTTTTCTGGTTTGGTTTGTTTTATCATTGCGGTGGTAAGGGTTTTTTTTCCCTTTAACATCAATAAATTATGCTAATAGAATCAGTCCAACAAGGATTTTACTTATTGCATGCAATGAGTTACAAGGTCTTGACACCCACAACTGATAACAAGGGGTAATTTTCCACACAGCACTGTCATCAACAATTATATGTATGGGATAGTTTGTGGTCTGAGATCAAAATAATGACGTAAAGATCCTTAGGTGGTTTGAAATGTTAAAAAAAATATGCTTTTATAAAATTGATAGGTCAGTTTCTTTAGCTCATTAATTGCAAAAAAATAAGAGCTTCTCTGTTTCTTTAGCAGGCCATGGTGTTACCTGCAGTATGGTTCTGTGAGCGGCTGCCTCAACCCATCAGTTGCTCAGCCTGGTCAGATGTTCTTTGGCTTCTGAGAATTAAGCAGTGTTGCGATGAAGCGAATAATTTTATCCAGAACTTTTTATTATATCTGTTAGGATTAAAAAAATAAAAATAAAAAATCCTTCATTAAGAAAAGCATAGAAGGCACTTTTGTATTTTTCCTTTGTGTTCCAATAGCACATATGAACACCTAGAGGAACTGTAACCACAGTAGCATAGAAAGACAGAATAAAGCCATCTATGCCTTGAAAAAGTTAAAGGTTTCTAGAAAGAAAAACTGGCCATGTGTAGAGAAAACAGAACATACAAGCCCACCTGTCGTTTTTCAAGTCTCATCAAGAAGTAGGGCATGTTCTTGGTAGATGTCAACAAGAAGTTAAAAGCCTTCAGCTGAGTGAGAATTCTGCCTTTTGGAGACTGACGAGCAGAAGTGCTGCGTGCTTAATTACAGTTCTATTTGTCACTCTGTGCAGGGTGTAAATGGATTGCTCAGCTTTTAAATTTGGCAGGTCTTAACAGAATTGTCCTTGCTATCTTGAATAAATCAGTCTATGGACAGTTCTAATCTTTAGCAAATTTGTCAGGATCTGTTCAAATTTGGGTGGTACCACTGAAAGTTCACGCTCTTATCAGAAGTTCATTCTGCTTTAGGGCAACAAAAACCTGCATGGCAGTTCTTTCATCATAAGTTTCTTTCCCTGACTTTAACATTTGTCTCTCAGTCTGTTACTATTTGACGTTCCCTAAGAGCTTCCTTTTATAGAGAGCGTATTTCATTCATTAAAGAATAAATTACAGTATTTTTTTGTTCTGGTGGAGAGTATTCCACTGATAGTTTTAATATTTTGCATTTCAGCACTTTTTCAACATACTCATTTTCAAGTACATAGAATTACTTCATCCTTCTCCTGTTAATTTTTAATCTTTCATTTGTTTGACGTAACTGAAAAGGATCTTTAAGAATTTTCAACTACTAAAATCCATACCAGAACACTTCAAAAGGTCAATTAAATAAAACCATATTAGCAAAATATGCATGTAAACACTATATAGAAGAATTGCAGAAGAATTAAAATCAATTAAATACATTGTTAGTAAATTAATACCTAATAAAACAATTCAATATTTTAAAGAATGCCTCTAGGATGAACTTAATTTCCATCACTGAAAAAGTTTGCGTTGCAAGAAATTTTCTGCTGTATGGGAAAAGAGAAAGATAGTAGATTGTATGTAGCTCGTATGTAGCTATACCAAACTAATTCTGCTTATTTTTTTCATAAATCAAAAGTTAATTGTATTGTGGCAATAAAAACTGCAGATTGCAAGTAGAACTCATTTTACTCACTCAAGCAATCTTCCTGTAATCCTAAAAGAATTAAAAATTGTCTTTGCAAGGACAGATTAGGAGTTTACTGTTTAAATCCAGACCCAGTGCTAGAATCTATAAACCTCAGAAAACTAGTGTCATATGACATCAGGGTTAATGCAAAGGATTCCAAAATTACAAGATTTTTCTACCATAGATGAAGAAGTTAGAAATCTATACTTCAACAATTAATGTCTGACATTTGAAACAGTACTGTTCTGAAATTTCAACATCACTGTCCCACAAGCAACTACTTCAGGTCTTGTAGTTATCTCTTAAATTATTACTTGCAGACTTGGTAGACAGGAGGAGATGTGACTTTGATTCAAATTTTCTGCCTATGAAAACTGGAAGATAGAAAAAAAAAAAGAGCAAGCAGAAATTTTGTAATGCTACCAAAATGCTACAGATTCGCACAAATTTGGTAGTAATAAACTGTCATAGCAAAGTCCCTGGAGCAAATCAGCAACCCACCCTGTAAAAGAGTCTTTGGTACGACCTTGGAGATTAATTCCTCTTTGCCTCAGTTGCATATAGAACCAGATGACACTTCCTTAGTTCAGAGCCATCTTAGATACTTTCATTAGTGTGAAGCAGAGACAGGTAGGTAGATTATCACTCTGGATTCCACAGTAAGAACCTCTGCAAGAAATGAAGTACACAAATAGTTTTTCAGGCTTTGTTCTGTACACACTGCCACAAAGACAAATCTATCCCATAATGAAAATTATATCAACAAAGAGCCTGAAACAGAAAGCCTTTCTTATATCGATAGGAATTTTGATGATTCAAAAAGTGATGATGACTTGAAACAGTGGTTCAACCACTTTTAAGAAAAGAGCAGCAACAGTTGAAAAAAAATCTGATTTTAGCCAGATGAGTGGTGTACTGTGATAATTCTTAGAGCTTAGTGACAAAGAAACCCCACCTTGGTTACAAGTTACCAGGGGAGCTATAGCATCCTTCCTTTTCAAACACATGCTGCTAAGAAGCCACATAGGAAATTTTAGGTGAAATTCTATATAATATGTGCAGTAGAGTAACTAGATCTGGTTGTACTGTGTTTACATGGCAAGGTTTTGGTAGCAGGGCAGCTACAAGGGTGGCTTCTGTGAGAAGCTGCTAGAAGCTTCCCCTACATCCAATAGAGCCAATGCCAGCAAGTTCCAGGATGGACCCACTGCTGGCCAAGGCTGAGCCCATCAGCAATGTTGATAGCACCATATCTAAGAGGAGGGAAAAAACCCAACTGTGCAACTGCAGCCAAAAAGAGGAGTGAGAATATGTGAGAGAAACAACTCTGCAGACACCAAGGTCAGTGAAGAAAGAGAGGGAGGAGGTGCTCCAGGTGCCAGAGCAGAGATTCCCATGCAGCCTGTGGTGAAGACCATGGTAAGGCAGGCTGTCCCCCTACAGCCCATGGAGGTCCACAGTGGAGCAGATATCTGCCTGCAGCCTGTGGAGGACCCCATGCCGGAGCAGGTGGATGCCCAAAAGAGGCTGTGACCCCATGAGAAGCCTGTGCTGAAGCAGGTTCCTGGCAGGACCTGTGGAGAGAGGAGCCCATGCTGGAGCAGGCCTGCTGGCAGGACTTGTAACCCCATGGGGGACCCATGCTGGAGCAGTCTGTCCCTGAAGGGCTGCACCCTATGGAAACGATCCATGGTGGAGCAGTTTGTGAAGAACTGCAGCCTGTGGGAAGGACTCATGTTGGAGAAGTTCATGGAGCACTGTCTCCTGTGGGAGGGACCCCACGCTGGAGCAGGGGAAGAGTGTGAGCAGTCTTCTCCCGAGAAGGAAGGACCTGCAGAAAAAATGTGGGATGAACTGACCACAACCCTCATTCCCCTTCCCCCTGCACCACTTGTGGGGAGGAGGTAGAGAAATTGGGCATGAAATAGAGCCTGTGAAGAAGGGAGGGGTGAGGGGAAGGTGTTTTTAAGATTTAGTTTTTATTTCTCATTACCCTACTCTGATTGCATTGGTAATAAATTAAATTAATTTCCCCAAGTCAAGTCTGTTTTGCTAGTGATGGTGCTAAGGGATTTCCTTGTCCTAATCTTGACCCATAAGCCTTTTTTTTTTTTTCCTTTCCCCGGTCCAGCTGAGGAGGGGAGTGATGGAGTGGCTTTGGTGGGCACTTGGCGTCTAGCCAGGGTTTATCCACCACAAATAGTATATCAGAAGAGCAGCTCAGATTCTCCTCAGCCTTAGCACATTAGCATTCCACGTCACCAAACATAAGCCTGCCCTGAAGTTTGTTTTAGATAAAGTCAGCAATAACCTCTTTGCACAAAGGTATGTTTAGAAGTATAGGAAATTTTCCTGTTTAAAACAAAAAAGCAATGAATTGTAGGGAGGGACTTACAGACGGAAGCTGTCCACCTCTGTTTAAGCAAGGATAGGCTATTTAGGTGTCAGAATAAGCTATCTTGTGGCAGATATAGCAAATTTCTGGTGTGTCTTAAATACATCATCTGATAGGGTTTTTTAACCACCTTGCCAAGATCCTAGCAACTAGACAAGTCTGTGTTGATCTACTTTTTGAGGTGTTCAGAGTCCTTTTTTTCCACCTGTCTCTAAAGAGGACAACTTGACCTTTGCAATGAGCCTATAAGCATTACACTCAGGGCTACAGGATTATTTTTTTTAATGGAAATTTGTCATACTATGAAAGGATTTTCTGCTTTTTCTTCTTTTCAGAGATACACTTTACAAATTAAGATATTCTTTCGTAGCATACTGACTGCATGCAAAGCCAAGATATGAAGCCAGGTGTGGTTTTTCCAATCAAATCAGTTACCATAATCACCATCCCGATTTACATCAAAAATCTAAAGATAGATAGAGCTCCAGTCACAGAGAGAAAGAGGAGACTGTCATACTTCTGTCTGGTGAGGTTTTTTTCAGTAATCTGTTGCTCACACATACACGCAAAGTGGCTTAAAAAATCCCCTAATGTACCCAGAGCTTGGTCTTGCTATGCCATTGCATGATTCAACCACTGTACAAAAAGTGGCTTTCTATACAAAATTGTAATTAGAATATTGGCTTCCAGGAAAGAACTGCAAATTTAAGTCTACCTGCTTACTTTTACCAGCTTATAACTTCTTCCAGCTGCCATCCATTCTTTGTGCTCTTCGTCAGTTCAGAGATGATTTTCTCTGTTGTTAAACCATACTTCATTTTATAAAACGTTTAACTGAGCTAGGGAACATACAGAGAAATGGATTATATTTCACTCAAAAAATTAATCCATGCTCTTTAAAACAGTAACATCTCTTTACAATCTTTTGTATTGAAAAAATTTTGCATTATATTCTAATTCTAAAGGTTGGTCTGCTCCACCCAAAACAGGTTAACACAAATAAGCATGGAACCTGCTTGTAATGTGTTATGTGGTACAAAAAACATTGATTCGTACCACATCAAGCTAAATTCTGTATTCCTTACCTTTATCAGCATCTCACAACATTGTTAGCCAATTTAGTCTAGATCATTCACAGGCACTACAATATTGTTAAATGTGAGTAGAGAAAAATCTCTTCAGAAGTGAAACATATAGTATAATCTGCACCGCTGTAATTCTAAAAGAATCACTGTAAGATCTCTAAAAGAAGGCCAGAATACAGTCAAAGTGTAACCCTGGTCTTACCATCATTTATAAGTTTCTGTTTGCAGGTATTTCTCCACCTTATATACAGAAACAGATACAGGTACTGCAAAAGATCCCAAGACTGTAACATATGTGGGAAGCTACTGCGTATTGCTCTCTTTTTGCTATATAGTAATTTAGAGCCTAAAGTTACAGCTTCTCTGAATCTGTAAACCCCAGAAAAAAGTCAGTGAACTCAACTGAATGCAGTATCTGCTTTTCCAAATTTCTCTTCTCTGCCTGTAAACCTACAACCAATGGCTAAAAAAGCACCTGTGTGTTGCCAATTCAAACCAACAGCATATTTTCCAGATTTGAATGCATTTAGAAGAGCTGCTCAGACTCTAACCTTTGCATTCTTATTTTACTATAACAAAAACTGTACAATAATGACTCATGATTAATGATTGAATGTGTTTGATTTTTTTTAAGCCAAACTCTAGGTAGAATCTCTATAGGTTAAAATACTCCTTTAAGATGTCAAGATACACATACACTTTCACACATTCTAGATGGAGTGTTATTCATCCTAGATTTCATTACTAGCCTAAAAAAAAAAAAAAAGGCACTCTCATAAAAGCTCTCTATCTAAATTCTCTCCAGTCAGATGAATTCATGATAGACACTATTTCCCAAAGAGCTAATCTCCTTATTATGTGACTGAACAGTTTTGCCACATCCTCCCCAATTTTTCACGTCAGATCAATTCTGTTTGGATTAGATATGGAGATACACTATAAAAGAAACGCAGTATTTGAGGCCTCATTCCAAATACATCTTTTCCTATTACTTCAGGTTCCTGATGCTGCCCTCCTATATTAGCAAAGCCCTTTTGTGCTTTCAAAGGGGAGTTTTGCTCAAGTACAGAGAGGGCTCTTGGCACACAACAGTCCAGCTGTTGGTACAAACTCCTTCTTGAGTGATTAGAAAAGGGCATAAAGACGAGACAGCCCTAAGTGCTGTCTGTAGCTCCTCCAGTGCTAGGTCAGTGAATCCTTCTCTTGAGTAATACCTTTTAAAATTAGGAATTCACTGTATCTGTAGCCTTTCAGATATTACTGTTGTTGATGCAAGAATAACTGCCTTAAAAATAAATGCAAAACATATGCATAAAAACTCCTTTTATCAGAAACTACTTGAATTCTACCTCTTACCAGGTATCACACATTTCTATTGGTTCTGAATTCCTGAGATTAATAATCACTTAGGTCCAGATTTGCACAGGTCTTCAGACATCTCAGTTGCACTGGTTTCAAAATAAATCTCAAAATGAGTTAGACTAACTAGTGTGGCAGATCTGGGAAATCTTTGATGAGCCCATGATAATACACTATTATATTCAAAACCATATATTAACTTATGTTTGTGGATCTGAAACTCTTAACAGAATGCGCAACTACCTAGAAATTGGGTTGTGGGGTTTTTTTTATCCCTGCCTATCTTTCTGTCTTTTAATCCTTGCTTGCAAGGCGGGATTTGGTTTTCATAATAATATGAAAGAAGTTACAAATATTAGTTTTGTAACTTCCAACTTCTATTTTCAAAAAGTTAATAATCCAGATAAAAAGGGAAAAAGCCAGATGTTTCCAACCTGAAGATCTAGGTGTCAAATATATACTACATTGTTTTGAGAGAGAAACTTAGAAATTTATTCTAAGTCTAAAGATGTTAATGTGAAATTAGTTTCCAAAGGTCATGCTTACATTCTCTTAATTGTTCCATAGCAAATATTTTCAGTTTACAATTTGAGTTCTTTTATGAGCCAATGCTGCCACATGATTGTGAAAGCCACAATAGCTTTGTTGTTGTAGTTACAGTAAAAACCACTGTACTTACATGCTTTGAAAGTTTTCCTGCATACTACACAATGAAGTCTTAAACTGCTCAGTTGATGATGGTATTGACCTTTAGGAAAAAACTGAGAAACATTAAATATAAAATATTATCACATGTATAATTAATAAAAATAATCTGCAGCACTTCACCTTACAAAAAAGCCCATTTAACTATAGGGCTGGATAATTAATTGATTTTCCAATCACTGTCTGAAAATAGGAACTGAAATTAATTGGTACTTCACAATTGACCCAAAATGTGTATGTTCTCAGTTTTCATGGAAAAATAAACAAAAAGATTTAATTAGGGGTGGGTGGTTGGGGGGATGTGTGTAAGGAAGGAAAAAAAGAAAGAAACATTTAAATTTCATTTGGTTTGTTTCTGAAATTTTTAAATGGTGGACTTTAAAACAATGAGCATATTAAAGCAAATTATTTACACCTAAAAAACCCCTGCATTTTCAAGGTTCTTTCTGTGAAAAAAGTCTGAAAATTTGATGCAAGTTCTTGCATCATTTCTGTTAAACTGAGTTTTCATTTCTTCCCAGCACTAAGTAATTCATAATTCAGTTAAGCAAATTTAAGATGTTAAGGGGAAAAAAAAAAAGGTCTATTTCCACATTAGTTTGCAAATGACACAAAGTGGACTAACAACATATGTTATAAAAAACAGTCGCTTAGGTTTTATATTCCAAAGAATCGTCTCACTTTCTTTTGCATCACCCCTTTCAGATCTTCATAGAATATTTTCATGCCAGCCTTCCCACTGTTCTCGTAGTGTCATCCTCCTTAACATTACACATGTGGTTAGCAAGAAAGGGAAAGCAGGCACTCCAGATGAGATGCAAAGCAACATGGGGGCAACATTGTCAGAAGGTCTGCGAGGAAAGGTAAGGAGGACAAGAGGAAAGGAAAGAGTCAAACAAGAAGAGGAGAAGAAAAGTGTGAAGTAGGAGACTGTATCAGGCTGCTCAGACAGGTGCAATAAAAATAGATTAGAACAGATGGGCTAAATGCCAGCAACTCAGTCCCAAACATAGCTAGCAGAATAATTCTTAAAAGATAACTGTGAAAAGAAACAACAGTTCTATAGCTTTTAAGATTCATTATAGGCTATGAATAGGATGTCCACACAAGGTATTAATTGAATACACGTGCTATTAAATCCTCCCTTCAAGAGATGTTAGTGTCTGCAATTCAATCCATTGTTAATCTAACCAGAAAATGCCCTTAAAAGGTCCAACAACAGTTAGAGTATCACATAATGTCTAAAAATGAGTTCATCTTTGTGCTGCAGTGTGATTTAAATCAGATCTTTGCTGACCACTCAAGGAAGCACTGAAAGTGACTGTAGACAGAGAGCCACTGAAAAGCAAAAAGGAAGACTGAAACAGAAATTAATGTAGTTTTCTACTAGTGTCTTCTTTTTACAGTATTTTTTACATATTACCAATAATTCTGTTTAAAGATTCACTACCCTATGCATGGCACAACTTTCCATGTAGTTGAGCTAACTAGAAGGGCAGAACAAAATGATTCAGGTTCCTTTTGAAAAACTCTTATATCAAAGGGTCAATAAATGTGTAAATAAACTCAAGAGCTTACTGTGACCTGAAAGATTTGTACAGTAATTTTAGGGAAATCAATGCTTACAGGGTCATCTAATAGCAATGTGAGGGTTTTGTTTCGGGTTTTATTGTTCTGGTTTTGTTTAAGTTATTCAGTTCAGAAAAGTCAAGTCAAAAGCATCCCTTTCACATCAGATTTAATACTTGGAAATGTCCAGTTAGTCTGGAAAACTTGCAGATATAAACAATGCAATGATGAATGGAAGAAGAGATTTCATATTCTAATCTATCTAATAGCAAAGCAGGCTTTTTTTTTTTTCATCTACCTCCTCCAGATATTTTACATTTTTCTTCTAGGAAGTATTTTTCACCATGAAAGGGTGGATTGCGTGATATCTTAATTTAAAAATAGATATTCTAATAGCAATAAGCCACACCAGGGTGTGCATTACTAGACTTATTGGCAAGCTTTTTGAGTGATTGAAGGCTCTTGGTCTTCAGCCTGTTTCTTTGCAGTGTACCCAGGACATGCACCAATAGCCTAATAACATACATCTTTGTGTGGCTTATTACTACTACATATTAATCAACATCACAGTCTGACGTTGGTTACTAGTCATTCCCTTACAGCTAGAGTACTGAAAACCAACAAAGATTTTATTTGCAATTAAAAGATCATGGCGTCTTTAGGGTCTTGGGAGAACCACAATTTTCAGTCTAAATAGGCAATACTTTCAAAGTTCCAACCAGCACTTAATTCTGCTAACAGGCAATTTCAGATGCAATGCTGTGATTCTGTACTAAAAGCTGATCGTAAACATAAAACTGAAGTAAGTCAATCCTACAGTGCATCTAAAAAAAGGATGATAAAGAAAAAATTCTATAAATCATTCTTATCACAAAAAAATACTTTGAGATTTGAGTGCCTCAAGAGCACTGGATGGACTCTACTGCGTTTACTAGCTATATTTACTTTCTCAATTTGCAAAGCAGAGTAATCCTTACAAAAAAAGGTGGCTGAAATTAAGAGGGCATAATTCTTACTCTATATAAAGGCATTCATCAATATGTGCAAATGCCCATGCACAGTGTGTGTTACCTGAGTCTTCTTCATATTTTTGAAAACATTCTATGGTATTGCTTGTAATGGATTGGTGCTTTACCTCACACATGTATGCACAATATGCAACACTAATTGTATTCATGACAGGAAACATTTTCTTTGGCTGATGGACTGAAAACAAGAAGCCCAACTTACATGATTACTCTGTTAAAAAATAATTTGATGTTTAGCTCATTATGGAGCATATGTAAGAGCTGCAGTGCATCCATTGTGATACTTCAGGGATCCTATAGAATCCTGCGTGATTTGTTTATGATGTGGTGATGATTGACTGTCAGTTACTAATAAATGGTAAATAAAAAAAGTAACCTGTGATATTAAAGTACTACATTAGCTACATTGTGATTAAATTACAGTAACACTGCCAGCTATAAACCTTTATAGAATCTCCTCAGCCATGCAGTAATTCTCCTAACTATACTATTATGTAGAGCACAAATATTTCTTTGTAAGTCCGAAGCAATACATCAGGGAAGCATTTACTGCTAAAGCTAGATTGAGAGTAAATGCATCTTGGGTTGCTATGAATAAAGCTCTAGCTTCTCATTACTTTATGACAAGACACAGAAATTCACTTTACTTTTCATTTAAGCTTTTCTGCTCCAGTTTATAGATGTATGCCTTCACGCTTTTATTCCCTTCTCGCTTCAGCCGTACGTAATAAATGATTATAAATTTTCACATTTGACCACCTCTCTGCTAGTCTCATGCTTAATGCACAAAGTTAGGAAGCTGCAGGTAAAAATTTCACAAACACTTTTATTTATGATGTTGTCCTTGGTAACGGAAATTTCAATGTACTGAAATGAAAAGTATGATTAAAGGGATACGACGTCCTGACAAGGATAGTAGAGGGCAGCCTTCTATTTCCCACTGAAAATATATAATACTTTTTTTGACATCAATTTCATAGAGAATAGACATGGGCTAGTCATGAAAAAAAGACACAAACATGTTTCTAACTTCAGTGTTCTTCTGTTGTCTTAAATAAAACTATTCCAAAAGTATTTTGTCCAAGTTACAGAGCTTTCAATTTAAAGTCAGGCACACAGCTAATTTTGTGTAAACAAAATACTGTGCAGCAAAAAAAAAAAAAAAAAAAAACCAAAAAAAACCCTTACTGATATTTTTCTGCAAAATTTAAAACATAAACCACCCCTGTCTTCCTATTAAGAGAGATATTCTTTACTCATTTCCTCTTGTCACTTTCCCTATCATTTTGCCACTACAATAGGATTTATTGCTTGGACCTTTTGTCTGGGTTTTGATTCTAAATTCATTTTAGCTAACTCATATTGTCCTATACAGCTGAAAAGTTGTGACATGCTTGAAAAATTTTATAAGTAGTACCCTAATAATGACTGGTTTATTTTTAATTAAACCCATTTTGTCTTCTCTTTAAAGAAAAAAAAAAAACAAACAAAAACCCCATAAAAGTTTAAAAATTCTATATAGCATTATCCTATTTACAGGTAAATGAGAGAACTGAAATCACATTAAGGTTATGCTAGTAAAATTTATGGTTTTAGATTACATGAAAAATAGATTTTAGGAAAATCTAAAATCTCAAAAGTGAATTTCATCTTCTTGAGCAACTTTTAAAATAAATCACTTCATTTTAGCATCTCACTCTTAGAAATGACAAATTTTTTTAGCGGGTGATATTACAAATTAAAATAACTTTGTAACTTTAATAAAAAAAATAAAAATCACCAAACACCTGCTAGAGTTTACCAGCCAGACAAACATTCTATTGCGTTTCCAATAGCATAGATACAAATATAATGCATTCCTTTGCAATTTCATATTTATGAAAATAAGAATTGAACTACCACATTCCAGAGAATTAAATTAAATTATGTTTAAATCTATCTTAAAAGAATTCAAGAAAATAAAGCTTCTACATTTAGGCTTTTTTAGGAAAAGCAAATCAATCCATTTAGAGGAAGGAGAGAGTTCAGGAGCTCTATACATGAAACAATGAACTTTTCACCCCTAAATGACTTTTTCAAACCCTGCTTGGATTGGTACAGACTAAAACTAGCTTTTATGCATTAGATGGCCAACAATATGTACAAAGCTCTAGTTTATATTTACTATCTAGTGCATCTAATTTCATAGTGAATGTTTTCTATAACTAGCATTAACTGGCACAATTAGCAGAGAAATAATAATGACCAAACTATTCTTCTAATCCTGTGAATTTCATAGATAACTACCTTGGCAGAGCAACTCTAGCAAATTACATCTTGTCTTTAACACTACTAATGATTTAAAGAAAAAAAGCTGGGATATCATATTGATATTAAAAAGTTATGCTTATTAATCTCTTGAAGCATTGTTTCCCAGACAAGGATTAAGGATTTATTATTTGCTTTTTTACAAACACATAAAAAAATTGTTCTGTTGCTGATATCCAGTCATTATGTTATTAAGCAAAAAACCTCATGGATGTACACTCAGAACCTTTTTCAGTCTGTACTTGCAACGGCATCATACCTTTCTCACGAACAGAAACTGCAAATATTTTGTGACAGATTCCATTTGTTGGCTAGTTATCACAGAACCCTGAAAAATACATTATGCCTTATGTCAGTTATTAAAAAAAAACCACCATAAATTACAATGAAAACGAAATTACTGGCAATTATCATTTGAATGTCTATCTTAATCCATTTCAGGTTTACTGTTACTCTGAGGTTTTACACCTTGATTTTTTTTCTCTCCTACCTTACCACACAATTACAAGCTACTGTGGTCATTTAAATTATTCCTTTTATAATCGTCACCATTATAATACCAGCAATCTACATTGCTGAGCATTCTGCATAGTGTCCTTACTGAAGCACACTCTATTCTAAACACATTTTAATATTTGCAGTTTGAAACTTTACAAAAAAAACCTTAGAGTAGACATGTGGGATCAATTATGTGAAATAAAGCATACAGGTTAGAAGTACCACAGCAGAACTCACACTTTCTTTTTAACTTGCTAATGTCTCTGACCCCTCTGTACAAAAGCACTTTAATCAACATTTATATATTACTCTTTTTTTAGGCTTACCATTTAACAGGCTGTAAAAAATGTTTAGCAATCAATTATACACATCAAGTTGATACGCTGCAGGACTGAGGGTCATTTAAGCTTACAGCAACATCTGAAAGAGTTTGAGAAAACCACATGAGGAGCAAACTAGCTTTTCCCTTTAAAACTTGCAAGCAAAAAGACATCTTAATTAAATCCAATAGAGAGCGTCTCCTCAACCTTTCTGAAGCTCATTGTGAAAGCACCAACAACTGTTCTTTTGGGGCTCAAGAGCATTTGCTTTACGTCTTCAGGCTTTGTCTGTGCATACATACAGGGCCAATAAGAAATGTCACAATCAAGTGATCATATTAGATAAATTTGATTCTGATCGCATGGCCTAATCCAGCGCTGGAACAATAACCTAAATCTGGACCTGGCTACTGATGTCTGGTATGAGATATGGGTCAGTGAACATAAGTGCTCTATTTGTAATCATAAAAAGAGAGATAATGCATAGGATGCTAAACTATTGCTTTGCCTCCCCTTCATCTTATGTGGAAATTGATGGTCCATATTCTACAGAAGGAAAGGGAGAGGATGTAGCTGATTAGGAATCAGGGGTTTGCTCTGACTATGGATCTTTTAAAGAGATTTCTTTCCTCTCATTTTCAGGAGAATGTGAGTAATAAGGGCAGATTCCCCACTGTTCATCTAAGGTATTGCTTTTCGGGGAGGGAGGTCTGCTTCATTACTTTATTAATCAAAACCACCACCCAACTCATTCTAAGTTCTTAGGCAGCCCAGCATGGTTTCTCAGACAGCTCTACCTACTCTTCTTAGGGTTCATACACAGGCCAACTTTTTAGCTTTTGGAGAATCTCCAGGATGTCCTGTTCCTTGCAGAGGCTCTTTGCTAGCTGCCTGCTAAGCTAGTGGGAAAAAAATGTAGCTTTGTAGCTGTCTCTGTCACTGTCTCTGACAGGGAGCAGGAAATCTCATTTTACAAGGGTTTACATATTTTGCTAATATTAATCCTATAGCATCTAACTAGGCCAACCACACTCTCCGTTCAGGATCTTCTCGGTAACACATTGTGCCTAGATATAAAAAAAAAAACCCAACACCAACCACACAAAGCCATTTCACTGACATCCTTATTTTCAGATGAGTGCTTACTCCTAGGACAAGTCAACGGCTAAATGGGAAATATAATTTAGGGGTTTGACTTCTTTCTTCTCTACTGTATTCTTCAAAAATTGGATAACAAGGAATCTTCCAGAAATGTAGATAAAATGAGGTGCGTAGCGCATGTACAGGACAAAATACACGCTTTAAGGTCATCCCTCATATTCACAGAGCCTCAGCACAAGTGTTAACAAATGTCCAAAGACCAGATTCTGCCTAACAAACGTTTCAGGGTTGAAAAGATCCAGGGAAATCTAGACACCTCCGTCCAAAAATCTTTCACTAAGTAAGGAAGTTCTGTAGTTGTACTAGTTGAACACTAAAAGGTTTTTTACTTTGGAGTAAAGACGGCAAGAATACTGTTTCTTGCGATGTTTTTTGGTGGTTCTTAACCTGAATTGGGCAATTGTCTGAATTATTACACATGCATTGATCTGACTTCAACCTGAAGTTACTGAGGTTTTATAAGACTGCAATAAAGCTTTCTTTGCATTAACCAGCCAAGCACATAAACATTTTAATGAACTGTTTTTACATGGTTCGTTGAGTAGCTCCCAGTCTCCTATAATACAAATCACTTCTCCGTCACACTCAGCCCTCTCATACAGGCCCTTCTCAGTGTACAAAATGCAAATTGAATAGCAGTTCTATAGAAATTCAGCAAATATTAACATTCTAGTAAGCATACCTTCCAATAGTAAAAATATTTAAGCTATCCGGTCACATAAAGAAAATCTCCAGTAATCACAAATAATGAAATAGAACACGTAGAAAAGCAAGTGTCACTTATCACCAAGCAAACTGTTAGGGACCACTATAAAATAAGCCTCTCAGAGCTACCGCATTGCGCCGCAAACGTTTCAGACAATGAACTACAGTGTTGCCATGGAGTACTGGGGGAGCTAAGTTGTCATTAATCATAGAACAGACCATCTCCCAAACAGGTATTTATTTTACATTGACCTAAAGGTTGAAATATATTATTGAAATCAACATCACTGTAGACCAAATCTCTTTGGAATAATTAAATGACATTAATGACAAGCGTTTTGGTGTATTCTAGCCAACCTTTAAAAAGCAACATGAAAAGCATAAAATATTTATTGTTTTCAAGTAGACTTTACAACATATTATGTATTTTTGAGATTAAAGATTAGTTCTAACACATGATTTAATAATGAATGCAAATTATAAATGAATATTTAACAAACCATATCACGTTTTATGTCTTAACATATCCTTTGCCATTACTGTGACTGAATGAGAAATGGCTCTGTGATGTATTGTCCTGCTGCCTAGGGCCCTGGTGTTTTCACCTTGATACGGCCTTTAAAATAAATTAATTTGTTAACATTTAAGAATTCTGTGTAAGAGTTGACATAAAACATTTATAAGTCTGTTTATGATTGAACGTGCCATGCACTAGTCAGATAACATTTATTTAAAAAAAAAATTATTTAGCTAATTGTTCCATGAAAAGAAGATTTGGAAATGTTTATTTCCAAATTTAGTTTAGGATTAAGTGGTACTAATGGTACCATAAAGATGTTATATAGTGTTAATATAACCTGAGTATTAAAAACATAATGAATTTGCTATTTATGAACCATTAAGTTTTACCTCAACCCTAGAATAAACTTCCTATCA
>JAOXJM010000004.1:10606693-10617913 GCA_026413425.1 Tringa solitaria
CTGTTTTTCCTTCTCTTTATCCTTATTCACTTCTTTGCTGTCCTTTACATGAACACAGAGTTGTATTTTTTATATTTGTAGGATGAATTAAAAATATTGCTTTTAAAAATGTATTATTTTATTCTGGGCAATATTTTTTAGTATTTTGTTTGCTTAAGTGACAATACAGACCACTACCACAGAAACACAGAGAATATTTTTGTTTGCTTTGCATTATTAGGTCTTTTTAATGTTATATCTATCCCTATCAAATTTATTTTGATGTTGCAGATAAAAAATGCAAAGAAATACGGGCTTCTCTGCTGCATTGGTTTTTTGTTTGTTTTTTTTTTTTTTCTTTTTAAGTAGCTTAATTCAGACTTCCTATTAAGAGAAAACACTACCTGCAACTTAAACCAAAGTACGGCCATTACATTGGGAGTTTCACTAAATTCTCCAGCAAGTTTTGGTGACTGCAATAATAAATCTCATATCTTCCAGTGTTCAGCTGAGCTGACCACGTAGATCACTGCCCTGATTTAATCAGCTAGGAATCAGACTTACAGTAAGTTATAACAAGAACTTGGCTATTAATGTTTTATATTTACATAAGATTCTAAATATTTAAAGATTAATAAAAAAGGAGAAGAAAGTTCTGACAAGAATTTTCCACTATCAGCCCATTAAGTTCAATGTTTCCACACCACTTAAAAACCAAAGAAGAGAGCATCAGATATTTAAGAAAAAATAGAACAAAAAATTAAGAATAGAAAGAGGAGGAGGACCAAGAAGAATGAGATTCAGAAGGACACTATGACTAAGGGACAGTAAGAAACAATTAAATTATTACCCTTTGTGAGGAAGAAATTTAAAAAAATAAGAATGAATTTGTTAACTGGGAAGAGAATTCTTACAATAGCAATCCTTACTCTTTTCTCCTAGCGTCTGCCTTGTCTGTCTGGAGCGCATTATTACACTTTTGGTTTGGGTATTCATTTGGTTTTGGATTTTTTTGATATATTTTCTCATATTTCCCAGGCATATCCACCTTTTCCTGTCATCTTCTTGCAGTCATCTCTCCCTATTCATTTTTGCTATTATTTTCTTCACATCTCAGTCTGCTGTCTTTCTCATCACTGTTCTCTTGTGTTCAAACTATTTCTTGCAAGGTAGCTACTTGCTAGTATGCTACTTGCACAGTAGCATAAGTTATGCTACCTTGCAAGACTTACCTCTTGATCAACTTGGGGATCACTCCTATTTAGGGTCCATCTCAATTCAGAAATCTTTTTCATCTGCTTTGAGGAATATTTTTTCATCATATGTTGAGGAAAGTGCTGCCATCACCAATTCTCTTCACACCTCTTGAAAGAGATCTAAGAGAATCCGCTACTTCATCATAGACTGAAAATACAATTGCTGCTTAATAGATTTGGAGAGATTTTATTTTAAATCATTAAAGTCTTTCAAGATTGCCTAATAACTCAGTTCAAACGTCACAATTACTGGCATGAGAAAGCAAAAGCAGGCAGATCCTGGTAGGATCAAGTACTACCTGTCTACTGAGCTGCTATATTTCCATGTCATTGCTTACACCAAGTTTTGTGATTATGCACTGACTGATCCCAAGTTAGCCATAGTACAATAAGAATAAAAGAAAAGGTGAGAAAGAAAAAAGTGTGAGGGTTATTCTGTGTATACTCTTGTTTTCAATTTGAAAAGCTGCCATTCTCATGACAGCTGTAGTTCTGTGCTGATCTCTTCACATGCAGACAAAAGCCAAAGCTGAACATTGGATGACAGACTAGTTTTACTCAATAAAACATTTCAATTCTCCACAATATTATTCATGACCCAGGATGATTTTGTTCCAGACCTAAATCCAGAAGATAGATTGAATGGTTAATACAGGGGAGGTAAAGCATCATGCTTAAGAATAGAAGAATTTAAAAAGCAGCACACCAGACTACAACATAAGAACTAACAGAACTTGTGGTTAACTTGTGGCTCTCCAAGTGTTAAAATCTTATATCAAGCTTGATGTACTTTTCAAATCTGACTAAAATTATATATTCTTTTTTCAGTCATCTTAGCTTTACTCTAAGGACAATAATCTCCTTAATTCCACAGAAGGACTTCTATGGGAGACACATGGATTTACCTGCACAGCTACCTTGCTACCACCTTTTCCTCAAAATTCTCAACAAGCAACAAGCCTCCATCAAATTCCCCAGTATTCATTCTGGGCCTTATTCGATGTCTACTAAAGTCAACCAAAATAATTTCATAGACTTTAATAATGTTTTACATGAGACCTAGCCAATAAATCAGGTAAGCAGTTTTGTCAATTCTCTCTCACTTAACTCTCGAGCCCTCTCAAAAAGTGCATGGTAGGTACAGCCTATGTGCTAGATAAGAAGTGTTAAAATATTATGCATCTCTGTACACTAAAGCCAAGATCATGAAAATCGCTTCACTTGTGACAACATTAAATTTTAATCAAGGTTCACACAAACTAGTATTACAATATCATGTTCGCGTTCACATTACATCCATTCTGCCACACACACCTAGTTACAAACTCTGCTTTGAAAAATCAGCGATTACATTTATGGCCAAAGTAAAGGAAAGAAGAAAAATTTAGATATGGGAGAAAGCATTACTTAAACTGTTAAGGGAGAAATAATGAACAGTAATGAAACAGCTACTTCAGAAAGCAACAATGCTTTCAGCATTACCACTTGAAAACTTAGAAGTGAAGAAAACAAAACCAATCCCAGCTGAAGTATAGACAAAGAAGATAACCCTCCCATAGGAGCACAGCATGATAAGTAGCCACAGGGAGAATCACTGTGATCAGTCAGAAAGGCAGGAGAGTTATTAGCTTAGCCCTGAACCTCCTACTTAATGTGGGGCCAGTGGTGATAGTTAACAGACCCTGGCTAAGGTGACAAGCTTTGGACCTGCTTGAGGAAATCCAATTGAGAAGCAGTCATGAGGAACAACAAGCTGGAAACAGATGTTCCAGCTACAAAGATGTGCACACATTTAACCTGAATATGTAGAAAAAATATTATTTTCTATAGATAGTGATTTCATCTTCTGCAGCTCAGGTACTGTCAGATCTCATTATCCACAGCTAAAGCGCATCCTTCGTGTTTTGGAACAGATCTTAAATCCAAGCAGAACTGTTTGAGCGATAGCTACTGAATGAAGAATTCAAGGCACTGGATTGATATTCTGAAGATAATTTTAGTATTGGAGCAAAAAAAGGCTAAACTCATGGGAATACAAAAAGTTAAATTTCAACACAGTTAAAATAATTACTAATATCCATTTAACCCAGCATAAACCATCAGGAAAGCTAGCTTTCTTTCAGCTGTTAATTCTCACTTAGCAACTAATGCTGATTAGATGTATTTCTATCAATAAATATCTAGACCACTGCCAAAACGGGACAGGAACAGGTTTGTCAAAAGGAGCTAATTACATTCAAAAGCAATTGTGCCAAATACAACAAACAAAATGTCAATGACTTCAGCTAGTCTTTTGTGCATCTCTGGGCTCCATAGCATATAAAGGAGAGTACAAAAGTCCTATGGGATGTTAATATCATATATACTCTTGTGTACATTTTCCTTTGCAGTTCTGTAAATCTCATTAGCATTCATGAAAACTACACATGCACCTCAAGAGAAGAAAATGCCCCGCTATGTTGATTTTTACAAGGAATGTACTATTCTCAACACAACATATGCCTGTTCAGATTTCAAACACATCCCATTTTAGGGACATAAAACATCCCTAAATAGTTACTGCTAAATCTGTTTATGGTTCTACATTAAAAAGTAAAATAAATGAAATATGTATAAGAGAAACTAATACCATTGACTCCAATTGCAAAAGTCTATCTCTGAACACATGAGGGACAGTGAAATATCTTTATAACCAACATTTTCCTCTATGCCTTTCTTAACTTGTAAGTCTGTATAGCTTCAGGGGACAGGAGTAAATTAAACTACTCCTTCAACCTCTTAAGTTTATGTATTGAAAAGAAGTTAAAGTTATGTGACAATGTTCTCTTTTGCTGTCATTTCCAAAGCAAATAATCTCAGTAATTTTCAAGATAATAATAACATAAGAGGTCTCTGGCTAAAGAACTTTTTTTCATCACTTCAAATTATGGTAGAGTATGATAAATTGATCCGATACTTAACTTAAAACCAAAGATGTTTTCAGTTACCTTTCTCCATTTAAGTAATATCATAGGAGGGGAAAAAAGGGAATTAGTACAAAAAATAAAAAACTTCACTATCTAACCAAAAAGTTATAAATTTAGAATAATATATAAACTCCATAAGGAGGCATGAAACTTTCTTCATTCTTAATTCTTCCAAGTTCTAAATTCTCAAAAATCAGGTGATAATGAAAGGCATTTTTCCAAATTATAAGTACTTAGAGTTAATATAAGGATATAGAAATTTTTGTTAAGTATAGTTCTGTAGTGCAGTGTTTCTTATGAACCCAAAGCAATTTTTTTTTAAAAAATATGCCTTCAACTTATTTTAGGAAACAATAATTTGGCGAACCTATAGAGGAAAAGTTTCTTCATAATGTAGCTTCTACTTTAGAGGAACTCAGTGGCCACAAGGCCAGAAATCTACCTCACTTTTAATATATACTTAAATATTTCGTTTCAGTCACTTCAAGAAGCTACACTTTCTCTCAGCTGAACAATAGTACAAATTCCCTAAAATAAAAAAGATTTTATAAAAATTATATGTTAAAGCCCGTACTGAATAAGATGTTTTCTCCGCTTGACTGTAGTACGCAATTAATTTTATCCTCTTCTCTTATTTTTGCCATTGTTCCTTTGAAAACATTATCTTTATGAGCAAAGGTTTTGTTCAAACAATTGTCCATTTTATACATACAAATAACTACAAGGTCCTAAACAAAACAGCCTGTTCTAAAGCAGAATGTTAGAAAATTTAACTGGTATTTGAAATCTAAGTAAACTGACAAAACAAAATCAAATCTGCAAAAATGTTTGTGCCGCTGTTTAAGTATGATTTTCATTACCGCTAGGTAATATTTCCTTACATTTCAAGTAATGGGAAGTATTGCATGCTAGAATGACTAAAATAAAGCTGATATCTGACAGCAAAGATGCCAAATACTGAGTTTTTTTAAAGTCCAACAGTTAAAATAACAACATGGTAAAGAATACATGTGCCTAAAGGAAATCTAGATAAATGTTGGGGTTTCACCGCAGAAGCAGACTATGTCTGTTTTATGCTATGAATTGCAGGGTTCAATCCTACATTTTGTTACTGAGTGCTAAGCAGATGTTCTAAAATATTTAAAACATTCAACAAAAATAAAAGCATATCTATCACAATCTTCAACAAAGATGTGCTATGAGGACCTCTAAGAGCAAGAAAACCACTGATTAGGAAAAAGCACCAGAAATTAACATTTTCCGACTGAAACCAAGTTTTCTTTTAGTAGCATAGTATGCAAAAATTTAATAATAGATAATTGCCATTCATATAGTACTTCACGTAAAATTCCATACACTGATGAAAATGGGAAGCTGTCATTATATCTTATACATTAAAAAGCTGAAAGACAACACATTCAGGCAAGAAATGTCAAAGCGTCTACCTTGAATTTTGCTATCCCAGAGGATCAGAGCCACAGATAAATAAAATCAAGACTTACTAGTTGCTACAATCATAATCATAGAAGGGGATGATATGGTTATTACACCATCATTTTAGGCTGCCTTTTCACCTGAAATAACTGTTTATAGTTGGGGCTAATAAATGCATTTCTTTGGCACCCCACAGGCAAGTCTTAAAATTCATACATCTAGATCACACCAAGATGCTTAATTATTCTGCAGCCATGAACTGCAGTGATGTATTTTACATCATTTATCAACACTTGTATTACCAGCTTTAGTGACACAATCAGCTCATCTAATGATGAAAAGACTCTCAACTCCAACCCATAAAACAGTTCGATTCCTTATTTTGAACAAAGATCCAATGGAAACCCTTCCCATCAGCACATACACCATAGCAGTTCCTTATTTCAAAACTGGATTAAAAAAAAAAAATTAAAATCTGATGCTGCCTCTATGGATCCCTTCAAAGGTGAGATAAGGAGGAAAGTTAATGGCACATAATATATAAAATGCAACATGGTCTGAATATCCAAGGACTCTTTGGAGCAAGGATCAACTTTCTGGTTTTGTGGATGATGAGCCATAACTGAATGTCTTAATTACTGCTTCAGTAGCAATCAAAACCAGCAAGTCCATTATCTTATCACACAATATCTCTAAGGGCCTTTTTGCCTATGAAAGCATTCTTATTTCATTGTTTATTTTTTGCAGGCCTTGCACACTAGAGAGAAGGGACATAAAGTTCAACATGTAACTCAAATTTTCATGTAAAACAATATATAAAGATCCTATGAATTCAGTTCCCCGCTCCATAATACATCCAAGTTAGATTCCACCATTTCAAAACACATAAAAAGCAAAAAGTTTACTAATTACACATGTTGAATCTTTTCATATTTAAGCATGTGTTTGTGTACGTGCATATGACAACACAATCAACTTAATACATAAAGGAAATCACTTAAATATTTTTGGGCCTGTCCTCTGGCTGAACGCAAGTGCAAGTATCAACAGTTCGAAGAATCCTCAAAGTATTCCTTTCAGCAAGAGTGGGTTCTATTTAAAATTTGACTGTGCATCACACCCTTTGAATTTGCTAGTCACAAGCAGTATATAACATTGTGACTTTGAAATTCTTCAACCACAAATTGGTTTTGTCAAATCTGTATATGTTGAAAATTGCTATAAATGAGGATGATACTTTTCCAGGTTTACTCCACTGAACAATGGGCAGGTTTGAGGATGATGAAGATGTTGTCATGAACAGTAGTTTGCACAGCCACATTTAAAGTAATTGTGGTTATGTTAAATTAAAAATATTTGAGGGAATCTTCACAGCACTTTGCTCCAATGGAAGCCTAGCTACTGCCATACAGGTGGAAGTCTGCAAGTATGATGGACAATTATCCAAAGAAGTCACTAAAGTTGTGAAGGTTTTGTCTGCCCCCAGATTAAGATACACATTTGTGTGAATTTTAATGCTTCTAAACTGCTTTGTAAGCACGATTATAAACTCAAAGTGGCCAAGTATTATCCCCATTAACAGGTGGAGAACATAAAGGCAAACACTATACCTACACAAAAGGACCTCAAAATCACTTGGGATCACTTAAGTACTAATCAGCATGTAGACCTGGTTTTCATGTGTGCCAGTGACTGGTTTTCCACAGCTATTCAATAACTTAAAAGTTACTTTCATAAAGTTTCTTCTGTAACTGAAAGTTCTGAGACTATAACAGACATTTCAGTATCTGTCAGACCATACTGCTGTGCTCCCCATGTCATTTACATCTTCTTTCTAGTTCTATATTTGGCACTAGACTTGGACTGCAAATACAATTTTTTCTTCACAATTCCTTGAAAAGTTACTTCCTCATTCTCTATCATTTATTCTTTGGATGTAGCTTATCCGGCTTCCTACAGGCAGACTTTCTCAATTCCTATTTCAGTGCTTCTAGCAGAAGACTCACTAAGAATCAACATCTACATGATATCCTAAATGCCTCTGCCAGGATCTAAACAATATACTTTCATGAAAGATGAGGCAAATACAAGTCACACAGCACATACAAGATACCAGAATCATCTTTAATGCAGCAGGCAAAGTTGTAAAAACAATCAGTTTTGGGGAAATTGAAGGGTAAAAACATTTTCCCCCCCTTAGTTGGGGAGAGAGGATATTAAAAAAAAAATTAAAAATCACAGAACAACCACTTTCATTGTAAAGGTAAAGGCTAAAATACCCTCCAAGACTGAGGGTCATTCCACTTCACCATGATGAACTACACTTAGTGGCTTATATACAAGTTAATCTTATTTGGCACTGTTGCATTTACATTGCAGCACAGTGTGAAAACAACCCACAAAAACCTCAATACACAGATGCCATCATCTCTACTGCCTATGACACAAATAACTGAAGTCAATTTACAAGGAAACAAGCAGAAAACAAGTATCAGTTCCAAACGTCCTTGCTTTTGTGTGCTTTGGTCAGACTTCTACTGTCATTTGTTGTGCATTCAGGCTAAGATGCCTTTGTTTTCAACTCCACTCAAAATGTAATTTCCTGATCTAATCCTGTTTATTAACCAGTGTGAATATTTTTGACACTAAAAGGTATCCTAGCAACATTAATGACCCAAACATTAATTCTTAAAAAGGCAGTATGTCAGCTTACTGATGCAGGTTCCTTTTTACCACCAAGTACCCACACTAAAAATTCTCCTATAAGTGGATGCATCACCCACAGAAGCTTCTTCCCTCAAATAATAAAGTCATAGTCCAAGATCAAGGCAGCATAGTAACTTTGGAAATCTATAAAATTAAACCTTAATACCTTTGTTTTACATCAGAAAAGAAGGATGAGTCTATTTAAACAATCAAACAAAGGTATCTACATGATCCCCCAGTAAAAGTTTGGGGTTTTTTTAACTTGATGATCGTTGACAGCTTTGGTCCCACATTTCATGAAGAATTGTATTAAATAGAAACAACAGAAATTTTGAAACAAAATATTTTATATTTGTTTTGTTATATATATTGTTATATTTGAAATGCAGATGTATGTCTCTTACAAATGACTGGTGTGTTTAAAGTACAAAGTTGATTGACACATGCTTTCACTTAATGATGGTAATTACAAAGAATAACAACTCCAAACCACATCTGTTCAATGTAACAATCTTGTTGTGCTATGCAGATTGCATTGAGAGCTGTCAGAAATGCCAATTTTGCCACAAATCATGCTTAAGCACATTTGTAAGACAAGAAACAGATTAATAAGCATCAACACTTTTCTGTAAACACTTGTTGAAGAGAATAAAAGCTGTTAGCACTGAAGGAAATGATACAACAGTGGATGCTTTCTCTATCAAGCTTGAAATAAGAAATCACAGGAAGGACAAAAGTGCAGGCTGCATCCCAAAAGAGCAAATTCCCCTGTAGCAGATGAAGATGTGGAAACTCAACCACCACACTTCATGTGAACAATATTTAATCACACTTACTCTTTCCTTTTGATCAATTCTGACTTAAAATCTTCATTTTACACATTAGATAATATACAAACAGGACATTTTTTAATTGTACTGAATTAAAATATCTAAAATACTGTACAAAAAAAGAAAGCTCAATTCTGAGTAGGCACAGCTACAAGTTTAAACATGTTATTTGTCAGCTATTTTAATATTTTTTTAATATTCTGAAGAAAAGTAGTGCATTCAGAATGGCTTTTTTTTTAATTGCATAACATTCAAATGAAAATTGAACTTAAAACCACTAAATAAAGAAAACTGAAATAACTAAGTAATAAACGCTATGAACTTTTTACCATATAACAATTGTAGGTGCCTTTATTTAAAGCTATTTAAGATTCAGGGTCATGTTTTTTCTATAGCAAAGGAGCATGGAGTTATAGGCAGGCAGTCATATGATCTCAGATGAGTCATTAATGTAGCATTACTTTGTTTGCTTTTGTATGACAAGGCATTACAAGTTATAGTTGACATGCGATATAATTGTAGAGTAAATAAACAGCATGATTTTAAAACAAAAAAGGTTCTTAGATATGCTCCTCACAGTAATGGTCCTCACAGTAACATATATTTTTAAACGGAAATATCTTTTTTTAAAAATCTTTGAGAAGTAGTTTTCCACTAATGTGACTTATTTGACTCTAACTAATCAACACAGGAACTAAACGTGCACACATAATGCAAACTTAACAAATCTTCTTTTTGGTTGTAAGTATTCATTTTTCCAAATTGTCTAAAATTATTCTTGTTCACAGACTGCCACAGTAGATAAACTATATACTTTAAGTGGGTCAATTAGACATCCTGCAGATTTAGCCAGAGATGAGACTTTCTATATGCACCATTTGCTTTGAAGTTGAGCTTTAATTTGCCTGAGTTTGCATAAATTATTACTATTTTTATATATATATTAATGGAAATTGGTGATAGAGCTGCCTCAGGCATTTAAAGAATACAGGTAAGCCAACAATGATTTACATCACACCAAAAGATTTCAAAAAAAGGGATATTTACCACTTCAGTATTATAATCTACAAAATGTCAGAAATAGTATGATTATTTTCATGCTCTATGCTTATTCAGTTTCCAATAAAATGAACAAAATACTTTTGTAACTAATAGGAGAGATTTTTCAGAACATTAAGTCTCATATCCTGCAAGCCATTTCAGTACTAGGCAATCCTCGAGTCTATGAGGTTACATACAGACTTTGGATCCAGCCCTTGTTTTGTATAAAATTCACATACTTCCAGTTTTCTGTTAAAGCTGCACGATTGCTGTGCAGCTAGATAGCTTGCTATGTGATCATGCTGGAGATCACAGTTCCCAATAAGGAAACCAGTGAAGTATTTTCAAAACACACTCAGAACTTCTAAAACTTGCACTTACAAGTGTCTATAAAATCTACTGAACATTACATCAAAACCAGCAGTTACCAGGTTTTTAAACACATAGTACCATTGCTTCTATCAAGCCATTAGCAATAAAATTAACAATCAGTGGTTATTTATTGCAAGTGTCAAGCAGAGCCAGTGATACCACTTAGCCAGGAGGTTTGCAAACTGTATCACTGTGCGGGCCAGGGTTGAAAGTTCTTGACTAAGGAGTGCACCTGCCCATCAAAACCATTGTTTAACCCTCTCTTCAGGGTATAGCACAGCGTGCTTCCTACTGCAGGGGGAGAGGATTCTCCAACATACTGTTCTTCATCACAACAAATATGTAAACTGAACAAATTTTCTCAGAAACAGCTGCTTCTATGGTATCTTGGCATTTGAGTAAATGATTTGCAGAAATTCCACAGGGAAGGAGGTACTTTAAAGGCTGCCAGGGAGTGTGATAGGGCTAGAAGAAGAGTGAAGAGGCACAGCTGTGACAGCTGAAAGCAGGATAAGCTGCCACTGATCTGTTTCTATGCTTATCACAACATCCATTAATCAATTCCAATCATAGCAGGCCCACCAACTAAACTATACTCCACCTCTCAAAAACTGACTACTCAGCCTTGTAATCCTC
>JAOXJM010000004.1:10633324-10645594 GCA_026413425.1 Tringa solitaria
TTACAGGTCTCCTGTGAAGCACAGGTTACTATCAAGACCAAAAATAACCCAACTAAATACCTTGTAATGTAGAAGAAACAATTTGATAGATTTCAGCTAGGCACTGCTCCAATTCCAAATATTTCACAGCAATGTTAGTGCTTTTCTTTATTTCCTGATATAGAGATTCTCCTTCTGATAATTGAGATTTTGTTTCTTTCTATATTAAAAAAGAGCAATTTAAAAAGAACCAAATATATATAGTTGTACATTTACTATTAAACATACCTATTACAGATTCAGGCACATAAAACAGGCTAATACTGAAACACAAAGTGAAAGCGATGCCAAGTCACAAAACATAAGAGAGCTCCACAGAGAATTTCAGGAGGAGAAAAAAAAAAGTAGCAAATCGTTTGGCTCTTAGAAGACAGATTAAATCATCTACCTTGGCTTTTAATTCAAAATATCAATAACTATGGCCATAAACTACTGCAGCAGTTATAACAGAATTACACTAGCATTACTGAACTCGAGGCTTTCAACTTAAAAGAAAACAAACCAGGTGGTTAGACCGTTCAGGATGAGCATAAAAAGAAGGTAGGTAAAATACAGGTACCTTCAGAAATATTTTAAGTAAAATTAAAATCAAATAGTTTTGAGTGAAATGCAGTAGCAATTAGCTAACTAAGAAAAGTTAGCGTGGCAATCACAAGAATACTACCAGGACAGAAAGTGTTATCATGCAATCAGAAATATACAGAAGGTAGTTTTAACTCTTTTTTGTTAAATGCATCCTTTAAATTTAAACCCCAGCTTCAAAGCACACATTTTGCAAAAATTTCTCTTACCTTTCTGCAATAAGAGATGTTCTTTTCAAGGAATCTGGCTAATGCCACAACATTGTCCTTTAATTGATTTTGAATCTACAAAGAAACTTTTCATTATATTGTAAACTTGATTGATTCAAGACAAAGTAAGAAGTACATTAATATTTTAGAAGTATAACAATGAGCACCGGCATACTACTGAGAAAAATACTCAAAAGCAGAAGTAATGTTTTCTGCAAGATAACACAATTTTTCAAATAAAACGTTAACTGGTAGAAAGCATTAACTCTATCTTCAAGGTTTTTAATAACCCCCTTAACACAGGAGGATCAAACGAGCAAATGTAAATATTCACTAAATAAAGGCTGTCCTACAATTTTTACATCGCTGTCATTCTAAGTGGCAAGGGTAATCTTTTAGCTCATACCCTGGTGTTATCTCCCTGACTTCACATTAGTTCCACCAGCAACAAGCATATACAGAAATCCCGCAGATACATCGGAATCTGCTGCAAGGGAACAACATTATCTGGAAAGCAGATTGCTCAATTCCTTTTGCTGGAAACATGAAGCACTCAGGAGTTAAGCAAGCAGAGAGGAACATAAAAGATTTTGGACAGTTTCACTATTATCTGTAGGATTAAGAATGACAACAGTGAAAACCAGAGTAGGAAGAATTTTTTGATTCCTTGAGACAAGCAATTTGTCACTCCTCTCCAACTGATTTGAACCTTTTATCCCACGTCAGATATTACAGTTTTTTGAGCAGTAACAAGTTCTTCAGGAACAAGTGTTTTATATATCCCAACTCATTAAAGATATTTTCTTACTGGCCACAGTTCAGCAAATTTCTCTACTTTGAGGAAAAAGAACAAAAATAAACACACAAGGCAGGAGACAGGATTTCTCAGATACAGGTAAACTGCCACCTTTGGTCTTGCATACAATCTGTACAAAACATACTTATTCAGAAGAAAAGTGGCAGAACAAGCCTACATATCCCAACACTGAAAGGAAACATGTATACTATATACACCTAATACTGGGCTAAGGAACATTTCAATCTTTGCAAAGTATTTCTTTCTAATTCTGCCAGGCTCTCTGTCAAAATGGTTCACCCACCAAGAAAGTGGCATATTTCTAAAGGGTACTCTAGCTTGCCTACTGGAATTTTCATACAGTCGCAGAAACATTTTAACTATTGTGCTTATTCTTTGTACTTTATTCTCTACTTTGCATAACTCCCCGTAGTATCATCTTCCTCACGATTTGTCATCTAAGCAAAATAAGAGCACAAAATAACAGGCTGTAGCTTAAAAAAGGCACCTCCAGGCAAAAAAAACCCCAAACCCTAAATAACCCACTACTGAATTCAGAATGTAACATGGTCTGTTCTGCTTTAAGTGTCAAAATATATTAGACTCACCGATAATAGTATGTTTCTTTCGTGAAAGAGAAATTCCTCCACAGAATAACTCTGGCATCAGCACACTGGAAAAAAAAAAAACAACCACCCCAAAACTATTCAATTTGGTAAAATATAAATGCTAAACTGGAGGGAGAAGGAAATATCACACATCTGTTTATTAGTAGTAGGCAGTAGGAATGTCTTCTTAAAATTACAAAAAAAATTAAATTGAGGTCATTATGAGAGAGAAAAGCTTCCCATTGATGTAATTCCTTTTCATATTACAATAAGTTTGGAAGGTGACAGGAACAACTAATTAATACAATATAAATAATTTGCTGTAACTTTCCTATAAAGTGTAATAAAGAAATGCTGAAATTATAATACCTTTGCTACTTATCAGCCTTCAAGTATTTGAAGGTCAGTTGTGATTTCTGCAAATGACACAAAACCAAGGAGAACACTTCTGACCTCTGTGCTATTAAATAGCAATTGTTTAGTCAAACAATTTCCCCCTAAATTGATGGAAGTGCTTCAGCATGTCCCAAGCATTAAGCCCGTAAGAAGACTAGATCTTAAAAGAAAGCACTGAACTATTTAAATAAATAAATTCTTAGATAGCATGCTGTTTGGAACTATGACTGCAAGAGCAATGTATGACAAAATGAAGGCTTCAAACTTTCTAATAATCTTTGTAACAGTAACTATGAGTGTAGTAATAGCAGAGGTGATTACTATTATCAGTATAAAATAGCAATTAACTTTCAGGATAATGAAGTGTTACATATGAAATATGGCATCTTTTTACAAAACCAACTTCACAGTAGTATGCAGAATAAAAGGTCCACTTGCTCCTTTGAGCCAGTTTTCATATACTCTCCTTCTCTTTCATGGTTACACTGTGAAATTTTACACAAAATGCCCTCCAATGCACAGAGAAATCATTCTAAATAAAATGCACTTAAATATTCAGTCTACATACAGGTGAAAGGCTAAAGCCTTTAAAAAATTCTGCAAGACTGTAATTAATATTCCCATCTCAAACCTCCGTTACTATTCATAACTGTATTCGTACTATAAACTTTCTAAGCAGAATTACTGAAAAACAAAATTATATAATCAAGTGCTTGTAAGATACAGTAATAGTGTATAATCTTCTTTTCATCTCACCTTATTTTGTGGATATTGTTTCACAAGTTCTTTCTGCACCATTCTTGCTTTTTCCTGTACAGTATCAATGAGAAACTCCAGCCCTGAGCCTACTCCATCATAAACAGCAAGTACAAAGTCCTTTTAAAATAAAGGTTCAAAACATAATGATTACAGGAATTGATATTGCCTTGAATTAAAACAGATTTTCCATAATGGGCTAGAAATGTAATTTTCTTTTGAGCAAGTTGTTAAGTGCTGGTCTATTCAGTAACATGTCATTCTTGGACCATGGAGGCTCATCACTTTAAACTCCTTTTCCTAACTTTCTTCAGATGTCTGAAAATTTTACACGGTACTTAATCACATATTACTGAAACAAATACTGACTTTCAGTGAAATAAGTAGACTTGCACAATCTCAGTGCAGACAGAATCCTAAAAGCACAGTATTTCTTTCTCTTTATAAATCTGTATAACTTCCATCTAAAGTGTGGGTTTTTTAAGAAAAAAAAATTCAAGGGTATTAACACATATCCATTTTCACCATAAAAATGAAGTATTAGATAAACTCTGAAAACTCTTAATTCAACTGATCGAACTGTTGTACGTAACACTGCTTCTGAGCACAGTTACTGAAAATAAATGTGATGTCAACATTAAAATTACTATTTCTAATTGCTACATCTAATAAACATTTTTTCACCTGTAGACTAGATGCAGGAATGTTGTTCTCTTCAGAAAAGGAAATATCAGCTCTTGTGATCACTGCCAAGTGCCCTATGTATTTCATTGTTTGTTTTACTGTTTGGTTTATTTTGCTCCATGCTTCTGTTACCATCGAGGATATATCTGAAGAACATCCCTGAGAAAAAAAGGCATACCATTCACTGAAGCTAGAAAGCGTCTCAGGTCAAAGTGTACATGCTTTGTAGAATGCAAGAGTGCAGCACGCAATGGCTTCAGGCATTTTCAGCTTTACATCTTGCTTCTTCCAATAGCTTACCTGCCACATCTAAAAGACCATACCTCACACCACAGAGAGGAATAGTATCATTATAATTGCACAGATAAAGAAAAAAATATTCTTCAGAAGGCTGTAGCATGAACAAGAGTAATATTTACTGACCACTCATTTATAAGCATATAAACAGTAGCACTTCAATTTGAACTAGCATTTGCTCTTATCACTGCATGTTTTATTTTCCCTTTTTATGTTTAAGAACCTACGCTATTATCAGGGCCTGGGCCCAGAATGGTCTACATTACTCTGAACTAGCAAATGGAAGTACCAGTTTAGCCAGCAAAAACTTACCCTTTGCTGTTCATCTCCCTTGGTGTGTCTATTTGTCATTGCATACGCTGGACATTTAAGAGTTTTTAACAAGCCTGTAGCAAATATTACATTAAAGCACTGAACTCCTCTCCACACAGATGAATTCTTTAACATACTTTACCTGCAATAGTAACTGTAAATAGCCTCCCAAGTTCTTTACTTCCTGTTTTATTTCTTCATCAACTTTTATAGATCCAGGGCACTTTTGGACATTGTTAAGCCAGAGCTTGGTTAGAACCACAAGCTGGTCAAAAGCAGAGATAATTCTGATGCTGTAGGACCAAGCAGCATGATCAACAGCAAAAACTAGAAGAGAAAGAGATCTATCAGAAGGTCTCCTTTGCATATGAAAGTAGGAATGTTAATTCTTCTGACAGGCAAATACATGAATGCTTGTGCATCTGAAAGACAAGTCATTACTAATGTTTGCTTTAAACTGTTACGAAAGTGAGACTTACGGTTTTCTTTACATTCTTCATCTTGCTGTTCATATGCTTTGAAAATGGCAGAAACTCCAGCGAAAATGATAAACAAATTAGTAAGCAGACTATCCGGTATGCTCTTTCCTCCTTCCTGATTCTGTTCCAGTAAACCTAAAGCTAAACTTATAGATTCTTTGCAAATTCCAGGAAGAAACGATTCAGAAAAGCTTGGGCATACGCTGGGCTTATTCTGTGAACCTGTATGATGTAAAAACAAAACATATATGCAAGAAACTCTTCATCAGAGTGAGAAGTCAGTGTGTCTTTGTAATAACTATTACATATTGCTTCTTCAGCAATCTCCAACTATTCAGGACAGTAAGTCAGAAAAAATGTGTATACAACATTCTACATAGTTTCTAGATTCAGTTAGTACAAAGACAAAATCCATAGTGAAATTCTTTAACATGAATCCATCTTTTTCAACAATCAAATATATAGAGAGACAGAAAAGAACAAAATTCAGCCAATCTAAAACAACTGAATATGTAAAAATATTTGGAAGACTGAAGCATTTAGTATTTAAAAAAAAAAGCTTGGGAGAACCTTAGTAGTTGAATAAATAGCAACAACTCAAACAAACAAAGCCTCCAAATTATTATATCAGGATTCAGCCTCCAGCAATTTCTTACATGAACTAAGAAAGCATAATCAAAAATAAAAAACCACTATTGTTAACAGCTTGACATCATAAGCTTGAAGATATTGTAAACAGGACGTTTCTCATTTTGTTTTCCAACTCACACTTTTTTTTTTAACAACTATTTGAAGTGCATATGTTTTATGCACGTAGCAGTTTCAAGTTCTCAGTATGAAATGAAGTGTGCTGTCTCCTATAGTATACCTGATATATAGGAAGTCTGTATATTCCGAATTGGTTGCAATTTTATCTCAGACAAACATCCAGAAATTCTCTTGTTCTTCATGAAACTTCTACTTCTATGAAAGGATGATAGAGTGAAAACATGAAACTTTATTAAAGAATCTTTCTCCCCACACCCACTGAAAGTTCAACAAATATTAACAGACATCAGGCAAACACAAAAACCACCTATTTTTAATTATGGAACCCAAAACCTAAACCAGAGTGAAAGCAAGACAATACAGCCCATAGGATGGATTCTACTGACTTTCTTCAGGCTCTTGCTAATATACCAGAATCTTCATTCTATATTCTCATTTTTAAGCTACTGGTTTATTACTGGATTACTATTATCTAGAACTTGAAAGAAAACCTATTTCTTTCCTACCTGCTGGGACCATAGAAAGCAGACGTGTTGGCTTTTTTTGATCTCGTTTGCTGGACAGAATGAACTGCTTTTGAAAAGCCAGATAAGAAGGACTTTTCTTCTTGGTAGAAGGCAAGTGTTCTGTGAAGTTCTTCACTATCACTTAGAGAAGCTAACCTATCTTTTCTGGCCTGGCTAGGGGTGCTTAGCTGTCAGTGCTGAAGGCCAGCTCTTGGTAAGAGAGTTGTTTGAGAAGCCCCGGCCAGCCTTGGCGCTCTTAAAGAAACAGCTGGAAGGAGACTCAATAGGAGCTCCCTAACTTTTCTTATGGCTGCATTTAAGACGAGTCTCCTGTCCTTGGTCTTGCCTGACTTACACTGCAGTTGTGTTGTAACCACACCTGTGCCTGGTCATGTACGCCATCAATCTGGACCTGCAGACTTGACTTCCCAGTTTGACCTGGGACCTTGCCATGATGGTCATGCCAGGCAATCACGGGACTGCAGGTTGACCCTGCCAGCTGTCCCTGGACCTAATCCTAACTCATTGAGCCAATTTCTCAGCTTAATCTCAGTCCTGCCTCATCATTACGTACTTACCTGTGGATCTGCACTGTTGGCTGACCCTGGTCACCACTGCCAGACCTACTCTGCTCACCTCATTTAGATACTGTGGGGCTAAACTTTCTTTCCCCAAAGGCACTGCCCTGTCTCCTCTGTTGTCACAGTCAGCCCCAAACCGCCCTTCCCTTCTGGAACAGCCTGTCCTTTATGCGCCCTCGCACTACGCATCAGGAGGACCAAATCTTAAAGTAGCTCACGGAATTCAATTTATTTCATGAGTATGATCGATCGACATCAGTTAATTGCTGTCAACGCTGATTTCCCTTTTCTAGTACCTTTTCTTGTTCAGTTCAGCTTCTGTTCTTGCATTTTAAATAGGCAGAACAAAACCAAATACACTTCTGAGATTCAAGAAGACACATTATAACACTGTCCAGAAGGCAGCATCAGACAAAAAGTATTCTAACTTTATTCTATCATTAAAACAGTATTTAGACTAAAAATAAAGAAATTCTTTGTCCATTGCATTCTTTTCAGGTAACTTTTGTTTACTTGGAATGGTCAGGAATGCTTTCCAAAACTTAGTCAGGTAAACTGACCTGCTTTACAGCAGAATAACAATAATCATATAAGCTGCTACCCACTAGAAAAGCTGTAATTAAGGATCTGTTAGCATTTCCTTTGCAACCTACAACTTGCAGAAGTTCGGAATTCACTTAAAAATATTGCTACAAGGCTAGAACTTCAAATACAAGGTCCCAGACCAGCTGCAATTTGGTCCTTAAAAATAACGCTTTCATATTATGGAAGCGTGAATAAAACATTAAAAACCAGACATTTCACTCTGTGCTGATGATATCTAGATACCTGGTTTAGAAAGCCAAGACAACTTTTGACACAAATTACTTCTGGGTTTGGAGGAAATTTTGTTCCTATTTCTTGTCGATGAGGAAAGATAAAAGAATGAACGAACAGAACTACTCAGCTGTTGGCTCAGGGTATAGATAAGTAAGGATGGGAATAGATGTCCAAGTGCCTATTTAAAAACAGCTTATGTTACTAATTAAATATGTGTCTATCTATAACCTCTGAAGGTTAAAGTCCTGTGATACAGACGAATGTATCAATTTCTAAGATACTTTTCTGAAATAATTTGGAACAGCCTTCAGTTACCTCCAGCTGCTTGCCAATAGTCATACATAAAACTCGCTGGTATTGATCAGTCATACGTTACATATATGCTATGCCTGACCTCAGAAACGTTGTTGAATCTGCCAAACTCCTTTAATGACTACGCAATTTTTATTAGCAGCATGTTGCATACTAACACACATTTCCTAAGTGAAACCAGTAAAGCATAAAAAGGTAACACATTTAGTTTCAACTTTTCCCTGTCCTCACAAATTTATACATAACTTTTCATTCAATTTCTAAGTTTGACATTGTAATAAGGTAAAAGAATAATTAATAAAGTAAACAAGTAATTAATAAGTAAAAGACTACAGTACTGGCACAGAAGCATATCTGGATAATTACACAAATCATTTTTTGCTTTGTTTTAAGGGTAGATGAAGTTGCAAATTAGTATCACCTTCTTCTGGAAAGAGAAGAAACTGAGGCATCTGAAAGGTCAGGTTCCCACTCATCAGCAGGATCATAAAATACATCAGCAGCTTTATTGCTATCATGAGTCTGAAAAAATAAGAAAAACACAGGGGAGGAGGGGAGTTAAACAGAAATTGAGTGAGAACCACAGGAACCATTGTCTACCTTTAAGCAATCACAAAGGTTTTAGAAGATGTTTATAGGGATTTTTGTGGATACAGAATCAAATGTAGGTGCTGTTACCACTTCTCCCATTCTTCTATTTTATATCCTCCTTTTCAATACAATATAGTACAATATGCTCCAAAATAAAGTACTGCACATTTAGAGAGGTGCAGTTCAAAAATACCCAATTCGTCCAATTAAAAACAATGGAATTAGAAAAAGGGATTAACGTGCAACTTAATTGTCGGTTTATTAAACAAAAAGTGATGAAAAATGCCTTTAAAAGCTCCCATTGAAGAACCTAAAGCACATACAGACGAAAGCAACTAGCAGCAGATTAACTTACCAGAATCAAAGGAAAATAGATGATAGAACACAGTACTGAAAATTCAAGCGATATCTTTAAAAGGTCAAGTTTTCCTCTAGAACAGACAAACAATTGAACAGCCAGAAGAACCACAAAGCAGTCCTTGTTTTACTACTTTACACTGTACACAAAATGACCTGAATAAAGTCATTGATTTCTACTGTCCTCTTTCTGTGAGATGGAAAAATGTGTGTACATGTGTTTAATAAAAAATAATCAGATGTCTTGGTGTTCAACATGACAAACAAAAAGTTTGCAAGATTTTCTTCCTGTATGATTATCAAAATATTATCTTTGACAAAATATTACTTATTAGTGTTTTTTCTTCAGTTGTTACTGACCTCATAGAGTTCTTTCATCGCTGCTAGCTTGCATTCAAATTTTTCCAGACTCCAGTAAGTTGTTATTCCTAATTTGATGTTACGAACCTGCACCTGAACAGAAGACACTGTTCCCGTTTTATCATCAATTTTGTCATGCCTAAGAATATGGAAAGGTTAAAAAAAGAAAAACAAAAAACATTATTCATATTGCAAAAATACACAAGGTGCTTGTAGATAGAATTATACAGAGAATAAGAATTCCATTACCAACACAGACACTGCTTGAGACATCATGTATCTCACCAAGCATACATTAGCATAGCCATTGAAATTATTTTTATGTAAAGGATAAAAGGAATCCCTGCATCCAGAAACAGAAATAGATAATAGCATACAAGTTCCTGGGTTGCAAGAAACTCAGGACCAAATATATGCTACAAAATTCTACTAGCAGAGTTCTTGTTGAAGGATGTGAAAAGACATCATCTGAAAAACACAGTAATACATACACCTATTAGAAAGTCCTGGCTTACCTGCATTTACAGTATCTTTTTTTGAAATAATAGATCTGTACTAATATACTTCTGCTCACACTAAGAACACCTGACGAATATAAAGGTCTGCTTCCAGAACACTCTTCAGCTACGTCTAGTAAGTAGCATGGCATAGCAAGAGATCTGTGGAGCAAAACTCAATATCCCCTATTTGCAGGTTTGGAGGTTTTTACTTAGAACTACTTCTGTTGTGGTCCTGTGAACTGAACACCTCCTAGAGGCTGGCACATACTCCCCAGTTTAGTTTTATCCAAAAGGAAAGCAGTTAGTGTGTTTTAGGACCATTTTAATAGTGAACCAAAGCAGGATGGACATGGGCATCAGAAGATTCACCTCCAAAGCACATTCGTTCCAAAATTAATTGTTTGTAGACATACCTTCAAAGACTTGATCTAAAATTCAAATTTGAAAATCACATTTCAAACTAACAAGGATAAACTATACACTTCACTAAAGCTAGTTTGGAAAAGTAATTTGTCATATTCAATTTAACAAAACTGTGAAAAGAAAAACAAAGAGCGCTCACTACACATCCAGAATCCACTCCTCAATTTTTTTATATATATATATACACACACACATACATATTATAAATACCACCTTATAATTAACTAACTCAGCTACTCACCTGTAGAAAACAGTGTTTTTCCCTAATTCATTACTAATGGTGTTGGCCTCTTTGATCATCACAGATAGTTTCAGAGAATTCCAGTTAAGTGGAACTAAAGAAGAATATAGCACATAATGATTAAGTGGATCAAACTATGTGATGCAACAATGTCGGGGTTTAAAAAAAAAAAAGAAACCACAACCAAAAATTTGAATGGAATTTAGCCAAAAATAGTTCTCTGAATTCCCAATACATTACAGAACATGACCCTCACAGCCAAGATAAGCCTTTATAAAAGGTCAGATAAAGGGTATTTCAGAAATAGAGGCATAATATGAGACACTATATATTAGACTAATCCGAGATAGGAAACTAAACGGAATCAATTCTGTTAATTCAGTTTCCCCAATGAATTAACGCCTCACCAGTTCAACTGGACAGGGGAAGAACTTCTAAGTAATCAGGGTAAATACAGACTACATGTATATCCAGCTAACTACCCTGAGCATGATTAAAACAGAGCTTTTATCTCTGATATATAAGGCTTCTGAATGGAAAGGATCACAGCAGCCAAAAGGCTCTTATACTTCAGGATCATTAAAGAAGTGTTAGAAGAAGAGAAAAAGCTTCTGGATCCATATCCACTAAATCCGAGCCCATCAAACAAAACAGAAGTCAGCATTGCCCTTGCAACATTATGTATATACATACTAGTCATAATTTTATTTCCACTTCCACGATTCTTCTGAAGATTATGTATTTCTTCAGCAATCTTCTGCTTCTCAGTTTCCAAAGCTTCAAGTATCTTTGCATGACGAATAGTATGGTCTTCCAGAGCCTGGAGGAAGGAAGGAGGGGAAAAAAAAATATCCAAAAAAAATTCCAAAACTCTTAATGCTGTTTATTTAAGCAAATTTTTAGTTGCTGTCATTATGGCCTCTGAGAACAGAATGAAATTTATATTGGACACCTGCCATATTAATATGAAACCCTTTATCTTCAAACTTTTGACAGTTTGCTGGTTTTGCTTAGATATTGACATGCTTTAAAAAAATGGAATTAAGAAGAAACAACTTTAAAAGAAAGTCAGATTTGACTTGCAAATATATATCTGACTGCTGCAACAAATATGACACATGAACACCAGCAAAAAACCAATCACTATTTACATTAATGCTTAGAGTCATAACTTTTGGCACAGGCAACGATTGCTAGTTTTGTACATAAACAAAAAAGTCCACATCACATAAGAAATAAGGTCAGCATTAGTTTATTCACACTTTTTTTTGGTCTTAAATAGAAAAAAAACTAATTCAGAAATCACAGTGATTAAAAAAAAAAAAGCAGCAGCTTTTAAAGTTACCTGCTTGGTAGCTAAGGTCTCCATTTCTAAACGTTTCTTATTGAAGCGTAGTTCTAGCTCAAGATTTTGCTTTGCCTTCTCTAGCTCCTGTATTTTAGTTGCAGCTTTTTGGTTATTCAATTCTTGGATTTGCTTCTTACGAGATTCTTCTCTCTAATATAAAAGGGGACAGATGAGAGGCAGTATACCGCTTCTACAGCATTTCTGATTCATCCCTCAGGCATATATTAAGATTTATTTTCACTTCAATACATTTAAAACACACAGCCCCTGTGGACTACTTAGCCCAGTGTTAGCAATGCAAGGTTA
>JAOXJM010000004.1:10645634-10661645 GCA_026413425.1 Tringa solitaria
CATTTAAGAAATAGAATACTCCATCATTATTATTGTTTTACCATGATGTACTATTCTATGTAGACTTATATATATTGTAAAAATATTTTGAAGACTAACAGAGCAGCATGCAAGCTTGGAAGAAAAAAAGCCATATTAACTAAAACACTATAGTAATTTAAAAGTTTTATAGAATAAGTTAGATTTTTTAGGGATTTTTCTTCATGTACAAGGTACACCCTCATCAAATTCACACTGGATTAACATTTTAGTTCTTGGCTAATTCTATAAACCAAAATGCCTAGAATTCTGAAATTCTGAAGGGGATACCTACTTTGCAACTTCTTGTGTTAGTAATGCTGTTGGGTTGATTATTTTTTTAAGAAAAAAAAAATAGGATTAGCATTCACTAAAACACTGTTACAACATGCAAAACCAAAAAAACCCACCTCAACCAAAAAGCGAAAACAATGAAGAGAAACTCCATAGTACAGCTTCTGTCTTATTTTATTGATATGATTGATGTAATGATGCAATAGCAACTTACCACCTCTGCTTCCAGTGATTTTATTTTGCTTTCATAAGCTTCTTTTTGTGAGGTCAGTTCTTGCTGAACCATCTCTTTTGCAATTTGGACACTTTGCATCATTTCTTCCTTGGCTTTGAGTCGTGCCTCTTCAATTTCTGATTCAAGCCTATAAAAGTGGAAGTATCATATATTTTGAATGCTGGCTTTAATCTCTTACAGGCTGCACAGAGAGTATAAACATTTTCTTCTATCATGACAGGACCCTCCAACTTTAATATTAACGATATAAGGGTTTATTTCGTTGCTGTTTTTTTATAAACAACTTTTATACTTTACCTAGATATTTTTTATTTCATATGGAAAATGTGAAGATGGAAGACATTCCAGAATTTTAAAGTCTACTTGATCTCCTTATTTATTTTATTATGCAGCTTTCACAAAATTGAGAACTGTAATACAAACTCACTAAATCACATTAAGATGCAGAAAAGTTAGTTTTAAGTCAGTGACTCTTGCAGTTTAATAACTCCCAAGAACAAAGTAAGTACAAGTAGCACTTCACTGTCTCTCAAATTCTACATCATCACAAAAGACCGAGTTATAGCTTTGGGTTCTTCTCATTTTCCCCAAGGCATTTGTTTTTCAGGTTTTAAATCTCTCTAAAACATCAACAGTCAATTTCAGACTCATTATATGCTTGGAGAGAAATGTAATGGAAGAGATACACTACCTTGAGGACCCCTAGAGATCAGTGTTTCTTCTAAAGTGGTCTACATTCTTTAAAGCTGAACTAGATTGTGGTGATCACCTCTTATATGTCTACATTAATTTCAGCTAAGTATGGGAGTTCCATTTCCATTATAAATGGAGTTAACAATAACCTTGTTACTTTTCCAACTTTACCTTATTGTGAAATTATTAATAATCTTAAGTTTCTTATTTCTTAAACCTATTGCACAGTTGCATTAACAACAATTTATTATACAGACAAGAAGATACAATACTTACTGTGCTCTCTGTGCAATAAGCAGCTCATTCTTTGCAAATTCAAAATCTTTTGGACCATCATGCAAAACAGTAGTCCCACAAGATGGTCTTTTAATGTCCTGAACTTCTACTGGATGATTAAACCTGAAATAATGGTCTCCCCCAAGGATCACTCGATCACCCTATTGGGAAATGGGGAAAAAAACAAGTTTGTTCTATAACTTTTAGGTTTATATGCAAATTCACAGTGCTTAAAACATAAGAGGTAGGGCTAGAAATCCAAGAGGAAGAGACAAATATTTACAGTTTCAGAGCCTTCTAAGGAAACCTGCAGCATAAAGCTGTAATATAAAAAAAGCTAAGAAATCCACACATGCATATATTACTCTTACCAAATCAATTACTTACATGATGCAGAACTGTTGGGTCTGAAATGCATTTTCCATTTACGTATGTCTTTGCATCTCTCAGTGGAATAATACTCACTTTGCCAACAGCATTTTTTATAACACTGAAAACAAGAAATATTTGGGATATCTATACATCGGTTTATGTTAGTTGCAAATGATGTTTCTTAAAGGACTAAAAGTCATGCTTTAGATAGTGTCCTGTTATTGTTTTTCCAAATATGGATTGTCTTCATACTATTTAGTTACAATATACATAATGAATGACTGATAACATATTTTGGAAGAGAATCAATATTTAAATCCAAGAAAAATCCACTGCTAAAAAATTATTACAATACCCTGTCATCTGAGCATTTCTTTGATAATACTTCATTTCCCAACATACCCACATCTTTCATGTTTTTTGTAATTGATTAGTTAAGTTTCCTCCAGCATTTTGTCTAGGATCAATTGCATAGAACGTACTTTAAATATTATTTCTTTAATATGGCTAAATTAATCCCTAGTTTTATGCAAAAATTGTCAGGGCTTTTACATTGAAATAAATGTAGTAGAGTTATCACACGGCATCATTTGATAAGCTCTTTCTCCAGCATTTCTGCATGAATAGAAAATTTTGCAACTTAAATGAAATGAATAAAGAAACTTAACTACCTTGGTTAACAGAGTTCTAGAGGGAACAGAAGGAAGTTACCTTAATCCTTGAACACTACCAAAATTATCCCTAAATAGTATTTTCCTGGTTAGAAAACCATATTTTATTACTGGCACAAGGAAGACTGACTCCTCACCCTTCCTCACCCTCAGAAGGGTGAGGAAAAAATATTTCCTGCTCTCAGTTCAAGTATAAAAAAAGCTACTACATACCAATGGTCATCAGCAATTAGCACTCCGGAAAGCTGGATATCATGTTTTGAATTTGGTGTATACCTTCCAACTGTAGTTTCTCCTTCTTTGATCATATACAACAGCACCTCAGAAAGCTGAGGATCTTCATTGAGATTGACGAGGTTTGGTAAATGATTGTCCATTTTGAATGCAATTCCTGCTTTCTAGATAAAAAGAGAGCTCTGCATAAAAAAATTCCCAATTTACTGCGTGCATTCAAATGGCCATATTATTTATTTCTAAGAAATCACAGTAGTCTGTTAAAAGAATAGTATTAAGGAAACCAAATTTACAACTATTCTAATTCTTCTGCAAGGCTTGTTGATGTTGTATTTTTTGTACTATCTCCTATAGAAAGTGAAGAAAGAAAACGTACCTGCAATTCTTTTATATCTTCTAACTTCCTTTTTTCTGCCTGTGCAAATTTTTCTTTCCAGGCCCTTGATATATCAAGGGGAAAATAATACAACATATTAAGAGAAAAAATTACAGCATATAAATTTAACCATTTCTATTTTAAAGGAAGACATTAATGACTGCCCAACCTTTGCATTTCTGTCATGTCCCTCTCCTGCTGATGCAATTTTAATCTCAGAGATGTTATTTCCTGCAAATAACGTCTGTATTTTTCAGGATCAGTGTTCAGAGCACTCTTCTGAGCTGCCTTCAGTTTTTCAATTTCAGCTTTCAATTCTACATTAGACAAACCAGACACACAGTACACATAAAAAATTGAGGCAAAACAGGGTTTAGACATTTCAGTAGCATACCAGAAAATTCATCTTGCTATTAAATGAAGAGTTAAACACCTTCCCCCATTCCAGGTTCTCAAGTATAGCCCAAGATATCATCTGCACTTTGGAAAAAAAAAAAACAACTCACAAAGAATAATAATATTAAAAGGAAAATATCCTAGGTTGTATTTGACAACTAGTCAGTCAACACAATAGATTATTAGTAGTAAAAACTCTTATGGAGCAATAAGTTAAACGCATGCAAATGAAAAGCCCTCCAAGACTGAAAATGTCAACCTCACCTCTGATTAGCTTGGCATTGACATCTTCATTTACTTTAGCAATGTTAAAAATTGAACAAGCTTGTTTTGCATAGCGAAGAGTGCTGAGCGTTTCTTCTGTACTGCTGGCAGCTGGACTTATTGTGGCAATCATAGCAGTTTGTGAATTTCCACCAAGGCTTTCCTTTAATAACCTTCATTCAATAAGAGAGTAGAAGTCAATCCCCAGATCCCACATTGAAATAAAAGTTAAACTTCTCAATCTGAACAGGTTAAATACAAAGTATATAGGGTCTCGCTACTTATTTAATAGTGATTGTGAACTATTTCAAAGACAAACCAAAGTCCTGTTTATTCTTTACTTGATGCAACAAGCTAATTTCTTCCCTCCATAGACCATTTGAGGGAGAGAGGGAGAGGAAGCAATGCCTTCTGAACAGAAGAGGAATCCATAATCTGAAAAAGCCTTTACTTCTATATAAAAAATTCTGAAGTGTACATACCAAGTAAGGACAGATTCCCGGTAAGGAATGAAAGTTTTATTTCCATTTTGAGATTGTTTAGAGAGTGCAGAAATAACCTTTCCAAGGGTTAGCAGTGATTTATTGATACTCACACCCTCCTACACAAAGCAAAAATAAAAATAATTATAATACAGTTGTATTTTCTTGTGTGACGTTTTTGACTGTACTGTTGATTTAACTGTGCTTATTCAATGTATGGTACAGCTTTACTATATTAAATGTCACCACTGATTAAAAACAGATGCAAGAGTATCCTAGGTGATCTTCATTTGGAAAGAAGAGAAACCCTGGCTTTAAAATAAGCAGTATTAAGAACCATCAAGCTTATGAAGGCAGCTTGAAAGAAAGTCTCTTATTAGAAACTCTCTTTACTGAAATCACCCCAAAAAAGGGCAACCCCCAACTCCCTGCGATATCCAACTCGTGATACACAAAGTCACACGGACAGTTTTTCTCATTCCTTCTTAAGGATAATTAGGCCCACACAGCATGGGGAGTGCTGTCCTAAGCAAGATCTGGGCTGCATATTGCACGGTCAAAACAGCTTCTTAGGGCCACCCACCCTCACTGGCAAAATGCCGTGCAATATTTATAAGCATAAGGGCTACATCCTTTTATAATTATAGCTCCTGCCCAAGAGTCCTGGTAGGTGAGGATGCTTTGGAGTTTAGAGGTATTCTTTGGCGTCAATCCTTTTCCACAGATTTTCAGTCTTGGTTTACCTTCAGCCTTTCTCCTGTGGTCTGAGCTGTCGAGCAGCATTCACTGCCAGCTAGATCAATTAGATTTATGTGACTGGTAAGCCTACGGTCACATTGTTCTTCATCCACAAATTCTACCTGTAAAAAAGGGAGATGTTTGCATTCAAACCAAAATAAAAAGCCTGAGGACAAGCAGAAGTCTAATAAGCTGCCCACTTTAAATACGTTAGAAAAATTGACATTTCCATTTACTTTTTGACAGGATACCTTCATACACATCCCTTGAAGGGAGCTAAGTTCAGACTTCTAGCCATAGAATCAATTCTCTGCAATTAAATAACTGTATAAACATAAACTGCACAAACAACAGATTATCAAGCTATGGGTTTGGGTCTGAAGTTTGATTATTGCAGCTACCCAATTCCCAAAGAAACTAGTAAGCTGTTCCTGACTTCAACCAATGAAGATGAGCTAAGCAGTCAGTGCAAAAGTCTCAGGACTAGTTATGATAGAGAAAAGAAATAATCTAGCAGTGAGAATGGTGAGGGGAAGAAGGAAGATTAGGAAAATGGGCCAAAAAATTAAACCAAAAAACAAAACCCCAAACCACCGAGTTATTTGTGAATCGACAAAATTGACAGTCTGTAGACTTCTGAGGAGCTCTACTTATTTCACTTCTTTTTTTAGGCTTATCTCACCAAGTCAGGTTTTGTCTCTTACACATCTGTAAATCAGATGAGAAGTTGTAGCACCTACATCCTGGAGACACCTGGGTAAGACACCTTCCTGAAGCAAGGAAACATTTACTAAGTGAACTGTGTTGAAACTGAGCAGACACTGCATCTACTACAATTGTTCCAGCTCATCACCTGCAGAACTCAGCACAGCTATTCACCTTGCATAGCCTAACCTTCTTAGAAGCTACGTTAGCAGCAATGTAGAATTAGGTCTGTCCTCAATTTGGATTCCAGTTACATCTCAAAACTCACACTTGGAAGCTTGTAACTACTCCTAGATCTGCCATTCTAGACATACTTATATTCCTGCTCTAATTAAATACATATAGCACAGAGACATCAGAATTTACTCAAAGCATGTAAAATAGATCAAGTTTTTCTGTATAGAAGGCCATGATAAAATGACCTGTGCTTTATTAATCTTCAAGTATATTCTCACAACAATTTTCTAGGCAGCACACAAAACAACTTTTTACTACCTGATTTGAACAGATAGAAAAATACCCAGCAATACCTTGGTTTGCGTCATGATAAGAGTGAAGACAGAATGAGATCTAGAGCTCTTGTCATTCATTACTGTAGCAGCTGTTGCTCTCTGCTTATTTCCTAGTTCAAGCCAACCCTGTAAGAAATGAAAGTCAGGATTAAACCAAAAACTGAAGATTAGAATGTTTGCAAATAAAGTTCTTAACCCAAATGATGACTCTATAAGGGAGTAATTAAAACTTAAGTTTAAGAGATAACCATGTGAAGAGAGTGACACTTGCCTGTATCCATCTACTTAGCTCCATTATATAGGACTAGTCTTCATCATCCTTTTAATCAGCTGAAATATTACAGACTACTGAGCAGTCTGTGAAGCATTTTCTTTCTATTCATGGAATTTAGTTTTCAGCAGTGAAGGAAGGTGCAAATAGCAATATTTGTATTCCCTTTTGGTAACCAAATAACTCTTACCTGGATATCAGAGTAAGAACTGACAACGTTCCTAAGGTGGAGGAAAAAGAAAAGTTTGGGTTCAGACTGTTTTCTTTCTACAGTTTTCCCTGCTGCCTGAGTTCTGACACATTTCCCCAGGTACAGACACAATACAAACACTATGAAAGCACCAGTTGCCTTAAGACTGTCACACACTTATTTCACTAAAGCAATACACTAAAGGAAATATGTCAAGTTGAGCTAGACATGAGTGCTCATTTTTGTAAATATACAAAATAGTATATTTATTTAGTGTAAATAGTACAAAATACTAAGATCTTGCCTAATTTACTGGTGAGTACGCAAGCTTTCACAGAGCCTCAAGATAATAAGCATACATAAGATGATACCACTCATCTAGTAAAATGAGAAGAGTTAAGACTTACACTGTCAGGCCTTCCACATACGGTCCTAACACTGGATGTTCTCTTACACGAAGCTGGTGAGAATTAAAAAAAAATGTATTAGGAGTGCATTAGTTAGACCTAGCACTCAGGAATAACTTCAAATTAAGAGAAAAATCTATCTACATGCCTAGTATGAGAACACAATAACATCCCTAGAACAATATTTTCAGGAAAATACCAACAATTGAATTTTTTCCTGCTGCCTGAGAATTCACAGCAGACTGCACCAAACCGTTGCTCACAGGGCTAGCTGCAAGAACATGTATCTTATAGAAAATATTTACATAAGAAAAAAAAAGTGTCTTTTCTGCTACATAAATTTATCATGTTTTCAAGTTAAATAGCTTACCTCAAGATCACTGACAAAACTCAGATGAAAGCATTCCTACTACAAACAAGACAGAATAGTCTTCCCTTCTACAAAACTAGTCCACATAAGTCTCAAGTTCAGGTAAAGGACTTAATGCAACAGCAAGCTGAAGGTAGTATATTTTCTTTATCATAAACTAATACTCATAGTTTACACACAAGTGGCCAGTATATTGTTCACATGTCAAAGTATAGTAAGTATTTTTTTAATAAATCAAACATAATAAATTCCTTCTCTATCTCCCCTACTTAACACAAATGTCTTTAATTTATGGTTCTACATATTCTAACACACAAGCATTAACAACTAGCTAAACTAGTTTAACTGTTGATCCTTGACTAGTTAATCAGGTCACCGATTTTTTTTTTTTTCCCCTTTCACTCCTCCACCTTCTTGGGAAACAACCACCCAACAAGAAAAAAGGAACTTCCTGACAGTCCCATGGCTCTAAGCCCTAAATCATCCAGGGCTAAAAGCCTGCAAGATACCCATCTTGGTCCTAAGCTCTTATTTGATACCAGATTTCTGTAGCTGGGTAATGTAAATACACAGAGGAAACTAAGTGGGTAAAAATTTTCTCTTTGCAAATATTAACAAGTATATACAAGTATATGCTATAGTATATTATGGACTGCAATTAGATACGTAGAAGCAGTGGCAAACAGGCATCCCAACAGATAAACAATATACAGATATTTTCAGAAAGCGGATGGACAGTTCAATACTGCTGAGAACTGAGGAGACTGATGGATCAAATACAATTAGGCAAACATTTTTTTTTTCCTCTTCACACCCCACCACCCCCAGACATCATTGGAAGCCTCCTGACATTGTTATCCTTCCATTTTAGAACTCCATTTAAATGACAAGATTATAACTCAAATTATATTGCACTGAAGAGTCTTAATATAATCTGGAGATTTAGATAAGTAATATTTTAAGAGAATTTTTATAAAGGCTGATAAAGTCACCATTTTGCAGAGAAAGAGAGATGTTAACAACAATTTTGAGAGATTCTACTGAATCGTTTTTGCTTTATTTCAGCAAGATATTTTTTTTTAGCATTTCTGAAGTGCCAATCATTTTGCTTGAAGTCATACAGTTAAATTTCTTTTTTTACTGAAATCCCATTATTCACAACAATCTAAGGTACTCAGATAACAAAACAATGATCACTTGTCATTTCTGCATTTTTGTTTACAGAATAAATGCCACTACTTTGAGATTATGCATATACATGTTTCTGTGAGCAACTTACCGGTTGTTTCTTCTGTCCACTTTCAGCTTTAAAGACAAGCAAATCATGAATTTTCTCATTGTATACTTCAAAAAAGCTCATTTCAAGATGATATAAAATCTAATAAAATTAATAATGAAAAAGTTATTAATATAGTCCACAAAACATTTTCATCATCCTTTGTTTCAAAAGTTAACCTTGATTACCAGATCCTACTATTTAATGTTACAAGAATTTTTACTGAAGGGACTTTCCTAGAGAAATTATTTTTTGAACTAGGGATCTGCTATCGTCAAGAACACAATTTACTGGAATTCTATCCACAGCCATTCCCAGATGATAGTTATCAAGCTTAAGGAAAAAAACGTACATACATCCACCTCAGAAGTTTCATTGTTGGGTTTTTAGTACATGAAAATACAGTTTGGTTTGCACCTATGGTAGTTTCATTCCCTTAGGGACTGGGCTTCCACAGCATGATACATGTAACCGAGAACGCATGGATTGATGCTGTCAACATCTTGACATGGAACACAGCAACCCAACAGAAAGATAAACCTTAATTCTACCTACAGCAATTTTAAGAAGTACTGAACAACAAACTTCATGAGAACACAACTCCTTCCTCTGAAGGCATTCAGGTCTTTTTTCTTTTTTTTTTTCTTTCTTTTTTTTTTTTTCAATAAAATGGAATTTCCTTTAAAAGACAAGGAAGATTGCAGCAAAACCCCTAAAACATTGAAGAAATACTAGATTCAGGAAGATTTACAGCAACAGAATCACTATTCACAATGCATAAGCAAAGAAATAACAAACATTATCAGGTCAGCCTCTTTTAGAAGCTATGCTCTCTTGCCAAACTCGGTAATTAATAATCTTCTAAGATTTCTTAGTGTCTGTCAAATCTACTGTAGGATCAGAATACTACATGATAACTGGTATTAGGATTCAAAGTCAAGAATCCAAGCATAAAGCGATAAAGAAATTTGAAATAGTTAAAAATAGAAGTTTCCCTGTATAAGCTCAACCGAATTTTAAGGTCTACCAGCCTGCAAATCAGTCTACAGACATGGATGAATATACAGAGGAAAAGAAGCCAAAGAACAGCCTTTGTCAGCAACATGTTTTGCATCAGATACTCCTTACCCAAGACAGAATGTGAATATAAGCTTCTAATCATTTTCACAATTTTACAAGACATTCAGAGTTTTTAACCACGAGTTATGATTTGTGTTAGTGCTACAGAAAGCTTTAGATGCACAACTCAAACCTCAGGCACTGTACTGTAGTCAGACCGGCTCCTCAAAAGTGATTCTGTACCAGAAATTCAGTCCTAGAAAAGCCTTAACAACCATCAGACAGAAAAAGAAATATACTGGAAGAATTCCCACAAAGAAAAACCAACCCTGCACACCTGCACTCTCAGTTTAAGTCTTTTTTTCTTAAGACATGAAATTAGTAGCTTAAAATTTAGATTCTCTAAATTTACCATCAGTACACCAATTGATAGGGGCAGCAACAGAATGTAACCCTTCATTATGGTGGTGGTAACTAGCTCCTTTTCCAATTGGCAGTCACAAGTGGGGCCCTCCAGGGATCAATACTGGGCCCAACACCATTTATTATTTTCATAAGTGACGTGGATGATGGGATCAAGTGTACCCTGATGAATTTTGCCAGTGACACCAAACTGAGTGGGGAAGTGGCCACTTCAGAAGGCAAAGCTGCCCTGCAGGAAATCCTGGATAGGTTGAAAGAGTGGGCAAACAAGAACTTCACGAAGTTCAACAAGGACAAGTGTAAGATCTTGCACCTGGGAAAATTTAATGCAGGAGTGCAGCACAGGCTAGGATCTAACCCAGCTCTGTAGAAAGGGACCTGACAGTCCTGGCGGACAACAAGCTCAAAGACAAAGTAGTCATTATCCCACTCAGCCCTTGTCAGACCACACCTGGAATACTGTGTTCAGTTTTGGTCCCTGCTATATAAAAAAAGATGTGAACAGGCTGGAGAGGGTCCAGAGAAGGGTCACAAAGACAATCAGAGGACTGGGAAGCCTGCCACGTGAGGGAAGGCCTAGATTATTGAGTTTGTTCAACCTTAAGAAGAGAAGGCTTAGGGGAGACCTTATCACCATGATCCAGTACTTAAAGGGTGGCTACAAAGAAGATAGAGACTCCCTTTTTACAAAGGGTCACATGGAGAAGACAAGGGATAATGGGTCTAAGCTACTCCAGGGGAGATTCTGATTGGACACAAGAGGAAAATTTTTCACAATGAGAACAATCAGCCACTGGAATAATCTCCCCAGGGAAGCGGTGGATTCCCCATCATTGAGCACTTTCAAGGTTCAGCTGGACAGGGTGCTGGGCCATTTTGTCTAGACTGTGCTTTTGCTGAGAAAGGTTGGCCCAGATGAACCTTGAGGTCCCTTCTGACCTGGTATTCTATGACTAAAACACCCTGGAAAGGATTACTACTTTGTTGCTTTTAAATCCATATACCATAGGTGTAGGACACAAATTCAGATCAAAATACATTGCGATCAGATGAAACATTCTCACCCCTCTCAGAAGACCCCTCTTTTATATAGTACAAATAAAGATCTAGTCTCAAAATAGAGAAGAAAACAAAACATGTACAATGAAAATTTTAGAGGTTTGTTTGGTTTTTTTAAAATTCAGGTGAGGGTAGTGGATTTTTTTTTATTTCAGCAAGAATTCTGATCTAGAATTAGAGTACTAATAAGGCATTTTGCTTTGATATGTGACAGTGCTTAAGGATTATTTTTTTTTGCTCTATTTTATGTTTCCACCAAAAACATGGAACCCATTAGGATTTATTTTTACCTTTCCTTACATAAATCTTATAAGGCATGCTATATCAAGGAAAGAATCGTAGTCTAGTGAAACATCAAAAATATAATGCCCATATTTCTTTTTTACATTATTATCATTAAGGAAGCAAAATAATGTTGATTTTGACTATTTAGGGAACCCTGTTAATCAGAACTACTAGCAGAAATCAGATTTGAACTGGCAAAAGAATACAGACATTAATAAATGGATCAACCCTAAAGTTTGAAATGAAAGAATGAAACAGGTATTAAAATAATGAAACGCATCAGTTTCCTCATAATTCAATGTAAGGTCAATAGCATAAACATACTACCTCTTGCTTGTCCATTTGTGCTATTCGAGTGAAAAGATCTTCACAAAGTCTTGGAATTATTCCTCGATCTTCATCAAATCCCATCATCCTGTAGTTATACAAAAACCTGCTAGTTCAGTTTTGTAACCCTCTATAGCTAGTTTTAGTATTAATTGTATAGCTCTAAAGTTGAAATGCCATCTGTTCCTAAATTATAGATGTAATAACCAACAGAAATAAACCTGATCTAAATTGTTGCTTGTTTGTGCAGGGAGTTAGACAAGCTGATGTCCAGAGGTCACAAAAGCACAATATGCTTTAGAACATGTCACTTCACACACAAAATAACAAACAGCAGTGAACAGCACAGGGAGTCTGAGAAGCATTAATAAAGGTTTTTCTTCACGAAGATCTCTTGAAAGAGCTTTTGTTTTCTTCACGAGATGTAGAAAGAGGTCAGTATCAAATACATAAAAATATTCTACACCTGTCTCAACTATTATAAATATTAATTATTTTTATTTAATTTTTTTAAATAGGCAAAACCACTTTAACACAATTCAGTAATTATGAAATCTATTCCCTATAATCTGTTTTCAAGACTACATTGCATAAAAATCAACTACTACAGAATTTTAACAATTATTATTAAGAACTTACGTGTATGATTTTCCAGAACCAGTCTGTCCATAAGCAAAAAGACAAGTGTTATATCCCTCAAAAGCTCTTTCTAGGAGTGGCACTGCCAAAGTTTTGTAAATCATTGCTTGGCTTGCAAAATTAGGATGACACTTGTCAAAAGACCAGAAAGAGAAGTCATAACTGAAGCTGTAAACTTGCTTTGTGGCTGCTTTTCGTACAGTTGTCTCTGAACCATTCATTGAGACTATGGGGAGTGAGTTTTCATTTTTCTCTCTGAATGGAAGGGTGAAAAAAAAATATTAAAAACCGTAAGTTATGTGCTTTAAGATAGTCATTCAATCAGGAACCTCACAGAAAATAAAAAGTTTGGCAATCATTCTTAAAAATGTTAGGTGAACATACAAAGCAGTCAAGTTCAAAATACTTCAGCTAACGAATACATTAAAAAAAAATAGCCCAAAATACCTATAAAGTGAATTCAATCTCTTAATCTTAATCTTTATCTTGATGTTGCATGAAATATCAGCTAATTTCAAAGTATGTATTATATCCTTATTGAGTTAATGACTAAACAAGTCAAAAAATACAAAGCATGAATCAACACACACTATAAAAGCTACTATTAGCATCAAAAATAAGCCCAGGATACAAACCTGTTATTAAAAGGCCGCACACGCACAGCTACAATCACTTTGCTGTTTTCCACTATGAAAACATCCTTCTTGATGCTGGTGCTCTCAGCTAGACCTTCTGTGTTCTCTTTTGGTTTTGAACTTCTACTCACAGAAGGAGAGCTGGAGACACTAGTTTTCTTCTTGGCTAGAATTTGAAGACGAGGTGTTTGTTTATTTGAAGTGGACAGAGATAGCTGATCCTGAGAAGTGCGGTTCTTTGGTGTAAGCTTAAACCCTTCTGTTGAACATTTCATTGGTGTCCTTGCTCCTTCCAAACTGTTATGTTTTATAATCAAGTGCTGCAACTTTTTCTTTCCAGCTTGCTTATTTATATCGGCTTTTTCATTCAGTTGTTCTCCTGATAACCTATTAATATATTTTGAGGTAACTAGTTGTTCTGATTTAGGAACTTCGTTTCGAAATTTTGTGTCAGCAGTGCCTGTCCTGTATTTTGAATGCGTGCAGCTCTCATTTTCACACAGACCATCAGCAAAGCTAAAGGAATCCTTGCTGTCCAGGTTACCCTGTAACTTCATTCTTGACTGACCCTCAGCTAATTTAAAGCTTGGTTTAACATCACAGGTATCATTAATATTTGGTGGAAGTGCAATCTTGTAATTTCTTTGTGCAGTAACATCATTATTTTCTATTCCAGGCACAATATTGTGATTAATTTTACTCTTCTCTACAGAGCCAGTCCTCACACGTCTCTGCAGAGTAAGTTTTTTCTCTGTTTGTGTAATTTCTGTGCCTTGTGTTGTGTCTGTATGCAATTGTTCACCACTGGACAATGATTTTTTGCTCAGTCCAGTTCTCCTCTGGAGTGTTAATCTGCCTTCAAGTTTAAATGCAGTTGATGTGTCACTCACTTTTGTACAGGCTGAAATCACGTAGGTCCTGTTTACTTCCTCACTCTTATTCCAAGAACATGAAAGTAGACTATCCTTTTCTTCTCCTGACATCTGTGATTTCAGTTGCTGCCCAGATGATGCTTTGCTGCTGGTAAAAGCATTCTGTGAAGAACTCTTTTGCAAAGGGGTAGTACATTGTGCTTCAGAAAGACTTCTTGCAGGAACTGTGTAAATAGGCATTTTATCTTTCAGCAAGCTAATATTAGGTTTTTAATAGGTACAACACCTTTACTGAAAGATTATTTCTAGTTGCTTCTTCTTATGGAATCTGGGGAGACAAAGCAAAAATTTTTTATGATGCTCACGTCCAGTGACAGTTATGTTTTGGTGCACAGGGAGCTCTTCACATATACTGCAGTAAATATACGTCCCCAAACATTAACAGAAATTAGTATCCCCTTTCACCTCCAGCATTCAAAAAAAAAAAAAAAAAGTCATTCTTCTGTACATGAATGACTGCTTCTGCCAATAGTAGGCTATTTGATTTCATTTATTGAGTTCTGATTTTTTTCACAAAATAAACCAAACATCACAAAGAAACACCAGTTGGTACAAAGAATGATCTAATTATTTACCAACAAACATCACCATAGACATTTCTTCCAAATGATCTACCGTGATCCCCCCAAAGAAAGGGAATTCAAGAGCATACCTCCATTCACTGACAACTATTTATGCTTGTAGTGTTTCAAAATTAACAGATTCCAATATAAAAACAAAATTAGTAACAAGGAATAGGAAGTCTGTGAACACAGAAAGCAGGTTGTTTTTTCAGAAATTTGATAAAAAAACCCAGTATGACAATAGGACAGTTAACAGTTACAATACATTTGGACATTATTTTAGTTCACTATAGTACATACATGCATAGCAAAACAAAAAGATACCTACCCTAGGTGACAGAAGAACTGTAAAATGCATTCCACATCCATTGTACGTGTAAAATTTAGATAGCAATATATAACCAATCTGTACAGAAAAGTACACTTTCACTGTTGCATATTCATCATAGTTATCACCTTGTTACAGCTTCAACATCACTACCCACTACAGACGTGACAGCTGCAATTAATTTGCTACCAAAGTCAACAGGAAGTCACCTGCCTTAGATCCTTAAAAAATTGCATACATCATTAACAAAAAGCAGCAGTGTCAGGGAATAAAAGGAAAGCAAGATGAAAGCAAGTGATGTAGAAGCAACAATTCAACCATTGCTCTAACAAGAAGTTTATTTTAATACTACACTTTTAAATTATTGCTCTTGGAGCACTCTCAGAATTTATGTGATTACACCCACTTCTACATGTGTCATGACTGCAGCAAGTTTCCATAGCTCAAGTTGCAAGGAAAGTTTCAAGAATTTCAAACCAAAATATATTCACTGTTCAATCCAGTTTGATACAGGAAACTACTTATGTTACATGAGTTGTAAAATACACATTTTGTGGTTCCATCTAGCAGTCAGTAAATAAAGAAACATGACTGTAAGCCATGAATAGCTTTAGCTTTTTTTGGAAAACTCCACTCTTCCTGTTCAGCTTTAAAATAACTAGTATAAGAAGAGGAGTTCTCCCCTCCTATTGCTATAGTTGTGCCTTGCAAATATTCACAACACTTTGCTGTAGAAGAAAATTTATCTCCCCATTAAAAGCACCTTCATTCCAAAATAAGGTTCAAGATTTGTTAAAAGTACACTTGTTCATAATTACTAATTGTTACGAGTACTAATTAGAGATGAAACGCAAGCATTCAAAGCCAGGTGAAAGCATAGGAGAAATCATAGAATCTAGGTTGGAAGAGACCCTTGGGATCATCAAAACCATCTACCCTACTCTACAAAGTTCTCCCCTACACCATATCCCCCAACACCAC
>JAOXJM010000004.1:10661745-10673327 GCA_026413425.1 Tringa solitaria
AAGAGACCAGCACCAACCTCTCTACAGCGTCCTTTCAAGTAGTTGTAGAGAGTGAGGAGGTCTTTCAGCAAACCCACCCTCCTCAGGCGAAACCCTACAAGACTCTCGTCACGGCCACGGATCTATTTTACCACCGCCCCGCTGAAGGCGCCCCTCAGCCCCGCCGGGTGGCCGAGCCCGCTCGCGGCCTCAGGCGGGCGGCGAGGCGACGGCCTACCGGGCCTGAGGGGACTCCGCGGGGCACCGTCCTCCACCCCGCGCTGCCCACCCAGCTCCGTGGCTCCCGAAATAACGGCCCGCCGTCGCCGGGGATGGCCCCAGGGACACCCACCCCGGGCCGGGGCCAGGGAAGGAGCCCCATCCCTCGCCTCACCTCAGGGTGGCCCCTCCTCACCCGCAGCTCGGGACGCCGCTCGCGCCTCCTCCCTGCCCCGTTTGAATGCGCCGGGCCCGCGGGGATTGGCTCCCGCCAGCAGTGCGTCAGAAGGGGGCGGGGCGCCGCCGCCACCGCCCGGGCAGGGCAGCGAGCCCGCGGCCGTCGGTCACGCCTGGAAGGGCCGGCACGGCCCCGCTCCAGCCGCCGGCGATTAGCGGAGCTGCCCCGCAGCGCCGGGCACGGGCAGCGAGGTGCGCGCCGAAGGCGGGGCTTGCCGGCTCACCTGTCAGAAACAAGGGGATCGCCGGAAAGTTTGAAGGTTGCGGGATGAGGAAGGCCATCGAGTACCGCTTCGTGCCATCTCCGCAAGAAATATAAAAGCTGGCCGCTTGCTGAAGGAGAAATACGTTTTATAAAAGATCTGGCATTTATAAATACTGCGCGACTGAGTTAATGTGAAAAAGCTTAAAGAAATTCCAGCAGAGGGAGACAAAAGACAAAGCACGGGGGAAGGCTGGGGGGTGCTAAAAACCTGAGTTTTTCCCCATGTGAGATTATGTTAAAGTAGTGGCAACAGTGCACATAAAATAGTAGAAATCGTAACAAATATCGTTTTTCAGATTATCAGAATTCATAGTAGGAGTTTGTCATTAATAACTATATAAATCTGTTACTATTCAGGAAGCCCTGTCACCAGCGCCACCCTCAGGTCATCTGCCTTAGGGCAGGTAAGACCCGCTCTTTTTCCTTCTAGTTGGGGAAAGCTTTTAAGAACTAATTAAATTCACTACCCGAGTCAGTCTACCATATTGCTGTCCTTTGGCCAAAGTTATGTGCATACAGTGCATGTGTGACACGACCTGGGACATCTCAGCCTGCCAAAAAGGGATGATGCATCATCACAGCAGCATGAAAGGTCTGATGAAACTTAATTTCTCAAGCCTCAGTCTAGGAAAAAAAATAATATATTGATTATGGCCTGTCTCAGACTTTGGATGGTAAGCTGTACAACACTATCTTCATACAGTTCTGGTCTCAGTTCCTGAAAAAAAAATGATACAGCATCTGCTGTCAGAGCATGTCAAGTTATGCATAAATGAGTGGTAAAAAAGTACATATGATCAGTTAGACATTAACTATGTTTCAATAAATGAGAACACACATCTCTTATTTAGCTTACATGGTTTATCCTATTTCTTCACAATGAAGGTATATTAATACTAGTATTTCTGCTAATGCAAAGTGCTTGAGCAGGACTTTTAATTGGTCCACAGGCAATACATGAGAAACTGAACTCTCAGTACTGTTTGCAAACAAAACTTACATATACAAGTTCACAAGAATGTTCACAAGAAACCCCCAGAGAGGACACTGAGGATTCCTGGAAACATTCCCTGTGGAAGCTCTTAAATAAACTAACAGGAAAAGACTGAGGCTTGTTTTCAGAGACTAATCTGCCAACAATATTTTTTTTTAGGGGTGAGGGTGCCCTTTGCAGAGATCTGATCTCAATACAATGGCATAAAAATCACCAGAAGGGTGTGTTTCACAAGAAGCCTGAAATGATTATTCAGAAATGTTAAAACAAAACAAAGAGTATCTTCTCAGTTTATGTTGCAAGCAAGATCAAAGACTCCTGGTTTTGAAAAAGGGTTACGTAGAGTGTTATTACTAGGCACTACTGTTAATTCAAACACAAAATAGTCTGTATTTCAAAATAAAGAGGAGATAAAAATGAGACTCCTTAAAAAACTGAACACAGAAACTTCTTTGAAAAAGGCAATATACAAGGCATCATAATTCCATAGGGGTTTTTAATCTCACTTTCATTATAATTACATAAGATAACTGTAAATATATCTTTATTACCTCTGAGAATTATTTTTGTCATGTTTTCTAATAACGTCCATAATATTATCTCCTGTTACAAAGCTATTCTGTAACTGTTTAAGTCTCTGTTGTTCCCTTCTCTTTTGGTCATGAAGATAGGGAGAATTAAGCAGCTGTGGGGGAAGAATGGTGCCCGTTGGTTTTACTCTCTTCACAACATCCCAAAAAAGCTTCTTGCTGTTGTTATTGATAAAAGTAATAGCAGTTCCACTGTGACCCAACCTCCCTGCTCGTCCAACCTAAAAAAAGCAAAAACTCATTTTAAGTTATCAATATTAAATGGAAATCCTTCAAATATCCTTATTTCTGTAATAAGCCAGCAGCTAACCAAAGTGACAAGGCCAAATCTCTTTATCTCATCCTCTAAGCACAAAGTTATAATCAACTTCCTGAATTTAGGATATGCAGATTTGAAGCTTTACCTTAAATGCAATCTAAAATTACTACTGGCTTATGGTACATACCAGAAGTCCAATATTGATACTGAGATATACGATACAGTCTATGGGCAAAGGCTTACAGTAAATCTGGTCCCAACGAAATGTTTTAAAAAATGTTTATTACAGCAATGCCATATACATGTATCTTGTATCAAGCACAGTATGTACACACATGATTATAAAAAAAGTCCCTTCTTTGCAATGTTCTAGTAACATAAAATTATTTCTCAGTATTATCCAACATGCTTGAACAAATTAGGAAAGAATATACAAAGTCGCTCTATTTAGAAAGAGACAGTATGTTAATACTAGTAGTTTTGATGCTAGGAAAGACCATTTTTATCTATTTACTACTTGCTTGAAACTTTAGCAGAAAGATAATTAAAAACCAGAGAGGTGTACTGCAGTTGGTAACACAGATTACTTTGGGAGTTCATGAGAATGGATGACTTCCAGAGGTCCTTCCCACCAGGTTAGAGCAGGGCTAACTTCAAAGACCACTTCACCCGGGGCCTTGTCCTACGGAGTTTCAAGTGCCTCCAAGCACAAAAGCCTCACCACCTTTCTGGGCAGCCCATTCCACTGTCTGGCTACTCTCACTGTGAAAAGTATTTTTGTGTCCATTGGCTCTCCTCCTTTCATTGTGCATCTCCAAGAAGAGTCTGGCTCTGTCTCCCCTATAACTGCCCATTACGAGACAGAAGACAGCAATTAAATCTCTACTCCAGATCAAACAAGCCCAGTTCCCTCTGCTTCTCTTCACGTGCCACATGAGCCAGCCCCCTGACTTTGTCTGAACTCTCTGCAGTTTGTTGGCTTTTCTTGTAGTGATGATTTCAAAACCAGACACAGCAGTAGAGCACTGTGGCTTCTTAAGTGCCAAAAAGGCTAATAACTAGTTCTCTTGATCTGCTAGCCAAACTAGGGTTGGGGGGCATGTACACATACATAAATGCACATACACATGCAACCCACACACTGTCTTTTTTAACGTCAGAAATCCTCAGGAATAAAAAACATGTTAAAAAAAAAATCAGAGGAGATACTGCAGTAAGACGAGCACAATGAAAAGGAAGTTCACAACTGTCTTCCAGATTGCATTACGTGCATATCCCACACTGCAGCTGAGCTGCAGCAGGAAGAGAGGTATTCGGCCTTTCTTCACACAGATAGTAAAAACATTGTAAACTGCTTTCTATAGACACAAAATGACACAAGACAGTACAAAACAGGAAGAATAATACTGCAAACTATTAATATAAAAACACTGTTATAGATTTTTAGTAATTTATGTAAGAGACTTATGGAAGAGATTTTCAGTACCTACCTTCCTTTCCTATAAAAAACAGTATTCTGAAGAGGAAAATAAACTTTATATTTACATTTAAATTTAAATGTCCATAACTGGATGTCATATTTCAGTATACTTTTCCAATAATGCTTAAGCAATTTATTTCTTTACCTGATGTACATATTCATCCATACTTGAAGGCATATCAAAATTTACTACCAGTTTGACATTGACAAGGTCAAGCCCTCGTCCAAGGACTCCAGTACTTACTATAACTTCATACTTCTCTTGTAGTAATCCCTGGTAAGGGAGGAATAAATAAAAAAGGTTAGGGTTAGTTATACTGTGTGAAAACACACCCAGTGGGATTATTCTATTAAAGAAAAGAGAATGGTCCCCCTTGTTTTAAATAGGAATATAATTGACAGAGCTAATTAAGGAGAGCTCAAAGCAACAATTAAAGTTAAATGCATATTTAAATTCCTATTTCAAAGCAAATAATCTAGGAAATAGTCGCCAGTATTTATCTGCATTTAAAATGGATTATCTCCAGTTTTGCTCAGTCCCATCTGTATCTCCTCTTCCCCGGCAATACTCCAGGTTTTACTGCAGAGAAGCAGTAAATTATGACTTAACTCATTCATATTAAGCCACCTTTGAAATCTATCAAAATGCCCATAACTTTAGGAGACACAAACCTGTAATATGTCTGTTCTTTCCACCTGAGACTTTTCAGAATGCATAGCTGTACATTGCAATCCTGTAATCTTATGAACAGCATCACTCAAGAGATCCGCTCCTAGCTTACAGTCCACAAATACCAATACTGGAGGCTTGAAGAGTTTCTTATCCTGTGAAATTAAGCAGTTTATATAAGGAGGTATTACAACAGTTTGCTGCTCATCAGCAGCATCTTGGATTCAATCTCCTCTGCTCATTATCTCTTAACAACACTTTCAGATGACTAAATGTTCAAGATAAGAAGGAACAAGGTATCATGAAACAAGGAAGGAACAAGCCACGAAACTATACCAATCTGTACATCATAAATATATAATGATTTGTAAACTCAGAACCCAAGTTTATATCAATACATATATTTTTTAGAAGTCAGAAGGTTTTTTTTATGTTTCTTTAAATGTTACAAAATAATTCAGGATTTCTTTAAATTCTGAGGTTCAGTTAAAGATTCTTATTTACTTCTTGGATAACTTCAGCCAATGCTCCAAAATTCACCCCCAAAGTACTCATAAAAGATATATACTATTATTCATATAAAGACAAAGAAAAATCTAAATTTGCTTTCTCACCTGTTGCTTTAATGACTTTTAAAATGACAAACCGCTCGCCATAAAGCAGCTATAAGAGTTTAAGATGGAAGTCCTGTTCCTTACCACTCACTGATAACCAGTACAAATCTTTGGGATTCTATAATGCAGATTACAAAAAAAAATATCAAAATTGCAACTTTTAATTTGGATCCCAACACAGAAATCTAGTTTGCTGCTGCATAGAAGGAGGTGTGAATGATGGGGATGGAGTAGTCCCTGAAACTCCCCTTAAAGCTCCTACATTGCAGAACTACGGAACTAGTTAGTGCAGTTATATCTTAACCTCACTCCACCTCTTTACTACATACAGATTATGAGAAAAATATTGCACTTACATTAAGTATTTCAAAGAGCTTTTTCTTTTTAGATGGTTCTTCTACCCACAAGATAATTTGGCGAACATTGGAACACGGCAGATTCTTTTCTCCAATTGTTATTCTTACAAAATTGTGCAGAAGCTGATTTGCAAAGTGTTCGATGCCCACTGGAATCGTGGCTGATACCAGTATGATTTGATGATCATGAGAGACATCTTCCAAAATATCCAACACTTGCTGCTGGAACCCCATTTTTAACATGGTATCCACCTAAGTGAAAGGTATTAGATTTGTACCAGAATTTTCCATAAACAGACTCCTGAATTTGAATTGCCAGAAGAACTATAGTATGCATGATTGGCATGTAATCCAAATGCAGGAGTATTTTCAGGCACAATGAAAGCTCAGTGAGAAAATTAAAAACACATGGTTCACACTGGTCTAGCAGTTTATCCCATCAGGTATCTAAGTCTTTCATAGTCAGTAGAAGATGCACTGTTCAAACACGTTTCAAATTGTGTTTAAAAAAATTATTTTTTCTCTTAAGAAATACATTTTATCATTATAATGAACACTCTTTATGTTTAATCAGTTTGGTTCTTCAAGGACCTCTCTGTATAGGCAATACAGCCCCAATAAATACTTACTTCATCCACCACTACAATTTTTATACCACGCAGTTGAACAGAACTTTGCTTTAAAATCTCAAGAAGTCTTCCAGGTGTTGCTATTATAACCTAACAAAACAAACAAACAAACAAAACAGAAGTTAGAAATTCCATGAAAGAACAGATGACTCCTAGAAAAACTGTAAAGTTACAGTACATGCGTGAGAATGGCACTAATTAAATTACTTAAGTTCAAATAAATCTTAAAACTTTTATAGATAACTTAAAAAATTATGAAGCCTCAAAAGGAAATGGGCCTTTCAGAACTCTAGTGGAATTATAGTTACTGTCGTAATACAAGCAATGCAATCTGCATTAAAAACAAACTATTATTCCTGTAAATTGCAACTCCTTGTCTAATAAAACGGCATATTTCAGTCTTGAAAGTAGCAGTATTATGCATGAAAATTTTTCAAAACAAAAAAAAGCTATTATATTTAATCAGATATCAAAATGTAAAAGAAACCAAAAAACTGTATTACTGTAAAAATTTCAATAGCTAACAATTACTTTAGCAGTTTAGACTTAGGAAAAACGTATCTTTGTGTGTCCATACATGTCAACAGTAACATTTTTCTTTTCTGTGAATGTGATGAAAATGTAACTCTCCACAGAATCTTTCTATGCCATAGTCCTTACCTTAACACTTTGCTTGAGACGGTGAAGCTGTGGTGGCAGCGGTAAACCTCCTACCAGAAGAACTGTTCTCATGTTTGGTAAACCAGCCATCAGTTCTTTAGCTTGTCTCTCTATCTGAATTGCTAACTCCCGTGTTGGTGCCAAAATAAGGGCAGATGGAGTTTCTGTCTGAAAAGAGGGGAAGAAATCTGTTGAACGTGGAATTACTTTATTATTTAGATTAAAAGCTTTCTATCTATGAGAGAAAGCTTTTTGGGAGACTAAATCTCCCAGTACTAAATTATAGTGTGTATAGTCCAGCTACAGTGGATACAATTAGACTGCTAACATCCTCTCTGTCTGAAGAAGAAAGCAGAAAGGGATTATACCTTTAACAATGCACGCCAAGGGAGTCTATCCCTCAATTACTCAACTTTTGAAAACAAAAAACTAATGCAGGTGTAAGTACGCTGCTAGCTTCCTGACAACAAAAAAAAAGGCCCAGAAAGCTAGCAGCCATACGTAACGATTGCTTTTTTTTCCTGTTTTAGTTATTGCATTGAATCTGTAACAGAAATTCACAATAAATTCCATATGAACTCAAAGTACAGGATGCTAGTTGAATGTAGAGATCATAAATAGAAGGTTTTAGAAGTCTTGATATTACAGGAACAGTCTATTTTCCTCTACTGTCTTGCACACCACTAAGTAAAAACTTTAAGTATTAACCAAAGAAGATAAGCAACTATAGGAATTTTACACAGCAGAAACATATGTCTCTGAAATTTTAAACAAAATCAATAACCCCCCTGACCCACTATTAGTCGGCCAGGTAGAGATAAATGATTGAAGTGGTACAGTCTTCAATTATTTTGTTCCTCATATAAGGATCTTAAACCAAATTATCACCTCATGATACTTCTGCAACCCAGAAATCACAAAATTACAGGTAGTAATTCCCCTCAGATTAATATAGATTCCTAACTCCAGTTAACGCACGCTAACAAAGTAAAAAGAACATAAGGTAAAACAGATGGCAGGGCGGAATAATGGCCTAGCTCCAAGACATTATTTCAGTAATACTGATCACCTCTTCAGCAAATAAAGCTTGCTCTCATACACTGATAGTACAATCACAAATATACTTGAAAGTTTTCTGGATGGTACATGTTTATTTTGCGTCTTCAACTGAAATATGTAAGTGACCAACAGTAGGACTTTGTTCCTTTCCCACTGCATCATCAAAGGAACTACATTGTGAAATACTTGAGGCAAGAAGGGTTTATTGAGTTGTTTTCAACTGGGCAACAGTGTTTAAATGAACAACTTCACCACCACAAAAAAAGATGTCTATATAGATGTGGAGAAGCCAGAAACTGCCAAATATCTCATACTCAGATTATTCTTATGGTTTTACCACCTCATCTCTCTTTCACATTAAAAATGAAAATTATTTTAAACAACAAAATAAAATTCTTTCTTCACATGTACGTTAACTTGTGAACTACACTGAAGATGAAGAATTAGATCATATAGTGAAATTAAGTATTACTCATTGAGGGTCCATTTATGTGCACGTTATTATAAGCACATAACTGTCTTGCAGACTTTAATGATAATCAGAGAGGAGCTACTGAAGTGTAATACTCCTGTTCTTAAATGCTCCATTATAATGCTTCCATTGTTAAAACTAATGCTATAGTACTTTAGAAATCAAAACAGGTACTTAAATAAATAAACTTTAAATTATTTAGTTGAAAAACAATTATATACACACACACTTGTGTGTATATATTTAAAGGCATCTAAAGAGTCCAAAACATCAACTAGAATCAGGTCCAGAATTTTCAAATATATTCTTATAGTCTTTTTGAATAAAGCCACTAAAGCAAAAAAGCACAACTGAAGCACGCACGAGGTACAGAATACTATTTGCCATTATTTCTCATCATACATTCATATCCTTACCACAGCAAAAGTTTTCTTAATTGCTTTTTCCCCCAGTATCAAGGAGGAGACGGTATAACTGAGGATTTCAGAAATTATATAACCCCAAAATCCTGTAGTTATTTGATGGCCAGCTGAACATATTCCAACAGAATTTACGCTGTGAAATTATGCAAATGCCAAAAAATCTCCTTCAGCCATCTGATATATCAAGATATAGGAACAACTACTTGCAGAGCGCCTGGAATTATTTTCACTTTCTATTTTAAGTCAAAGTTTACCACAGAATTTAACTACCTTTCTTAAAAAGGAGAAACTGTGTACTAGGTAGTATTAATAGAGTTATTTTATCTCCTGACCAAAGTGAAAAACATTCAGTGATTAATAAGAATCAGTACCTCCCCTCCTCCAAGAACCAACGCTCCATCAATCAAAAGTAAAATAAATCACTGAATGTCAATAAAAAACACTGCAATTACATTCTCAATTACATTGGGAATCCAAGAGACAAAGTTGCACGCCACTTTCTCCAAACACACAAAGTTTCATTACCTCTTTCAACACCTTCATAATAACAGGGAGTAGGAAGGCTGCTGTTTTTCCAGAGCCTGTGTCTGCACTAGCCAAAATATCCCTCCCTAATAGTCCAACAGGGATCATTTGCATTTGGATGGGAGTTGGGACTTCATAGCCAGAATTCTTTAAATTCTGGTTTAAAGTTTCAGGAAAACCACAGTGTTCAAACTCTACAATAGGTCTTGGAACTTGCTGGCCCTGGACAGCAATACCCAGCTGCAGTTTAAGGTTCTCAACCTGCTCATCTCGCAAGCCTAATATAAAGGAATGATCTTTGTAGAAATAAGGTGTATTAAGCAGGTGACTTTCTGCTTGAAATTCTGCTTGTGTGAGTTGATCAGATTTTAGTTTTTCCTTTTCTTCAGACTGTAGAAGGTGTTTGGCTTTACATTCCAAGCTACAAACATCTTCATCTGTTTTATCGCAGATATATTCCCCATAGCGACCACACACAACACATACAGGTTCTCCAGGTTCTGGCCAGCGCTGGGATTTGCTGAAGGATTTTATGGGTTCTTCCGAAGAGCTATCTTCATCAGTATTTTGGCTGTCCTTTCCCAAAGTTGCATTAGCAACACCAAGATCTCCAGCTACAGGTTCTGTGTGTTCTTGTACAACTTCATTCAAATTGCATCCTGAAGCAGAAGTTTCTGTTCTAAGTAGCTTACAGTCTTGGAACGTGGTGGTCTCCTCTAGCAAAGATCCTCCAGAAGACAATTTATTTTTCTTAGCTGTAAAGCTTTTGTCATCATCAGCAGTCCTCTTGACTTTAACAGATCTTGGTAAAAACATGCTTCAGTACACTAGAAAGAAAATTATTACAGTTGTTAGAAACTACTGCCTTTGAGAAAGGTACGTTTTACTGTTTACCACAAAAAAATTTTATATAAATCTGTGAACCTAGAAACCAACTTTCAATCACTGAAAAAATCTAGAAACTGCCTTGTTTAACAGTGATCTTGGTCTTAATGTTGACACATTGTAAAGCAATACCTGAAAATAACAGTGGAAACATAAAAAAACAGAGATCCACCTACAGTCAGTTTTCAGTATTAGACACTTGCACATGCACAAAAGCTTTGATTTTCGCTCTCTGTCGGGGAATTTATCCATTTTGAGAGTCAGTGATATTTAAATCCTTAGAGAATATAGTTGTTTCTAAAATAAGATATAGAAGCAAAGCACGCATTCTTCTAAGCTATGAAAAAACCCAAGCAAACAAAATCATCCATTTTGAAAAGGGTATGAAATTTAGCACAGGAGCCACCCAAGACCACTCCTTTTGTTGTCCTTTTCAAAGTCTACTCCAATTTAAAAAGGCTGTAGATCTATTTAGAGTCCAGCTCCGTTTGTTCAAGGTGTCAAAGAAGAAGCAATAACCTACACGATCAATTTGATAAGTCTCTACTGTAATACAAGGAAGCCAAATTCAGCGTCCTTAAATAACTGTAACTTTCATATTCTGAAACTTTCGGTAGTTGACTCTGAAAGCGCCAGATGTTCTCACCAATCGCTTGCTCTGGTACAGCGGGTAAACAAAATACACAGAATACCGCAGTTTTATTCTGAATTAATCAGACTGTGCATGCCAGGCTCTGACAATTTCTTTTTACATCAGCCTTCTAGAAACACACAAAGCAACCTCTGGGTTTACAGATACCTTCCCTCCCCCTCACCCCCCGCATAACTCAGAGCAATTCGGCGCGATTCTGAAGCACCATCAGGAATCTCCCCGGTGAGGCGAGACCGGGGAGGGTGACCGAGACCCGCGGCCGGACACGGGCAGGCCCGAGGTAGGTTGCCTGGATGGCGGCTGCTCCCCTTCCCTCTTGGAATCAGACGCCAGATCCCACCACTGAATTTTTCGCACCTCATGAGAACTTCCCACAACAAACCTCTTTACAGACTCAGCCGCCTTTCAGGTGAGGGGAGCAAACTGCGTTCACGAAGCGGACTGACAAAAAGACGATTTCCCCCCCCGCCCCCCCAACAGGCTCCTCGGCGGGGTTCTCCCGTCCCGCCGCCAGTAGCAACCCCGCTGGGAAGCTCCGCCGACCCACAGGAGACCAAGAGACTGCGCAGCCCTTTCTATCCGCCAGCCTCCCCCGCCGCCCCGCCCCGGCCCGGC
>JAOXJM010000004.1:10673668-10733655 GCA_026413425.1 Tringa solitaria
TTTAGATGTGGTGTTGGGGGATATGGTGTAGGGGAGAACTTTGTAGAGTAGGGTAATGGTTGGACTTGATGATCCCAAGGGTCTCTTCCAACCTAAATGATTCTATCTGGGTTGAGGTACTCCTGGGCACTCTGGATGCTCCGAAACAGATTGTACCTTACCTCCCTCCTCCTCCAACATTGATCCCATTAGCCTGAAAGCATCCAAATTGATAAGGAGTTCCATTTTCTTTCTGGCTCATTGCTTTTGTTGGTGAACACCACCATTTCCTGTTAAAAGAGAGAATTCATAAATACTAGCAGCCCCTTTGGAAACACAGTTTAATGTAATTTCAGAGCAACAGTCAGGGGAACCAGTGGTAATGGGGTTAAAAAACAGACACAAAGCCGGGGGCTTTTGAGCAGCTGGCTGCAGAATTCTGTAACATTCCAGTCCAGTCACACTTGAAACATGGTCTATCTTAAAGTGTCCTGGATTTCTCTGTAGCAGGTTACCACAGTAGCAAAACAAAGTTTGTGCAAATAGGGCATTTGGTCTGTGTGTGATTTTTAATTGACTGTTACAATTGGAAAAGTCTATTGAGCTCCTGGAAAGATTACGTGGGCATTTCTAGACCTGAAAAACTGTGAGGCACCTTTCACTCAGACTCCATACATTCCTCATTCTCTGAAAATCCCCACCTTTCTCTGACTCAGTCTCTATCGTTCCCCTTTGTTTGCGCTTTCTTTTCTTCATTTTCCCTCCCAGAGAGTTTCTAGCATAAGCTAATTTCCTTTTCTTGCTTCCATTTTTACAAGGTCATTTCCTGGAATTCAAAACATCATTTGCTCAATAAAGACCAGTATTTCAACAGTATTCAATATGATATGAGATGCTTCATACTCTATAAAGTCCATATACCAAAAATGCAAATATTCTATATGTATCAGCTATTTTTATTTTTTGCTAACAGTACATTTCTGTGACAGAAATATTAAAATTAAAGTACATTTTAATTATGGTAAGAACATTCTTGTTTTGTTGAAAGCTACTGTTCTGCCCTCACCTGCCATGAGAGAAGAGTTTACACACTTCGATTACGCAGACACATTCAAGCTCTTGAGATTAAATAATACTGTCCATACTGTAATAGAGCTACTTAGCATTTTTGTCCCCGGTACACATTCCTGCTGTTGTCAGCTGCAAAATGCAGAAGTCTAGCATATGCATTTCTGTGGAAGGAATAATATAGTCAGTGGGTGTATTCCATGATTCACTTATAGATGTATGACTTTCAGTTTTTGCTCTAACCTGCATTTGTTTCATGAGAACACTATTTTGTTAGTAACAAACACTTTCTAATTAGTGTACTGATTATTTTCTTTAAATGGCTTTGAAGATACACATACTATGTTGCATTTTATAAGATCATTATTATATAGCAAATAAATGCAAACAAAAATTGACAATCTTCAAACAGAAAACCTGGCTCTATTGTTGTTTATAATACACACTAATAGATTTTTTTTTTTTTTTTATATAATAGTCTCAGATGAACCGAGGCTTCATCACAGCAGTAAAGATAAAAGGAGGTCACAGAGATTATTCAAGCTGGTTAAAGTCTAAAAGAAACCAAGTATTGAACTGTCTGCAGGATTATGTTATTAATAAAACCCAGCAGCCTCCCTGTCCCTCATTACAACATCAATTATCAAGGAATCCTTAGAGTTGTTCAGTAAGGACAACTGTTAATACCTAATGAAAAAGGTATTCAGGTATGTCAGAAAAGGCTGACCCCCCTGTGACTATGGGAAGTGTCACTGATACAGAATACTGGACTTTCCAAAAGCTGTTAAGAGGTTCCTCACCAAAAGTTTTAAGGACACTGAAAACATGCAGGGTAAGAAGAGGAAATGGTCTTGCACAGACATACCATTGATTAGAATACAGGAAAGAAAGATTAGGGACTCATTAATGAGGGGTCTTGTGGTAGAGAGAGGGAGGTCACCAGTGAATTGTGAAAAAGCTTGGTACTGTTTTGCAGATTGATATGGCAACCTGAGGACCAAGAAAGCAAGATAGTTTGCTGGCAATGAAATCTCAGACACTTAACCCAAGGGCCACCAAAAGAGCTTTACAAGAGCCTCAGAAGACTTGGTTATAACAACAGGTAAAATTCAGACAGACAAATGCAAACCTAGGTACACAGACAAGTATCTTGATGTCAGGTACAGAATGATGGCTCTGAATTGGCCATTACTATTCAGAAGCAAGATCTCAATATTAAGAGGAATAACTTTGTAAAAGCATCAGTTCAGTGTGCAACAGCAGTCAGAAAAACAAAGTTACACGGTAGGAAATACTATGAAAGGTACAGAGAACATTACCGTATAAACTGACAGTTCATCTATATGAATGCTTCTTGTCATTGGAGTTTCCCCACCACTCACTCCCCTTCTCTGAGAAAGACTACAGCAGATCTTGAAATTAAGTTTTAGAAAAGGACTCTATGGATATTCAGAGGCATGAAAAGGCTTACATGCAAGACAACTGCATAAACTCATGAATGCTGGACAGCTATTGATCTTTCATTCTTTCTTCCAGCAAAATGATGAGTCATCAGGTATTAAGAAAAGTACTAGCAAAATGGATTTTTTTTTCAGCTACTGCTTTCACCCTCTCTGTACTCATAAATGCATTACCTTCTCCAAATTACTAACGTACATGCTCTGCCTTGAAATCGTCACACGCTTTATAGCAAGTGCTCACAACTGAAAAGGAGTGCAAGCTTCCACAGAATGCAGTATGTTATTCTTTATTTACATTAATAAGTTAATCAGGATAGATGTACCAAAACCTCTTTTGGAACAGATACTGTGCTTTGGGAGCTCACTAAATACCTTTTTTCCTGGAATAAAGCATAAATGTTCTATTCCACTCACTTTCCTAAGCTTTTTTAGAATACTGAAATAGGTAAGAGTAGTATATAGCCCTGGTCAATTTAATTCCTATCCTCCCAGCTCTTGATGCTCCTAATCAGATCTGAGGTGAATGACATTTTAATAAGATTTCTGAGCTTCAAGTTTTGTACCTTTAGAGTTCACCAGATTGTACAAAATGTCCCCAGACAAGATGCTCTCAGATATCCTACAAGGGTTTTGCCTTGGTATTCTTCCTTCTAAAAACTAGTTAATTCAAGCACTGGCTGAATAAAGTTGGATTTAAGTCCTGTTAGAAAACCATGAACAATTAGTACAGTCATTTTTGCACATTCTGGAAAATTTATCTGGGGATGTCATAATGAAAAATATTAAGGTTTCCAGGTCATGTAAAAAAAGAAAGTAGGATCTGCATTTTGTATAGTCACATTGTTATTTAATTGGTAAAACACCAAGAATTTACAACTTTCCCATCTTGCCTATGCTGCATGTGTACCAGTAAAATATCTGCCTAGGAAAGTAGCATGTGCTGTTATTAGAACCCTCTGTTCAAATACAGTCCTTATATAATTAACACGCCTCTTCAGGGTGACTTCTAAAATAAGCATTAGGAGCTACAGAAAAGTAACAAAGCACACACAAACCCACATGTATAAAAGGACTAACACATACCAACACAAATTTACTACATAGATAAATAGTAGATTAGTAGATTACAGCAACAGATTATTTCCATTTTCCAATTTCTGTTAGAAAAACAAAGATAGCAACTATTAAGAGTCAAAATAAATAATGAAAACAGTAATTCAAGCACAAATTATTAATATTAAGGTATCCTACTTTTTTGTCTATTTTAAATCATATCAAGAAGATTTTTTCCATATTCACTCAGTGTTTCTATACCAAATATACAGAAAGCAAGCATGGCATCTTGGATTCCTGCCCTCAATTTAAAAACAAGCACTTTGTCCTATAACATCTCACAGCCATTCTTTACAAGCATGAACCAACCTTTCCCATCACTTGCAAATAATAAATAATTCAGTAAAACAAGACTGGATTAAAGCAGGAGTCTGAAATCCCTCTTCTCCCTGGCACACTAAACCCATAAGAAATGGGCATTCTGCATACTAATTCAGGGAGGGCATCACAAGCATTTCAAAGAGCTGCTCGACTGCAGCATGTGCCTCGGCTCTGCACAGCAATACCTCCCAGAGTGACCCCGTTAATTAAAACCTGTATCAGAACACAACCTGTAGGCACCTCTCTGTGAATCTGGCAAGCAGGGCGTTCTCAAGTTCCACACGGTGATTAATAGATAAATGCATCCCAAAGAGTTACTGTCCAAAATATTTTAGTGCAGTGCATTTTAAGTTTCCTTAAGTAGCCAAAAGTAGCCAAAGTAGCCAAAATATCCTCATGTGGTCTCAATTTTCCACTTAGAGAGAGCTCCCAGTGTATGCAAAACTGCCAAGAATGGACTCAAATTAGTGTCCAAATAGCACCTAATGCATCACTCCCTCAAGTGGCAAGTGACTGACAAATCTGAAAATTAAAATGTTCCTCAAGAGTATGTCTCATCAAGAGGAATAGTGGTTTTTTTTCTTTATGCTATTAGTTATTTTAACCATCTCAAAATGTGTCCTATGTATCTTTCCTCAAAACTAAGGAATCCCAGTGCCTTAATGTTGTCTTTTAATGTTATAATGGATGAAGGGCATGAAATTTGTGAAGATCTCACCTAACAAAAATGATTCCCATGTTTTTTAAAAGCATGCCACAATACATATAATTGGAGTTAAGAAAACATCCACTGCTTGGGTGGAAGGGAGGAAGAATGTCTTTCCATTTAGAAGGCACAGAAGCCAAAGAATGTTTACTTGGGGATTGGCACCTGTGTCTACTCCACCTTATGCAATGAAACTAAATATTTTCCTGTTTCTTTAACATTTTAGGATTTTGAAGACACTCAGCAGATTTGTAGGTGGGAAGCAGCTCTAACCCAAACCATACTTAAAGAATAGTTCTTTGACTGAAGGAATCGATGAGTCAATGACTCCACTGGTTTCTAAATTACAGCTTTAAAGGAACCAGACAGGAAAAATCCAGATAGTCTAAAACCAAATAATACTGGCTAACCATTAACTAGTCAATAACTAGTCGATGCTGCTAATATTCATACAAAATGTCCTGATTTAGTACAGATTGTGTATAGTACATTTATTCTGAGGCCTATTTTTTCTAATTTTGCTTAATCCAAACAGGCAACTCCTAAGATTTTTTGAAAGTAAATAATCAGTAAAGGAAGTCTTGGACTACAACTTTCAGGCTTCCTGAGCATCCTCTTTGTTTGAGGAGCCACTTTCTAAGCAAATATTGGTCTCTGCAGAAATCTGTGGTAAAATAGGAGTTAAAAAATAAATTAATTAAATCTGAATTCTTAAATCATATTATTGAGGTGGGGCTTCTTTAAAAAAAATAATAAAAAAATCAACAAACAGCAATCCTGCCCTGAATCTCCATCATTAAATGCTACTAGTCCATAGGGAAGTAACTGTACAAGGCCAATGATGAAAAATTATGAACATAATTGATGTATGTGATTATATGCTCAAACACTGCATATAATATTTATTTTAAGAACTGATGGACTCCAATTTAATATTACCATAGCCTTAGTACAACTGTAAAAGCTACAGTGACTGCAACTAGCAGCTTCTTTGTACAAAATACAGAGTAACTTTTTACAGTTAAAGGAAACAATTTTAGGATACCAGAATCATTTAAACCAACTTACAAACTGCTGTTATGTCTCCAAGCCTTGCAGAATAAGGATTTGATCAAGAAATTGCAGAGACAATTGCAAATTTGCAGGGACTTTAGTAAGTAGTAAACCAGAACCTGCATTCTTAGAGAATTCAGATGGAAATTAACAGGATTAAATAAATCTTGAAATATAACTTAGAGATGCAAAATTCAGAATTAAAATTTCTCTCGTTTCATGTTAATCTATTTTTCTTTCCGAGAGGATGTAAAACATTGTATTTGAAAGCTGCTTACCAGTTTGCCATTTAAATTTTTATTCCAATTAATAAGGCTGTTCTGAGGCATATGGGATTGGCATCTATTCTAAAACCAAGATAACACTCCCACAACATGCACTTACTGAAATTAAACTGTTTTTTCCCCCCACTCTGGGGTCCCAGACAAAAGGATGGGAGATGAAGAAAATCCACAAGAGATGACAGGAATCATTAAGTTCCAGCTTGCCAGATGACCTGTGTTCGATGTGCATTACCACCTGCCCTCTCAGTAAAGTCCCTTTCTTAACATATCACTTCTTAAGAGATTAAGAGCTTTCTAATTAATCAGCAAGTATGATAAACGCAACAGTTTATGCTCTGGTACACTGCATTTGTATTACAGGGAGACAGGTGGAAGGAGCACAGTTATAATCCATTAGTGTGACAGACTGAAGGAAAAATTTACATCATCAGCCTTTTGAGTAAATGGATAATAAATTTCCCTTTCCACCTCTAAAGCACCTACCAGCATTGCTAGCTTGGAGAGCAGAAACCACTGTACTAAGAATGGTCAGGAAAACATGCAAGAGAAACTAGACTTTTTACCAGTCATCTTGTTGAAATCCACACCAATACTAATCTGGGTTTAACCTTCATACTTCCATACATTACATTTGGTTCCTATTCTGTCTCTGCATGAAGTCTAAAATTGGCATAGTCGAATCCCTCACACCAGAATTATTAAAGGACATGGAAAGATTATAGCTGCATCTACAAAAAGCCAACTAACTGCTGCCAGAGTAGAAGCCAAATTCAGGATGTCCCCGCCACTGAGTGACTGCCAGCTGTGACTATCACCTTTGGAAGCCATTGGCAGCTGTTAGAAAACAGAGGATCCTTCCAGCTCCTGTACTTTCTGCTAGCGGCGTGCTCGGTGGCTACGCAGTTCCAGGATTCAGGTCTCAAAAGCTTTCTTTGTGTCAGCCTTCAGCACTCTCTAAGTGACTGTTACTATTGGGCTCTGGCCTGCGGATTGCTAAATTTTTCAAATGTCACTCTTTGTGTACAGAGTATTCAATGCAGTCTTAATAGTTTAATTAAAAAAATACACCTCCTGGATATTTCTTTCCACTGACTCATACTGCAGGTCTCTGATATTAATTTTGCAGACATGCAGTGTACTTGCCATTAATTTCACTAGTACAGATCTTTGTCACGTGCTAAAAAAGTCATTGTACATTCCACTAAGCAAAACAGAGGATACAAGAATTGTGACAGTTTACCAAAAAAGTTACATCTTCAGCTAAAATCCATTCCAAAAGAATTGTAATGTAATATAAATACTTGGTCATCAAGTAGACAACTTGTTCATGATTTTTTTTTAAAGAGAAAAGTATAACAGATGGCTTCAATTTCAAAAGGCAAACAATTTTTACTTTCTCAAATCTCCAAAATGTATGCATCAATTTCACTGTTCCTTCCCTAGATATGTTTCTTTCCTATTTCCTTCTTGTTCACAGAAAAGATGAATGAAAATTAATGAAAAGTTTGTTAACATTTGCTATGGTTAATGCTCTTTTTTCCTTTTTTTTTTTTAATTAATAATTTCCTTTTCATAAATTCCAGAACCCATAAACCTGGGAAGCTGGAAAAGCAGAGCTAACATCTCCTGCCAGTCCCTCCCTGTTAAATAATGTACAGCCATTTGCAACAGTCCAAAGTTTTTCCTGTCACCTGGGAGGCCATGATTTCCATTAGCTCTAGAAAATAACATAGTGGTAAAGAAGCAATCTGAATCTAGTCTTAGCACACCTATATTTCTGTCCCATTAGTCATAACACACAATATAGTATTTATGTTGACTGCACTAGCATGGACAACACCTAACTCAGGGTAAAACCTATCAATAGAAAGCTACCGTGCTGAAACTTGAAATGGAAGAACAGTTATGTACTGGACAAATGGTTTGCATCACATGGTACTGTTTAGCCTCAGAAACAATTTGCTGTGTCATTTAACTACGATTTGAAGTATACCATTCTTAATCTTTAATTCTTCAGAAAATAATTGTCTAAACATTTGTATGTAAAAATGAACTAAGCAGCTTCAATTTTTTTCTAAACTTCTTTTCTAAAAATGTATTTCAATATAGCTAAACATGCCACGATTATGTCATTACCAAACTAACACACTACTCAAATTTTAAGGAGTTAAAACACCTACATAATCTGTAAGTGAAAACATACCTTAAAATTCCAATAATTCCATTTGCTTATTCATTTTTCTTGCTTCATCAATGAAAAGAATTAGCATTAATCTAATCATATATTTAAACTAAATTCATCCTTGCTCTTGAATATTCACTCATGGCAAAGATGAACTGGCCTCCCAGGCAAATGCTACTGTATACACAGATGTTTAACAGTCATTCTGCTGAGACCAAAAAGCACAGACTGAAGAAAGACAAAGTAAGAGTGAATAGCAGATCTTGGGATTATTTATACCTATCTTCTGGCATCAAGTCTCTACTCTGTGAGGGGGTAAAAGGCTTTAGGCTATATCCCAATCTGGGAATACCAAAGTCCCATGGATCAGTCCGACACCAGATGAGGTAAATGAGGAAGAGACCAAGCCTGTGTAATCCAAAACTGACCTTACCCTAAACCTTAACAGTCCACCTCTGAATACTTACCATGTCAAAACTTGGCTCTACTTACAGGTTTCTCAGGTAGCTCTCTTACTAACATTCTTCTGAGAAACCCAGTTCAGACAAAATGAATGAGCTCCTAGCTCAATTCCAGCTAAATCAGCCCTTGCTGGTACCAGCAGATCAATTAAAAATATCCCCCCAAATCCGAACCTATGAAATAGAAATGACTCGTCTGAAAACAGCTTCCACTCCATCCCCTCATATAAATCCACCCAAACTTCCACCTACCCAAAACGAGATGAAAATATTCTCAGAACGTGCCTTGACTCCTCCAATCAGAGAATGGCACTGTACAAAACACTGGTTAGTGTATGGATTTTTCTCATAAATATTGTTCTTATAAAGCTCTGTAAGGAATTACACTATTAAATATGAAAATATAAAACTGAAGTACTTTTGTCTTAAGGGATACATCTAAAACTCTGTATGTGTAATTAAGTTTTATTACATAAAAGAGACAATGGTTGTTTTCTCTTTTAAGCTAGACATACCAGCAAATACAGTCAAGGTGTGATAAAACCGAGGACTTGAAAGCATTGAATAAGGGAAAATACTAATAAACACCAATTATATGAGATTCTGGTATTCAAGATAACCAAAAGAGGTGAGAATACATCACAATGTTTAAAAAACATAAATCCTTTAACTCTGTCTTGAACTTTTGCTTCTGTGAATCACTTGCAGTATTTATCAATTAGTTGTTACAAATACTAAACAAACCACCACTTCTCATGACATGATGGAACTAAGCTGTCCATCTGTGGTTTAATTGCACACGTCAGGATCACAGCCAGATAAAGTTAAACCGACAGATTTGTCCTTTTGAAATTCAGTTGGTTTTGCTGTGAGAACATGCCCAGCTTGATAAAGTACAAGAAGCCTCAAAAATGCAACATATCTCTCACTACCAGCCTTGAATGACTGCTCCCTATGCTTTTTGTTAGAAAGATTCAAAGATGCCAGTAACCTTACAGCTGTTGACTCTGTAATAACAGAGGGTAACAAGACAGAAATAATGAATGCCTCCTTGTTAAGCTTTTTTTGTGTGTGTGTGCTGTTCCAAGAGATATGCCAAGAACTTTCCTTGCAAACCTTATTTTTCTGGGATTTGTAACTTGGCTGCAAAAAAATCCAGCATGACAATGCTCGGTTCAAAAGAATGCACATTACAAGTTTTAAAAATATATTTCCAGGTTTTGGAATAAATTTAATGTACACTAAATATGGTAAACATTTTAGCACTACATATATTTTTAGTTGCTTTATTGAAAAAAATCTCTGGTTAGCAAGTTTGCACCCCAGATCATTATATGTTTTCTAACCCTTTGGTATTAAACAAGTCTGAAGTATTGCAGTGTGAAAGGAGACTTCTGCTGTATGGTTGAGACTCCATTGACATGTATTTTCTTTTAAAAGAAGACTGTATGAAATGCACATGAAGCACTCATGAGATTCTATCTGCTAAACAATTCAATGGATTAAATCTGTGCTAATTCTTAATGCAACTCAGCTGACCTGGGCATAAGGCCAGGTCATGAAAAAATTGGCTAAGTTTAACACACCGTTCTTACAAAACATAATTTCCACGTTAAATTATGTGGGATTGTTTTTGTTTTGTTTTTAACCAAATGATTCAAAGCTTAGAGCTGTGCAAAAGTCTGATTTCGATGTTCCAACATTCTTTTTTGGCACATGACCCATTAGGACAAGGTCATTTTGTACAGTTCCTTGCCAAAGCAAGATATGTAGAAATTAGATTTCAGACACAACACAGACTGGAGCCAAAGCTATGGAAGCTCTCTTTCAGGCAACAGCCAGGTGTCAAGAAGCAAGAAGGCTATGACAGCTGCCTGAGCTGTGAAAAAGTGGTGGCTTAGGCTTATGCCCAAGAGGAAGAATTCTAGCAATTCAAAACTAAGAGACAATGAAAACATACCAATAAATTGTAAAACTGTTCTGAATTGATCTGGTGAGGTAATTTCAAAGGAAACATGAGAAGGAACAGAACCAGAAAATACCATGAGACAGAGCAACTAGAAACGTTTCTGCTCATTTTCTTAACTCAGGTTTTCCCCCAGGAGAACATGCCTAGAGCACATTATCCCCCAGAATATCTCTACCTACCTTACAGTTCAATGCAAATTAAAACTAAGTAATCCTATGAAACAACAGTTCCTCTGAGATTACTTGTAATTCAGCTAAATATGCTGAGTATATAAGGACTTCACCATTCTTGAGGAGTTTGTATGAACTGGAGGAAGCCATGGCACTCAGACGTTCATTCTGCTCAGCTCCAGAGTAAATTAAAGCCACAGGGGCACAGCTCCCCTTGACATTTCTGATGTAAATACTTCAAAGTAGAGCCCTACTGCACTATACAACCTGAACAAGGGAAAAACATGGCTAGCCAGACAAGAGACAAGTAAGAACAGCTCCTACCAGATCACTGGAACCTGGAGCAAAAGGGCAAGGTAGTGAAAAGGCTTCTGTATTACTGAAACCATCTGCTCTGCAAGAAACCACAAAGGTAGTCAGTGGTTACAAGAGGGTGTTGGCCCTGGGAAGCATGACAAGTCTTCCTTCGATGATTAAAGAGCCAGTAGAAGCACAGACACAGAGCATCTCCACGCAGATGGCTCTTAATCTTCCGTTGATACGCAAGAAACCACCTCTCTAGCAGCAGCGAGGATGTTTCTGTGGGACCAGGCTCTCCTAAGTAATGAAATCAGAGCAATGCAAAAGTATTGAAGCTTTATTTGTTACTGCTTGCCTAGTCTTACAAAATCTAAAACTTTATCATTCTGACTCTGAACTAAAACAGTTAATAATTTTGTTCTGCATTTCCACTGTGACATCCTGGCCTCTCACTAGAACTTCTACAACTTACTACAACATAAATGGCATTTATAATTTTTATTTTTCATCAGTTTGTGCTTATGTATCCCACCTTCAGTTCGTCTCTTCGCTCAAAGTAGTCAAGTAGTATCCCTAATTATACCAGCACAATACCACGTAAGACCTTGGTGGTACAAGAGAATAACATGTGGCAGCGTGCCCTCTACCTTGGACACACTTTCTTACTGAGCCAGTTTCTGCTTTCCTGTGACCATGACTTACTGCTTTTCCCACTTCTGAAAGAGCATACTACCAGCTGGGACAGAGACTCTCAAAGTACCCAATTTCAACAGTTGCCCTATGCATAGCAAAATACTCAGCTGAACGAGCCGGACCTATATCAACACAGTGTTCATTGCACTGAAATCCTTCTGTCACCCTACATTCTCCAATCAGGCAATTGCTTCCTTTCTGTTAAGAACAAATAGGAAAGGAGGAAAGAGCTTGACACAGAGAAGATTTGCCAGACCAAAGGGAAACTGATAGGTATATACCCCAGCAAGTCCCTGTTCTTGTATAAAATCTCCAGGGGTTAATTTTGTTGTTTCATATAATGATTCCCTTGATTCAACACGGTGCCTACAAGCATACTCTTCCCCAGGCTGATTTTATTCTTCCCTCATTTACTAAATTATCATCCATAACGACTGTACTGTGGCTGTTAAGACAAACCCTGGACCATGGAGGATTATGAAGTACTGTGCAGAAGTGGGAGTCCCAGGTAGTAGCCAGGGCAGTAGCCATCACAACTAGAGCTAAAACACTCCCTGAACAGCAAGTTTCAGTCTGTTTGCCCACTTCCTTCATCTGTATTCAACTATGCTGGCAAATACAGTGAAAGGGCTCTGTTTCTGACACCTGAGCTGATGATGGACATTTCTACTCTTTGTGCCAACAAGTGGACCCATGACTGCTCCTGGCCCAGGTGAGAAAGCCGAGATAACACCCTATGCTTTAACACAGCCACGTCTATTATATAGCAAGACCACCATATGAGGTCAGAATAACCAGAGAGGTGTACAAAGCTTTTGAAGGTAATTTACCTCTTGAGACTTTCTAGAAGAAAGGAATGATCCAGGTTATTTCTTCACAAATGAATACTCTGCATGACACCCTTAATCCAGAAACACAATTATATACACACTTAAATTTAATCATGTGTGTAGCACCAATGAATTCAAATGGGAACTACACACAGGATTAACCTAAAGCTTAAAAAGCTTAAGACGCTGGAGCCAAATTTTTATTGCTATATATATACACATTTAGTTTAAAGCAACTATTAAAATAATTGTTGCTCTTTCCATGTTTCTAATATATATTGAAATAGGGGAGTATTTAAATCAAATTGTTCTACATAGGCTTAGACATCCTATACATTTTTGTATTTGAAAAAGTTTCCAAATGAACTGTAAGGCATACATCTTGTAAAGCTACTCAGAAAATATTATAAGCAAATTAAGTTATGCCAAAACAAAATTAAATGTAACAACAACCAAGTTCTATGCGCTCAGGTTGTGATGACCTTGCCATACATGCATAATCCAAATCTCCAACACCAGCATGTATTAATGGTTACAATAAAAGTCTTTGATATACACTTTGCACAGCCACTTTTTAAAGTGTACCAGCTATTTACACCTGCTTCCTAAAATAATCATCAGAATTCCCTCAAAAACAGGCAATTTCTCAGTAAGTTAAGGGAAACAGAAACTGTCTAAAAAGTCAGTGAGAAAATGGATTACGATAAAGAACATATATAGAAAAAACACCCCTTCATTGGGTACCATCCTATGCTATTCCCTTGCTTTCGTTTTCTAATCCATTTTCATTACCACTCCTTCAAAAAAAATAATTCTGCTGTGATTAAACAACACCAGAATTTTACTGTTCTAACAGAGCATTCTCTCCTATTTACTGCTGGTCTCATTCAGACACACATAGGCTTCAGTGGAAACTGAAAGCGGGGCCAAAAGATGAGGAACTGAAGTCTATTCATGCTCCACTAATAAATTGTGTATGCTCAAAACAAATGAGCTTTTATGAACTTTCAGATCTTTCTTCCCATGTAGAAGCAGAAGGAAAAAAAAAATCAGCCAGTCACTTCAATGGAGTATAGTTCAACAGGAATAAGTGCACAATTTAGTATTCACTCTCATTCAGACTTAGTGAGAAAGTCTTGCTAACTGATTCAAACTTCTTGTACCTGAATGCACAATCTGAAAACTAGTCATGCCCATTTTCCTGTGAACTGGAGTGTAAATAAAGCACTACCTAACAGGTACCATAATGGTAATAACACTGCATTTTATGTTTGTACAAAGGTGGGGTTTTTATGTAAGTTTCCCACCAAACAACTTACTTTACAGTGCAGCTAAGCAAGGTCTAGTATTTAAAGGTTACATTCATAAAATACACTTGGGATTTTCCTTAGAAAACACATCAGGCACTAGGTGGCCTTAAAAGAAACAGTACACAGATTTAATTCACTGAAAGAGGGTAGGATTCTGTTTTTAAGTTCATAATAAAAAAATATCAGTTTTAGCAGGTATTCACTCTCTTCCCAGATGACCTGACAATAGTGGAATGTCAAGAAGGAGAAAGCACTGGAATTAAGAAGTATTGCACAGCACACCTGTGCAGAGAAGTCATCTAAAACCCCCTAGCATGAGTGCAATTCCAGGAGATGGGCGTGAAAACCAGATTAAAAAATAATAATAAAAAAACCTCAGAAGGCACCAAAGTAACCAGAGAAAAAGACAAACAAACCAACTAGTCATAAGTGTCAAGGGAGCTGAGAGATTTTGCCTCTCACAGACCACAGAAAAGGGACAGATCTGTTGCCTGGTTGGTGTCTCAGTGGAACTGGGTGGGGGAAGATGTAGATTCACACCCCAACCTTCACAGAGCTACATAAGGTCAAAGCCAAGTTCAGGAAATAAAACCGGTAGCATCCAAGCATTAAGAGAAGTGACTGTTAGGTACCACATTTGATTCTTATTGAGCGGCTCTTTGGTTGTGCAGATTTCAGTAGTAAATGAGCTAAAGTAGCTATTACTCTACCTTTTTCGTGTTTTAATTTTTAACCATATCAAAACTCACAGAGAATCCAAGTAAAATGTCATACAATGCTTTATTTTCCTTTTTGACTCATGACTGTACTAAAATCTGTAACGTTGATAAACTGTTTTCTTCCCCTTTAAATGCCACAGTACTTCCTGATCACAAATTAATAAAAGAATTTGAAAGACAGTAATTATGTAACTGTTCTTGTACTTTTGTATCATCCCGAAACAGGAAGAACATACTCCCCTCCAAGATTATCCTCTGAGAAAATTTCTAGCTTGCAGAAGCCACATCCATGCATTTCATTAGTTATGCCAAAGAAGTTTAATAATTCAATCACTCACTTGATAATACTTATTTATAAATACAATTTCTTAACTCTTACAGTTTTACTGGGTTTACTATTACTTATAAAGAAGTATATTTAATAGAACATTAAAAGGCTGGAATATCAGTAACTCCATTTCACAAGTCATCCTTAGGCTGTAATAGCCTTACAGAATCACTTATAGATTACCTGTTCAACCTCACATACCCAACACAAAACCTGCTGAAGTCAACAAGCATGTTTCTCAAGAATCACACTGGGGCATGACTGGTTCTTGGTCTGTATGCTGGGAGAACCACATCAAGTTGTGCATGCTGCCTCTGCCAGAGGTTACAGGCCACAAGGCACACCCCTCCCCTCAGCCACTACCATTTCTGTCATGACCAATACCTCTAAGCCAAAGCAAACAGATGGGATCATCTTAAATAGGCAAATTTGATAGCAGTAATTAAAGATAATATCCCCATGGTGTTATTACTAGCCTTTTTCCAACATCAAGACTGAAGCATTACATGGTAAAATACTTGCTATGAACTGCTCTCTGTGTGTGGATTTGCCCTAATACAACCAGCTCATCTGAAATGGGAATGGTTTTACTACCCTTTGTAGGTAGCCTGATGAACTGCCCGTTCACCAGCACCGAGCCTGGCTACAGACAGTGCCACAGCAAAATCAGTCATGCTATTGCTAATTTAAAACATTTTACTTTACCTTTATCATCAAGTATTATGAAGGAAGAAATTACATATGAAATCTTATTCCAGAACACTCTCTGTAATCTAGCACTAGCCTGAATTTAGTCTAAGGGCACCTCCTCCAAACACAGCCTTTTCAGAAGCCGAGTGAATCTTAAAACAAATGAAAAAAACAAGAGATATAAAATCGTTAGTCAAGGCTCATTCCACTATCTCCCAAGGTTAAGAGTATTAGCAACAACTGTCATCCACACCATTATTCATAGCTTCATGCTCATATTTGTTCATGCGGCCTGGCACTGACTACAGGCTTAGTACACCCACTGGGTAAATGGCTAGACACATGAGAGTGAAGAATCAGGCCTATGATGTAATTACAGGAAAAAGCTAGTCAAATGGGTTCCTAATTTGGGGTAGGGGGAAGGAAGGCAGAAAATGTAAAAAAAACCCTAAAAACTCCTATTTCTGCTGTGGAGGATCTGTGAATTTCAGTCATAAGTGTGCTAAAGCAAAGATTTCTACACTTTACTCCTTTCCTCCCTTCTGCTGACTACTACCAACAGCAGCTCCTAGTTTTGTAGCCAGCTACACACCACATATGTATGAGTGGTATGCATGACAGTTTGGGAATGCCATCCCTGAGAGCACATAGGGAGATAGATAGTCAGCAATAATCTCTTCAAATTTTGACCTCCACAACTCTTTCATTTCCTCATCGCTAGTAACTATAGATTCAGGACAGTACACTATGGCCTCCTAATATTTGTATTGTTGTGCACATGAGGTGTTAGAAGCATACACAGCTGTGTAATAACAGAAAAATCTCTGTCCAGCTCAATTCACAGCCTACCTTAAAGACAAAGAAAAAACAATTAGGATACAATATTATTTGAAACCTTACAGCGTTATGCTAAGACTGCATCTAAAAATTCTTTTTCCAGATTCAGTGGGGCCAAAAAAACCAAACCAAACTCCACCTCTCAGACTGCCATCCTCCACTGCAACAGTTTGGAAAGACGCTCACTAAATTACAAAAAAAAAGGAAAAAAAAAAAAAGGCAGGTTAGCTAATAATTACTCTAAGTCAGGGGTGGTCCTTTAGTGACCAAAGAAAGCTCAGACAGATAAAGCTAGCTACAAAAAGAAACCATTAATCTTTAGCCAGATGAGCTTCTTCAACTGCCTCACCACACAGCTGCAGGAGCACCTAGGCTGGCAGGGAAGGGCACGCTTCTACCTTACACCTAATGGCTATTTGTTGCCAAAAAGCACAAATTTAGTACCCGCTGGCGCTGCTGGTCACCCAGTTGCAGAGTGCTCATGCAAAGGAGAGGCCTGGCCTTCCCACGGGCAGCAGCCGGCCACCAGCACAGCCGCACCCTCAGACCTGCCCTTCAAGGATAACTCATCCAATTCTCTTTGAATGCAAGTCATTAATCACCCAGTTACCAGCTCCTACTGTGACTAATACTTCTTTCCACACAGGACACTTTTAAAGCGATTTTATATGTTTCCAAAAACACCCCAGGTATTTGTCAGCGAGAGAGCAGATAGTCTCTGGGGTAAATTACTACCACTACCTGTTATTACAGTTATTACGTGAACAGGCCCTGAACCTTATTAAGGCTCTGTCATTTGTTTTCTACCCGACCATTCCAGAACTTATATACAGGCGCAATTCAAACCCCGAGGGACGCACAGGCGCGCGAGGGATGAGGAGCCCGCCTCCCCGGCGGCGCCCCCGGCTCCCGTCAGCGCCGCCCCGGCCCACGAGGCTCCCCGCAGCCAGGCGGCCGCCGGCTCCTCCGCCCGCCCTTCCACGCCAGGCGCGCCACAGCCCCGGCGCTGAGCCCGACCTTCGCAGGAGGCCGAGAGCGACGGGCGGCAAGGCCCGTACGGCCCCACTGTACGGTGGGCGGGCCCAGAGACACCACCCTTTTCCCCCACAACTGGGCACCACCGGGCACCCCCTTACCGGCGGGAAACGCTCCGCCCCACTCTCCCGCTAGGTCGAGCTCCCTCAGCTCCCCCCCGCCCGACCCCACCTAAGGCGAGGACCCGGGCCGCCGCCAAAAGCCCCCCTCTTTGAGGGCGCGGGCGGCCACGTGACCCCCCCGGCGGCAGAGGGCGGCCCCGCCCCGCCCCGCCCGAGCGAGGAGGTGGTGGCGGCGGCGGCGTTCGCGCATGCGCAGCCGCGTTTCGCCCATCCAGTGCGGCAGCCGCGGGTGGAAAAACCGCAGCGGCGGCAGCTGAGGGGAGCTGGGAGCTCGTCGTCGTGCTGAGGGGGCGGCTGGGGTAGCGGGGGCAGTGGCGGGGTAGCCGGCAGTTCTCCCGGCTGGCTGCTAGGCCGCCGCTGAGGTGAGGCGGGGCGGCGAGGCGCGGCAGGTCTGCGCGGCGTTTTGGGGCCGGTTCGCCGGCGTCTCTGACATCTCGGCGCCTCCACCGGGGCCGGGAAGGGCTGCGTCCCGGCCTGCTGCGGTTGCGGGGGCCTTGGCGGCGGCGACGACTCCCGCCCTAGGCCGCAGGGCTGGCGGGCGCGGCGGCCTGGGGCGCTCAGCCCTGGCCGGAGGGTCTCCCCGGGGAAGGGGGGGCCGGGGCCGGCGGGGGCCGTTTTTCGGGGTGTAGGGGGTGGCGGCGTGAGTGAGTTGAGACAAAGAGCGAGGAGGAGGGAGAAGAGGACACTCGGGCTCTGCCACATTCCTGTGCTGAGGAAAGCGGGAGGCGGCGTTAGCCCTTTACGGACAGCTGGGTTCAGCGCTGCCCTCAGCTGCTGTCGGCGTATTTACAGCCGTCTCTCCCGGCCGCGGGAGGAGGAGGAGGAGGAAAGAACAACCATGTAAGTTCCGAATTGCCAGGGGTCCTGTGCGAAGATGGGGGATGCCGCAGACGCCAAGGAGATGAGGAAGACTTTCATTGTCCCCGCTATCAAACCCTTTGACCATTATGATTTTTCCCGAGCGAAAATCGCCTGTAATCTCGCCTGGCTGGTGGCCAAAGCCTTTGGGACAGGTAGGTGGCGTCTTCTTCTTCCCTTTCTTTGATGCTTGGTTCCTGCTTGGTTGCTTCGCTCCTGAGGACGTGCGAGCCCTTCCCTGAGGAGCTGGGAAGGGGGGGTAGGAGGTGTGTAGGAAATGTTTTTGGTCTGTTCCCTCATCTGTAGGGGCCCTTACACCTTCTGGTTTTGGTGAGAATTTTTTAATTTCGTTTTTCTTTAATTATCTGTAATCATTTTGGAGGAATACTGTCGTTTCTATTACTGAGTAATTTTTGCGTATTGGAGCTAATACAGTTTTATTTGAGGAATTGAACTCTGCAAGTTGTGTGTCATTTATTCCCCGGCTCACACTTCTAGAATGCCAAATAACACCAGCAATCCATGTTTGTCTTGTTGTCCTGAAAATTTTCCTAACAGTATTTAAGAGCTGAATTGAGGCCTAGCAATGGAAATGGATGTGTGCTGTTAGTTTTGACATGTGTGACAGCCAGTAGCCTGTAGCCATTTGAGTGGTTAAGCAGTAAGAAGGATTTCAGGAAAAAGAGCATTTAATGCCAGCCGGGCTGTGGCCTGCACAATACAGAAGGCTGTCCTTGTCTGTAAGCGTAAATGGAATTGATGGTAATGCCTCCGAAAGGCATTACTGCTCTGTCTTTGAAACCTGGGCCTTGAGGAATACCAGACCTGTTATTCTGCACCAGGGATATTGTTGGGCCTTGAGGAATACCAGGCTTACAGAGGTCTTCTGAGGGAAGCATTTTGAAAATTTACCAAGCTGATGTGTTGGGTTTTTTTGTCGTATTGCTGTAGTATATTAATCATTTTATTTTCTGTGGATTAAAAATAGGCGTTTTCTTTGAAAAGTGAGTTAGATATTAACAGTCAACATTTTTATCCCAATTCTTTGTAGAATAACAGGAAAAGGTGTCTTCTTGTGGAATTTTGTACCTTTTGTGTTTAGGGCCAGAGCGTTGTTCTGTATTTGAACATGATTAAAGCTGTACCTTTATTATGACTCTAGGAACCGATGATATTTGGTGCTTCCAAAAAATCTACTTTCAAAGGGCTGAACCTAGTGAGATTTCAGTAAGGTCAGTAGCTACTGAAATAAAGTGTATGTTCATTACTTTAGAAAGAAGAAAGATCAAAATACTGTTTCCATATAAAGATTTATCAATAAACTGTGCTTACTTTGTAAAACTTGGAAAAGTATATAATATTTTTATATGTGGCTTTATTAGCTCTGCTGACATGAGAGATAAAATAGCAGTAGTGAAAATTCTCACAAGTACTTGATTCAACATTTTCAGAGATCATTATTTTTTTGGCTAGCTTCGTTCTATAGGCTTTACTCATGGCATTTTAGATTTACAGTGCTTGTGCAATTATATAACCTGGCATTCTAACCTGAAAACCTTTTTCTGCTGGAGTTTGGCAAATTCTCAGCCTGTGGTTGGAATGTCTTCATTTGTATTGTTTGAGTTTCTATTGGATGTGTAAAGTAACTTGCAGAGTACTTTTCTGCTACTTGCTATAGAAAGCGTGATCCAAAACAAATTCCTTTATCTCTTTCCTTATTACTGTGATTGTTCTGAGATGCACAAATGAAATGTGATTAGAGGAGATAATCGCTCCATCTGCCATCTAAATACTGCCCTAATGTAATAGTAGGAAGAGAGGTAAACGTACACAGTTGTAGTATTTCTGATCTCACAGTTCTTCCACTAGGTTAATAGCACTAGTAGCCTCAAAGAAGAGTTTATGGCTGAAGTAGGGAAAAACAGTATACAGACTTGCATGTCTGCAATACAACCGCTTCCTTTATACTTGGAGCGAAACAGAAGAACTGACCTTCACCTTTTCCAAGAAGGAAGTTTGGGTTTATTAAATAAATTATTTTAGTTCTTTGGAGTAGATCACAACCTCAATGGATTCTTCTACCTATTGGTATATGCTTTTGTAAAAAGGAAATACAAAGGATGATTAGTGTATTTACGGATGCCACATTTCTTTTTTTTTTTTTTTAATCCCTGAAATATTGAAATTCCTTAAGTGGGCAGGGGAAGTGAAGGATTTTTTCCCCACCCTCTCTGAAATAATGTCATTCATTTTGATTAATGAAAAGCAGAAGTTGTTGCAATCATGTATCTGTTGAAGAAATCTAAATCTTTATACATTAAATAGGCACATAATTCAGTGGATGTATTTCATATTTTTCAAAGCATATTTTAATAAAATGAAAATTGTGGATACAGCTTAGCTAGGTGTTGTGAAGAGAATGCTCTCTTGAAAAAAGACTTTGAAATAGGTACTGTTCATTAACATTTAGTAGTGACTTCTAATTGATATCTGCATCCACAATCTGAGACATGAGTTGTATGTTGCTGCTGTCCTCAGTGAAATTACAAGAATAGAGTCTGGCCCACAAAACAGGCAACTCAAAGTAAATTGTCTCATTCTTACGAGAGTTAGAGTATACCAACAGTCGTGTTGAAGGCATCTTGTATGAAGAATTTTTTAAGAGAAAACTTTAAGTTGAAGACAGCATTCATATTTAAGTGCTGAGGGAGCATGGGATTTTGTGCCTTGATGTTTTGCTGCAAGAAAATGTGTCAATGTTAGGACAGGTCAGGTAAAATGTTTTGTAATAAGCAAATAATTTAAGTGGCACAACTTAAAGTACCTGGAAGGGGGGAAAATGAACAAAAAGTGTGAGGTATGGAATTGGGATTGTTTGACCTGAGAAATTAAATCTGCAATGTTAAATTTCAGCATTAACTGTCATTGCTGAGATTTAACCATTTCAGTATAGAAAAACTGCTTTCCAAAGAAGAGTTTGAAGTGTATTGATGTATATGCTTCAACTTAAAAGTGTATCAGGACCTACTTCATAGGAATAATTTTAAGAAGGTCTTGATGTTGTGTTACATTGTATCTTTTCTATTTCTAAAACAACAGAAGTGGATTTTGTTATTTTGGAGTGTGAAGTTTTTGTCTTCTCTACTATAGTCATAGGAAATGTGTCTGGAAAATTTGTTATCCATCAACCATCCTAAAGACAGGCTGAGCTAAATATACATCGTTCCTGACAGATGTTTGTTTAGCCTGGGTTTTTTTGAAAATCTGTAATTATAGAGATTCCACGGTATGTCTGCCAGTCAGTTTGAATCCTTATTTGTCTCTAGATGTTAGAACAGCATCTTGATGTCTTTTGCTATACTGTAAACCCATTCCTTCTATTCATGGTGGATCTAAGAATGGTGGGCACCCTTCTTTATAGCACCTTCTACATAATGAAAGCAGTGTCTCCTCTCTGTTCTGGTGTTTAGACAAAGCAGACTTTTTCCAACTTCATTTTTTGTAAGTCAAACTGTTTTGGACTCTATGGCTGTGGTTTTTTTGTTGTGTGGGTTTTTTTGTTGTTGTTGTTGCTGCTGCTTTTCTTTCCTGTGGTCAGTTTTGCATGAATTCTGTACTTAAATCTACATCTCATGGTCCAGATAAAGCCTTACCAATACAGGGTAGATTTGAAAAATTACTTCATCTTTCCAACCTATAATATTGTCATTTAATCACTAGAATATGATGTATGTCACTTTTGCATGAGCCTAGAGTTGTTGACTCATTTAGTCAGTGATTCACTGTAGCTCCATATCTTTCTCTGCAGAACTGCTGCCTACTCAGTTGTTCCCATCTTGTAATTGAACAGTTGTAGGTTCCTGCTTTGCAGCTATACTTATATAACTGCGTCCCATTTTCAAACCACTTCTTCCATTTATCACAACCCTCTTGAATTACAATTTCGTCCTTCAAAATGCTTTCAGTCCCTCTGTAGCTTGGAATCACTTCTCTAGAACCTCAGCTAGTATGAATGAAAATACTAATTCTTGAACCTTGAAGTACATGTTCTTTCCATTTGATTGGGGACCTCTGAGTACTCTTGGAAAATTGGATGAGAAACTGTCTGAAAAACAATTTTAGTTCCAAAGTTAAGACTATCTCTGACATGTATAATTCTAGGAAAGTTATGAGACCAATTTTGAAGTCCAGTTAAAATAGTTGCCTTTCTGCTATTGATACGACATATTATCCTGCTACAGTTATAAATTTCACTGGTTTAACGTGAGGGTTTTTTTGACAGGAATAAACAAAAATCCTAACAAAAGCTGCACAAATCTGAGTACTTGTCCTAAACACTGTTGTATTTCTGCAGTCAAAATAAAATTGTCCATCCATCTTTTAACATTACATTTATCCTTTATAGGTATCTGAAGCAATAGACTACAAATTGCATCATCTGCAGCTAAACATTACCCAAGAAACTTAAAAATAGCTTTCTCTTGATGATTAATATTTTCAGAATTTGTAAGCAGCTACTTAACGTCTGTTTGCAGATGCTGACAGTAGAATCATGAAGGGAGGAAACGAACATTGTGTATCTGACAGAAACAAGTTTTAACTAAATAATCTGTTTAGTGTTGTAGGCCAGAACATCTTTTAATCTTTTCCTAGCAGACCTAATTTCTTTACTTTTACTTAGTATGGCGGCTAGCAAAAACTTGCACAAGAGTTTGGAGTCTAAAAGAGAGTTTGAGATTCTTGTGAGGAATTTTTTTTAAATAGATTGCTTTCCATCACCTCTCTAAAATAGTTGCTGACAAATTGATACTTTGGTCAATGCTACTATAACCAGTTGATCGTCTACAGAGCTGGTATACTTAGAAGTTGTTCCTATCACTTTCTGTAGAATGCATTTAAAACATGGTTTGACTGTAGATCACTTATTAAAGTAATTATATAAAATTGTATGCGCTTCTGGATCTGTTAGGTTTGGCGGAGTCATCTGAGGTTGTAGCCTGCATGTACAAAAGTGCAGGGAGGTGAATTAGTTAAGTTGTCAGGATTCTTACTACATGATAGACCTCAGGTTGGGTAGTTTATAATCTGTTTTTCAATGACTTCATGTCATTGAACCTATTCTGAGCCTATTTGTCTTTATAACTGAAGTGCCCTGTCTGCAGAATGTAATAGATGGAACGGAGAGACTGTAGCCAAATGCTCACCTATGTCAGATGATGAGCTGGAAGAAATATTTTTTTCTTCTACCTATACCTGGTTTCTCTTCTATATTTTTTGATCATCGTTGCAGTTGCTACTGCAGGTATATGTTAGCTCCTACCCCATGGTTTAGGGTAATCTGTTGGGTTACTTTAGTGACTGCGTGTTTAAAGGTGGCTGTCATCCAAACTTGAAGAGCATTTATATATTGTTAATCAGGAACTTCTCACCTTTTGATGTGAGATGTTACATAATTTCTTTTCTATAGCTAGCTGGTGAATTTCAATGAGCAAAACTGGATACATTTTCACTCCTGAAACTAACAACTTGTAACTACTTGCTTTGGTTAACCCAGGGCTCTGAGTATTTTTGCTGATCATTCTGGTAAACAGGGCTGGGGGTGAAAAACTTACAAGATTTTGCAAGAAAAATAGAGTAAGTTCTTACTCCTCCTCCCCCCCCTTTTCTTTTCCCTTCGACAATACATTATTACTGGATCATGTGGTAGTTAAAAGGTAAACCTTTTTGCTACAGAGTTGAAATACAGTGTTTGAAATCTCTTTGCCTAGTGCAAGGGTCGTAGTTTCCTATGTGGTTTGGTTTTGTTGCTTTTTTTTTCCCAATTAGAATTAGTCTTAAATTTAGAGAACATGCAAGTCAGACTCTAAAACAGATGTGTCAGCTCGTGTGTATCTAGTTATGGCTGGCAAAAAAGTTTCCTTTGATTTAATAAAGTCTTATAATAATTCAATAAATAAATGTTTATCTTTAAATTTCTGAAAACAATCTTTTCCCTATTTCATAGGCTGTTGAAATCATATCTTGACTATTACAGCCATGGTGCTAGCCAATGTGAGATGGAATTACAACTACACTACTATCTTCTTATTTCTCTACTATCTTTTTATTTCTCATACCTTACCTTTTCCAAAAATAAATTCTGAAGGCATTTATGCTAATAAGAATTGATACCTTTATCACCAGAGTTAATTATAAGTCATTCTTCTGTTTATCAAAACCTGAATCAATATGCAGGTTTTAGTAAAGTAGATGTTAAACTTTCCCATTTCAATGGGAAATGCCCCTACCGGACAAATGTTGTACGCTTTGTGAGTAGTGCTTTCTGTTGTGCTACTGAAGACAGAATATTGGAAGGGGCAGATAATTAGTGTGACCCAGCAGAGCATTTCTTATGTGATTCTCAGTGCTCAAAAAGTAACTGAAGTCTGGGTGGGCTATGAAGGTAGAGCTTGTGTGTGTTTTTCCTTTGAGGTTTTTGTGTTTTGGCTTTTGGTTGCTTTTTTTCTTTTTTCTTTTTTTTTCTCTTGTAATTAAGAAATCCCTTATAAGTGCAGAACTGCAGTCAAAGCAGTGTATAGTGGTCTATTTTTGTGGCATCTAGAAGCAGGAGGGTTGGGTATGTTCATTCTTAGTACTTCTGTGATGGTAAATCCAAGAATCTCCTAAGTTCAGTTTAGTTAGGTGGACAAAGGTAAGAATTGTGATACTGAAGTTCAGTCTGCCATAAATTTATAGAGGTAGAGCTTTTAGATAATTGCACCTAGGCAGAAGTACGTCTGCTGCCTGCTAGCCAAGAGCAATATAACTGATGGACTGATTCAACAAACCAAAAAGTAAAAATTCTTTTTCAGTATCAACTGTCTAATTTTGTTTTCTGCTTCCTGATTAAAAGTCTTGTTTTGTGATTTTTCTTTTTTCAGTAGTATCAGTTTGATCCATGGATTACAAACCTGCTCTAAATCTTAGAGCTGGCATACTCCTCAGAGCCCTTGAAGGCGTCTCCAAAATAAAACAGCAAATGGAAATGTCTGTCTTCTACTTGGGCAACTACAAAAGAAAAATCAAAAGCAAAATAATATAAATCATGCTTCTCTGACCTGTTCTCAGTCCTCAGACTCTTGACTTCCATGCAAGCTCTGCTGTCATGTGCCCAAATGGTAAATGTGGCAACAGAACCCTTGTTGGCAAGTGGGAGTCTGAATGAAGTAACTTAATGCCGTTAACCTTATGGCAAAAGCACACCTTTGCTGTTCTACAGAAAAGCTGTCAACTAATTGATTCCATTAAGATTTGGCATAAACTTATCTACTGTTTCACACTAGGAAATGGTTAGAGGTATTAGTCAGAATTTTTATGAGATAATTCTGTATTAAATCTCAAAGTCTTATAGGTTTTTTTCCTTAATGTCAGTTGATTTCAGTAACCTGTAGAGATAGAAGTTTTCTAGGCTGTGGCTTTGTGGCTCCCAAGAAATGATGTATATTTTAATTAGAAAGCCCTTGTTGAAATATTGATTGTTATCCTCAGAAATAAATAAAGAGACCTTGTTGACAAAGACTTTTAAGGTTTCGAACTTCCTTAATGCAAACATTCATAAATCTGGAATTGTTCACACTTATAAACATGAAAAACTCAATAATAGTGTAACTCAAAGGATTACATTCATCTGTATGGAAGTCTGGAAACCCTACAAAAAACATTTTGTTTTTAAAGAAAGTGTAGACTTTTCACATTAATACAAGTAAGGTTTTCCAAAGGAGGAATTCATACTGTCCTCTAAGGAATAATTCATGCTTACCTGAGCAGAGAGTTTTGTTTATAAAACAGCTTTTAAAGGTAACTTCAGGGGTGGGAGCCATGAATTATTTTTAGATGATTCCTGTCCTTTAAAATGGTCTGTTTAAATTGGAAGTTGCAATTCTATCTCATGGCCAGGAAAAAAAGTTTTTGCCTTATTTGCTTTAAAGCTTGGAATAAGTCCTTTCATTCGTACTTTTTTTTTTTTCTTATCTAAAGAGAACGTGAGCAGGCAGAACTTTTGAGTCCATTATAATTTATGGAAAAATTACCTGAAGATATGTTGAATGCTGTTTTAAAGTTAGCCCGATTCTTAAATTCACGTTATTGTTTTGTGGTATTTGCTTTTTGTTCTTTTCCCTGTGTGTTGAAGTTGTACATTAGCTTCATTTATTCTCTTCACAGTTAAATGTTTACAAAATTCTAAATGTCAATTATCATTTTTTTTAAAACTCATATCAAGGAAAGATTTCTAGAATTGAAACCTGTGGTTCTGTTGACAATTTTAGGAAAGAAATAAAGTAAAAGCCTTCTCTAGAGATCATCTAGTTTAATGTCACGCTTCAAGAAGAGCTGGCTTCAAAGTTATATGAAGTTTCTCAGGGCCTTGTCCACATGAGTTTTGAGAGTCCCCGTGGGATGGTGGTTTTGCAGCTGGGTCCCCAGGGAACCTGTGTGCTGCTGCTCTCCATGTGAAGAATTTTTATACTTTTATATTGAGTTGAAATTTCCCTTGCAGCAGCTCATAACCACTGCTGTGTGTCACTTCACTGCACAGTCCAAGTCCACGTTTCTGAAACCTGCCCATTGGGTGCTGGAAGAGTGTGTTTAGATCTTCCCACTGCCTCTCCAGCAGAAATACACCTGCTTCCCTTGGTCTCATCCATATTTCATGTGCTCAACTCCCTGAATTCAGTGTCCCTGATAGATCTCTCTACAATAACTACTGAAATTTGCAGCAGATTTCAAGGTCAAATGGTGCTTTCTAGCAGTATGTGTGACAAGGTATTTATTTTAAAACTGTTAATTTAATTCAGAGTATCATCTTCAAAGACTTTTGTCAGCTGGGTAAAGGAAAGGGACTGGTAAAATGCACATATTGGGGATTAGTCTTAAGATTTTTCTCTAATGGAGCTGTTTAACAATCTCCAATCCTGCCAGAATTTTTAATAAAGGCTTTGGCCCTGTTGGTGGTTCTGGTAGTCTGCTGAGAACTGGATGTAGCCTTGAAATTCCTGTCCATGGGACTGCAGAGGCAACGCATGCCGATTCTGGAAGGGCTGTTACTTTCAGATAAGTAACAGGAAGAGTTTCCTCTATGTCTAGCTGCTATGCCTTTTTTTTTTCCTTTATTTTTTTAAACAATAACAAAAATGAGAACACAGTTTGAATCTTCTATGGAGATCTATTCTGATATCTGACAATTTGACAGACATTATAAATGGGGAAAAGTGCATGTGTTTCTGTCTGTGGAAAGGAAACTGATGGGAATTTTTTGTGAAGACTTCTGATCTTGTTACAGCAGGGATTCCTTATTTGTATGCTTTTGCACGGTTTGTTGGTTTTGTTTTTATAAATTCAAGTTATGTCTGTAGTCACAGTTTATCTTCCTAGCCCCTTGTTTCTATATTCCATTTCTCTAATAGATTCCTTTACTGTTTTTTGACAAATACAAGAAGCTTCTACTCCAGAATTATTTTTATGAACACCAATGAAGTAAAAGAAATGGCACGCATCTCATTTTGTCTTTTGCTGTATTTTTCAGAAGTAGAAACATTCTTTATAAATAATTCTATTTGCCTTTGACAATTATCATCTTGATTAATTTTTTTAGTGTATTGAGTTATTTTATTATTAAACTCCAGTAGTGGATATAATTCTTTCATGATAAATGCATTTATTGCATTTTACCTCATCACTTTAGGGTCTGCTTCGATAGTACAGATGATCAGAAATTACTCATTAACAGGCGATGGGTTTGTTATCTCCTGTCTTCAGATTTCTCTTCTGGCTCAAATTTTCAGATTTGTAATGTCATTGTCTTCAGTGAGTCTAACACACAGAGTGTGTTACTTCTGTTTGTGCGTAAGCTAACTGCTCCTGCCTCAAGAGGTATTTTTCATATAGGAACGAGGATTTTTTTAGGTCTTCTCAGAAATTACAAATGGCTTTATCTCTTCCTCCCTCTTGCCCCCTGCCCCATCTAACTTCCCATGTGATGCAGAAAGGGGGGTGTGGTGGATTGGGGTGTTTTGGGTTCTGTTGATGGGGTCTCTTTTTGTTTTTCCTCCTGCAAAAAAGGCAAAATCTGCTGCCTGTGAATTATGAGATAATTACAAAGAAATGTTTTCTAATCCTCTCTACCTTGAGGAAATAGCATGAAGATGCTTTAAAAGTTGGGTTTTGGAATTATACAGGATAAAGTCATGATGAGGATTGAGCTCCTGATAGTGAGGTGGAAAAGGTTCCTGAGGGACTTCAGAAATAATGAGCTTAATATTTAAATAGTCAGTGTATGGACAAACAGGGAAAAGAAAGAAGGACAGGTAGGATTGAAGTAGATGGAAATAATACCTAGGGAAGCAGATACCTAGCAGTTTTTAGTGTTTCTTAATTATCAGTGCTTTTTGTAGTTGTGGGTGTCTGTAGGTCCTATAGAGTCAGTAAGCGAGGCTCGGAAGTGGCAAGAGAAGTTTGCAATATTGCTGCCTGACGTTGGCAGATGTTGGGTTTTGTTTTAGTAGTAGTTTTATCTTAAAAAAAAGTAATGTTGTTAGGCATTAGGCTTGTATTGTAAAGGGCAAATTAGTTTTACTGGCAGTATATTTTGATCTGTATTCTCAAACAGTGCTGTTGGCATTTCTAGCCAAATTTAGGCTTCTGGTTTAAGCAAATTATAAATTATACCTCTCTTCCCCTTGGTACTCTGAGGTGGCAAATAAGAAGCGATATCTTATCCTGGTTTTACCATCTTTATGACATTTAAGGAAGCATGTGTTAGTATTTCTTTCCCTTTTTGCACCCTGTAAAACATATCCTCTCCTTTCACAGCTAGAGGCAGCTACCTCTTCTTCCAAAGCCTATAATGGGAGCACATGAACTGCAATAGAATATGTATGAGGAAGAAGATAATCTGTCATTATCTTGTGATGGCATGTTCTGTTTTTTTCGCTCTCTCCTACTCCACCCGTACTGGGCTGTTTACTCCACCCTCAGCTTCAAACCTTGTCTGTTTGACCATTTATCCAGCTGAAGGCAAAGAGGATAGGAACCTAGAGTTGCATCACTGTTTTCCTACACGCTTTTTTCCTTGTATCAATTAAATAAGCTTTTTCATTTGGGCTCAGAAAAAGAATCACATGCTCTTTGTCCCATACATCCTGCTGGCTTAACTAATTTTACACCAATGGAGAGTGAAATTCTTACATGGGGAAAATGGAGCATTTTGCAGTGTATATGTCTAGAAAAGTGAAGTCTGAAACCAGGTCTAAGTTATTTTTCACTTCACTGATGATTTAATTTCATTTGACCTAGAACCATATTTTATTAATTTGTAACTATTGCTTTTGGGGTAGGCAGCTGTAATCTGCCTGTATTGTGTTGTGTAAAGTATTTGGAAAAACTTTAGTTGTCTTGGAAGGCCGATTTTGGGGTTAAAATCTCAGCTTGGTCAGAGCTTGAATCTCCACTTGACAGAATTTTGCATAGCTATCTGTGGGTACTAAGCAAGTTCATTGAAAAAGGAGGAAAGCCACAATTTTAAGAGAAGTCACTAACACAAATGGGCAAATAAGAATTCAACATTTTGTCAGAAGGAAATTGATAATTTTTTTCCTCTTTTTCCATACCTTTTAATTCTAGTAGAACATCCACGTATTTATGCTTAACTGTTGGATTGTCATCATTCTGTGATGCATGACCTTTTAAATACATAAAAGAGTAATCAAATTTTTCTGTCATATGTGAAACCTAGAAGGCTGCTGAGTGGAAGCTTCCCTTTTTGTCTTGAATTATTCTGTGCTAAAATATAATGATCCATTTTATTATTGTAACAGAGAAAGAGTTTTGTGTTTAAATGCACATTGTTCTGCCTTTGTATGTCTGACCTATATAATGTTATGCCAAAGGAAATGAGAATGTTTGGGCATGTATTTGGAGAAGCCAAGAAATTTTAAAGTAATGATACTGTAAACCGCAAGTTGGCCTTCTGGTGTGACCTTTGCAGTGTGGAGCTCTCTTGAAATTTTTCTTAAGTTTCTGTTTATAGTTCAAATGTTACATTTGTATGCAATTTTCCCCGGTGTTTTATGTCATGATGACTGGTAAAGACTCTGGCCTTCCCTTCAATATGCTTTCTTTAACATAATTTAGAGATAATACATATGAAAAAAACCTGATATTATATCTATCTTACTAATGCTTTTTTTTCTGTCTGTAGAAAATGTTCCAGAAGAACTACGAGAACCATTTTACACAGACCAGTATGACCAGGAGCACATTAAACCACCTGTTGTTAACTTGCTGCTGTCTGCAGAACTCTACTGCCGTGCTGGGAGCCTTATTCTTAAGAGTGATGCTGCAAAACCACTTCTAGGTCATGATGCTGTTATACAAGCCCTGGCACAAAAAGGCCTTTATGTCACTGACCAAGAAAAGTTGGTGACTGAACGAGATCTTCACAAAAAGCCAATTCAGATGGTGAGCGTTTAAAGCTTGAATGTTACGCTTTTTCTATTCTGTGTATTCCCAGTAACTACATATCTGTCTCTTCACATGCATCATTACATGCATATTTTCCTCGAGTTAAATGTGCTTCTTTACTGGAGGCTTATGATTGTTTGTTTTATTTTTTTCAGTCTCCTCATAGCTGCTGGTGCAGGTGTAATTTCCTCTGCACTAATGCTTGTAAACACTTATCATTCCACTGAGTCCAAGTGTTACATTTTTAAATACAGGAGTGACAATATAATCGCTTTGATTTCACTTTTACAGCGCTGACTGTCAGTAAATATTTCTGTGTTGGAAAAGTGGTTTGAAAATAAGTTTTGTTCTTTTCCCCTCTTTATAGAAAACTTTGGTTAAAAGCCTTAAAAAAAAAAAAGGTTTGGATGACATGGGCAACTCAACCTAATGATGTACAATAGTCACTAGTGACATATTAAGTCAATGTCACAGAACAATGGTATATTATTTCATGGAGGCTTTTAATAATATGTCTTTCCTTTATACAACTGCTAATTAAATCATTAGCTCAACAGAAGAATGATCCTATTACTAAGCTCCAAAGTCATGAATTTTCTTCCTTGATTGGAACTGATTTTTTAAAAAAAAAAATAAAATTGTCTGGCTACATATGGACAGTCCTTTCCTCTAGGTTTTTTAAAAAATGACAATATGATAATATAAAACTAAACTATATTTAAAGTGAAGTATTTACAATTACTTTCAGCTTTTTATTGCTTAATATTTGATGCAGAAAAGAATAAGTGGACAGTAAGTATGAGACTATGAAGGTTGAGTTCACAACTTCTATTCTAATACTTAACTTAAACTTGCTCATTTGAAACAACGAGCAAATTTTATTGTGATATCAATGGAACTAATGTTCCTACTATACTTGGAGATATTTATGGCACAATCTGGTCTTTTCAGATTAGGATACACTGGAGACAGGGAATAAAATGTCTAATAGAGAAAGGAATTCTGAAAGTTTTGTCATCCATTAGCTGAATCTGGACTTGGCAGTCTAGTTTTCCTGGGATCTTTTCTATTTGAATTTACCCTCTGGAGTTGGCTGACTGCTCTAAGTCCTTTAATAACATTACAGTCAGTGATGTGTAGCTGCCTTTAGAATGGAGGTGTGTGAATATTAATAGAGCTATGTTTTTATTGTCAGCTTATTAGCAACTTGTATTTACTAACATATAAGACAAATAACAAATATTGGCAGAATATGACTAGAGAGTCTCTCTTATTTGTTCTCTTGGCATCAACTGATAAGTTGCAGAAGCTTTACAGGTGCAACATCAAAGCTAATAATTAGTAATTAATGATTTATCCTATACAATATTGCCAAGAAGTATTAGGCCTATTAGTTTGCAGACATATTTTTTTTTAAGTGGCAGTAGTTAGTTGCTGTGATATAAAGACTAAATTCTTTACATCCATTTTGGTTTTATTTTTAGTTGAAAATTCTTTCCTGCTTATAGAATGCTTAAGATCTGAAGGTGCAAGTATTTCAACAATAGTAATAAAACTAGTCAAGACACTTTTTCCTTATGATTGAGCTGTGATCAATGAATGCAGATAACCCAACATTTTGCCAGTCTCTACTTTTGATCTTGATATCCTTTTTAAAAAGGAGAGCTCAGCAAAGAACAAGTGGCATTTTAATAAAACAAGTTGTGGATAGCAAATAAGGCACACTGAAGTGCTACAAAATTTGTAGGACGCTTGCAACAACTGTGGGTGGCTTAGGAGTAAGCATTTATAATGTTCATAGCAGCCAAAGCATTTAAAAGGTTAAGAAACAAATTTTCTGACTGTCCTTGTTTTTACAGAACTTAATTCCATTCTTGTCTCAGAAGGAAGATAAGGTTATTTACTGGCATTTGAGACTGTGGTTTTCCTATTTGATTTTTTTTTTCATTTGATCCCTTTCTAGAGTAGTTTTAAGAGGCATCTCTTCAGAGGTGTCAGTTGAGGAAAATGTGTCAGTATTCTCTAGTTTGGGTTGCTGATCTTTAATTCGGTAATTAATGTTGCTTAAAAAGCATTTCAGTAGTAATTTTGTATTTCCTCTGTGCTTAAGTAGGTGCTTGTGTCTTTTTCCTGTGGTGTTTACGTATAGTCCAGTAAGTAGTTATTCAAGCATCAGTGTCATGACAGTTGACATCCCCAGATTCCTACTCTGCCCATGTCACTTGTCCCCAGTCCAGTACCAGCAACAAATAGGTGTCCTGATGCTGTTATGTTAGTTCACAAACAGCTGGGCTGTGACAATCAGAGGGAACACTGGAGAGAAAGCACAACTGGCTTGGGCAGACAGACAGCTGTGTTTAAACCAATTGCTACCAAAGAAATGGCTGTGAAACTCTAGTCTCAATATTAATGTTCTGAGCTGAGGAGTTTTAATTTGTAGTGCCATGCTCATATCCCTGTGCGGGTTCCTAACAGCAATGCTACATTTTAATTGGGAAGTCTCGGCCTTTTTCCGTATTATACAATTAGAAAAGTTGGCAGAGAATTTCAAATCTAGCTATTTCAGTATTGACAGTCTTAAAATTATCCCTTTAATGTCTCCCAGTACCTTCTCCTAGTGTTCCATATGTCACAATTTCTACAAGTCTTAGAAAGATGTATATCCTGTTTCAAAGCATGGAATGATTTTTCTTTTTCAATTCTATAAACCAGAAAGTTTGCATATGTAATTAACTCGTATGTTCCTTTGGTAGACCAGATTGTGTCAAACTTGCGTTCAATCTAATTTTGAGCAATTTAACAGAAATCTTTCTCTTTGCTAGCCTGCCTTCCCCATAAATAGAGGAAAGAAGTTGATGTTTGTTAGAGGACATTTATCATTATCTGCTCAGATGTATTGCATTTCTGTAGCTGAAAATGGATGAATTATAAAATGAAACTATGGGAAGAGATTTGAGTATAGAATGTTTTAATGTTACTTGTGCTTTATAATGTATATAGCTGTCACCAACAGACTTGGAATTCCTTTTACCATATGTTTGTAGCAGTGATGGCTGTGGTGATTACTTGTTGATTCACTTCATGTGTGACTACTTACTAAAGCAGGCATGTCAAAGTTTGGCCATCTCTGTTTCTTAGATAGCTATAACTGAACCTTTTTCTAGGAATCACCTTATATATTAAAGTCTTTAAAAAGTTGAGGGAGTGAATGTGTTTCTTTGTGTACTGGGGTCAGGATAGATGGCAGTTTCCTTGTGAGTCATGACTGACTTAGCTGCATTAGTATCCAGTTTGAGAAGCTGCAAATTTTTTTGTGTGTGTATACCTGTATATACATACATACGTGCGTGTAAATATAAAAATTATTTTCCTCCAGTGGAATGGGATTAAGAAAGAGGCACTTATTACATTAACAGAAACATTTGGCCCTGTTACTATGTGTTAAAGACTCCCCTGTGCAGGGATAGGGAAGTCCATATGGAGTCAGGTTTGTTCTAGTCTTTCTTATGTTTGGTTTGTTCATGTGTCTTGTATTTGGTTTTTTGGTAAAATTGAAAGCTAGGTTATTCTTTAGCCTTGTTCTGATTTAAAAACTCGTAATTGAAGCTGGCTGTCTCTGAGAGATTGCATCTTGTGATAACACTATAGAACTATTCATTGGCACCTGCATTTTGTTCTCCATGCAAGCTACTAAAACATAATTCTGTGGGTTTTTTCACTAAATTTTCTCATAAGACAGGATCATCCTGGGATAGGGGTGCAAAAGATCCAAATACCATGTTATTACACTCCAGGTAGAAATTCATATGGTCTTGGTTCTGCTACATTAGACTTTAAAAAGTGCAGAAATAGTCTAGATCTTGTAATTGAAACAGTGTTGAAGGAAGAATCAGAGTATTTTTCTTCTGAAAATTATATTTCAGATCAGGAGTACAAAAGGAATTACCTGATGCTTAAAAAGCTTATGAAAGTTGTGAAAATATGAGCAAAGCAACTTATATCAGTTGGCAAGTTCTAATTGCATTTAAAAAAATAACTAAGCATGCACTTCCATATGAAAATCATCTGTGAGATTTTGACAGGCTATAGAAATCAGAAATAGCTTAAGAATGCAGCGTGGTTCTGGTAATTATGCAATAATTTTGTTTTAATGCTTCCAGGTATAATATGCATAGGTCACTGTTCAGGTCAAGATTAACTTTTATATTTCCATGTTGAATCATATCTTCTAAATTTTCACATTTATTTAATGAGCGAAAATGACTTAAACCTTCAAATATCAGGTACACAAGAAGATGACAATTTGGGTTTTTTCATATTTTTTCTCATATACATACTTGATCTTTTTATGATTAAAAACTTTTCACTCTTACAGGGTGAATCAGAAGAGACTTTTAGACAAGTTTCTGCATTATGCCAATAATTTTATATCAACTGAATAATGTATTTGACAAGTCCAATTCTTTTACGAGAATTGTGGTATTTAATCAAGCTGGCCGTTGTGTATTCATATGCTGGTGATCTCTTTCAATTTGCCTCAAGTGGAGGGAAGAATAAAGAGATTCAGTGAGGAATTAAGAAATGGGTTTCCCTCCCGCAGGTCCCTGCAAAGCATTTCTGCCACTTGAGGAAAAGAATAAAGAATCAGCATCTTAGTTCTCTGCTGCCTGATGCTCTGCAGGGAAACTGAAGTTGCCTAATTACCCAAGCTGTGGACTTCTGTACTACCCAGCCCTGTCCCCAATGTGGCAGGGCCAAGACCAGCTAAATTTCAAGCTTGCAGGCTAATAATATCAAATCTTAATTACCTGTTTGAAACTTCTGTGTTTTATGAGGTGTACTGTGTACACACAATAATGTTATAGGCTATTACCAGATCTGTGCCAAAAATTTATTTTCCTACCCTTATTGTTGTATACTGGTAGAGCACTTTCAGCTCACAAAAAAAAATAATCTTACTATCTTGCAAGTTTTCTGATAGAAAAAAAGGTAGTCCTAGATATTTAGTTCTTAAATAAAATGTAGCCACTAAGAAAAGGTTAGTGAATATCCTTTATTATAAATCCTTATATATATAAAATATATATATAATATATAAATCCTTATTTTATATATATTATATATTATAATATCCTTATTATAAATACTATCTCTGGGAAAATATGCCATAATTTCAAATATTTCTTCATATCATCTTCTCAATATAGGAGAACAGAAAAACCGTGCTAAGCATAATGCAATCAAAAAGTGTAACTTCTGTGTAAATTTGAACTCTAATTTGGAAAAATGCTGTTGCAGAAAAATGTCTACCACCTAAGCAGCTACCTTAAACTTACACCCATGTATAATTATTTTTGAAAAGTGCTATCATTAATCAAGAAATACGCTTCCACAATCGTAGCCAAGATGCAAAGGGAATGAGAGGCTCCTGCAAAAGCCCACAAATAAATCCGTAATAGCTGGCAGGATTAAAAATTATTACCTCCCTAATTTCAAGACGTAATTCATCTGTATGTTTTTTTAATAGAAAAAGTAGTGTGCTATCATCCAAATTGTTTATCCATTTAGCTGCAAATTACTTTTTTCCTTGAAGATGACTTCTGTGGGGAAGTCTGGTAATAATTCCCTCTGTAGCAGTTTGTGAATCTGGACTATAACTGAGGCATAATTAAGTGTGCCTGTATTAGCTTTTTCATACTGATCAGGAGCGCGCTTTTGAGGCAAACCTACATATTTCTCCCAGTTTGAAAGGGAACTCAAACCACTTCTGGTTTGAGTTATGGAGTCATCTAAGGGAACTCAATTTCCTTCAGCGGCTAAACCAGCACATGGGCTCTAGGGTTGCACCTACAGCGGCCCACCTGCCAAGGGGTGCTCATTTCACAGGACTAGAGCTGAGCTGATTGAAATGAATCCCCTGAGAAGGGAATAGAGACAATTCTTGGGACCTTTGCATCAGTTCTGCTTTTCTGTTGTGCTGTACTAATTGCTAATTTAATCATAGTCAGTGAAACTTAATGTGGAAGGGTGGGGGACTGATAGTGGTTATTTTATACCCACAACTAAGAATCTGGCTCTTTCTGGATAAGGAAGCAGACAGTAAGTGGTTAACTAGTCCTGCAATCCAGAGGTTTGGTCTCTCTGGCAGACTTTGTTCATTTGAAATGACAGTCCCTCTCATCAGTGGAGTATTTATCCTTGATGAAGAGCTCCAGCAGCTCACCCAGTTAGCTTGCAGCTACATGCTGCTGCCTCTGCATTTTCATGATGTAGAATTCCTTTAACTCTGTAAGGCAACAAAAAGTGTACTAAACACTTCATAGAACAAAGAAATAACATGTGGCTTCTGCCCTGAAGAATTTTTTTCTGGTTTTAGGCATGATGTAACAAGTTTCCATTCCTGTGTTATTGTGAATTACTTGTTAGATGAGGACATGTAAAATGAATTTGCAGTTACTTGACTTCGGCCCATAGATACCATAATTTGTTAGTTAAAACACCAGGTTCTAATATTAAACTGACTTGTGATATTTAAGTATCTTGCATAGTACTATGTTTCACAGAAGATTAAAATAATAAGCAAATATAGTGGTGAAATAGAACCTGGGTTTAGTTTAGTGAGTCTCATGTGCCGCAGAGAACCAGTCAGTCGGTTGGGGTTTTCGGCTGGGATAATACAATCTTTAGATGTTCCATACTTCTTTTTTGCGTGCGATTTCTGCTGTAGGCACTAGGTTTTAGACTCATCTCTTCAACACGCATTCCTTGTAAGGTTCTCATCTGCTTGAAAACAGTGATCCAGTATTTTTGCTGGTTTTCTTGTGTCAGATACTCTGTCTTACTTCAGTCACCATTGCACAAACATCAGTTTGACATCGTAAATGTGGCTACCAAGCCCCCTCAAGCACAAAGTGCCAGTTCGCGCTGTGGTAGTGGTAACTGCTATAACTCTTCGTGAAGTTTATTCTGCTCTAACCGTTTTAACGTCCAACTTGGGTAGCTGTTTTATTCAGCTAATGTTGACTGATAGCCTGTGGATTTCGCGTTGCCTGCTGCTTGTTGTTAATTATGTTTGTCTTGTATGTAGAAAATCCTTTTTTCTGCTTCATGTAAATAGCAACAGTGACTTGAGCTGTGTTCTACAGTATGTTTGTCTAGAATTTAGCATGTACAAAACAAATACAGGTTATCAGTGTGAGTCATACTAAGGCTTGTTTTATTTCTGTAATATTCTGAGACTGAATAGTGTATTTAATCTAGGCCTGCTCCTTTTCTGAAACTGAGCTCTAGGTCTGATTATTTGCTACTAATGCCTTTCTTTTGCACTGTAAAATAGTAGCTTGGCTGCAGTCAAATTGAGTCACTTCTGTACTTTTCCAAGCCAGTTGAAAGAAGCTGCAGATGAAATAAAATACATAATTAGATTGTTCTAAGCTTACTTTTATTCATATGTATCTTAGCCTACAAATAGCTGAAAAGAAAAATTGCAGTAAAGGACCACTACTTATTAGAAAGATCTCTTGTGAGAGAAAATAGACATTTATTTTTAGACCATCCGTTTTGAAATTTGTTTAACAAGGGTTGCCTGCAAATAAAGGTAGGCATTAACTCCAAATGATAACATAGATATCTGTATCAGAAATTTGTGGAAGACTTGGGTCACCACAGAGTCCTCCACAACATCCTTTGGGTTTTCATGGAATGTCTGCTCAACTTGTGCACCAAGTGCAGCAACTAATGCAGAAGGTAGCAGAGCTACTGACACTAAAGTTTTATGTCTGTAAAGAATACAAAATAAGGAATTCTTTGTTGGTCTTTGCCAGCAACTCTAGTGCTAAAAACTGATCCCATCCGCTTGCTTTCATGTTTACAACTCTCCCTGCAAAAGAGAACTGAAAGCCTTCCATATTTCTCTCATTTTATCTTTCTTTTTTGTGATATTTTTTTTTTTCTTCCTGTGTCCTTAATTTCCCTACAAAAATCTGTGTAGGATTTTGGTCTTATTCAGGGTTCCAGCAATGTAGCTGGCATTTCAAATTTGTATCATTAAGAATCCTTGCATGGAAAATAGCAAAATCTGATTGTTCTTTTTAACAACTCATGTAGGGTTCATTTCAGTTGTGCAGAGCTATTGAATAGACTGAGCTACTTGTATTGAAAGCATGTTCTCAGAACTGCTTTGAAATTCCTGCTCTGTACAGAACTGGCCTTATGTTTGCTTTTACTGGGTGAATGTAGTAGGCAATGTTCAGAAATAGCAGCACACTATCTACGTTTATCTTAATGTAAAATTGTGCCAATCATATTTAGTCTTTTATTAAAATGAGAAGATAATATTGCAGTACATCTTCCAATTGAGATACATAACATACTAAATAAACCAAACTGCTGCTCTTGGAATGATGATGGGAAATAAAGTGAATGTCTACCTAAAGAGAAGGTAGTACTTTCCAAAGTCAGGTCTCATGCCTTTCATGGGAAAATAAAGCAGTGCATCATTATTGATTGTTGTCTGTCTTGTTCACACCCTTACTAATTAGGGAACACAGAGTGCTGTAAGTGCTGAAAAAAATAGTTGATATTTGTCTGCCTTGAGCAAACTAAAGTTTTGAACCAAAGTGCTTCTGATTATACTCATAGTGTTCCTTCTTATGCTGCTGTTAACCTGGAGGGTGGGGATGGGGGAAGGAAAAAGGGGTGGTGGTTTAATAAAAAAAAAATAAAAAGAACAACTGAAAAACAGACCAAAAAAACCTATTCCTGAAGCCCAACAAGGAAAAGCTGTTAAGAGGATGTATAAATTATGAAAGAAAGTTGATATGAATTAGAGTCTGTGAAGAATGCCAGATACCATGTAGAAAATGCTTTTTAAACAGGTCAGGAAGTATTTTCATTAAGCTTGGAAGAAATACTATTCTCTTAGACACAGTTTAAAACATTTTCTTTCTGTTTCAACAGCACTGTTAAGTACTGTGGTTCAGCTTTTGGCTGTTGGTTTGCTGCTATGAACTTTCTTTGTATCTCTTTAAATATGTGAAATGGATGTTTAAGTAAATGTTTAGGAACTGCTCGGTTAAGAATGTTTTTGAAGTATAGTAACTAAGCTGTTTAGAAAAAGAAGGATCTTTGAATTATTTTATATACTACCTAGAAGGTATTTCTTCATCAGTTGGTTTATTTAAATTATTATAAATCTTTCTTAATACCCTTCTACTGGATAGGGGAAGACTAAAAACCTTGCATGGTCGTAGCAGGCAGTGACTTGGTTAAGAGCACTGCTTTCTTCCTATTATGGAAAATAGTGAGTCACTTTTAGCAGGAGGTGTGGGTCTGTAATGTAAACATAAGGAGACCTTCTCTACCAGCTCTGTGTAGTACATACACACGGCAACAAGGGGCAAAACCGCACTGGCAGTTGAAGGAATAGGGTTTGTTCTCCCCGTAATGCAGCAGCTGCTCCCATATAGTACAAAAGAACACTGCTAATCTGCGTTTGTTAATATGCACGCATGAACCTGGCAATCTGCCTGCACTTATCAGCAAAGAGCACTCACTGTCATCACAGTGTATGTATCAGAACATTAAAATCTTAGTTCTTACAGACTCTGGAATTTAACAACAGTATGGGGTGATTTTTTTTCATGAAGTTGAATGAACAAAATGTTGTAAGGTCTCCATAGTAGGTTGTCTTTTTGATGCCTAGGGTGCACTTCAGTCATTTATATGAACTGGTAGTTTCTAGGGTTTTAGGAACTACTGGGTTTATATGAGCTAGTAGGAAATTTTATTACCTTGCAGAAATACATCTCAAAATTACCCAAAGTAAAATTCAACAGAATTGGTCCTTAAGCAATTTAAGACTTGTAATATAATATTATCTGGTACCTTGTTAAACTTTTTAAGTTATAAATTGGCTGTAGTAGTGCTCTTTAACTAAGTGACTCTCTATTATAAATAGGGAAGATTTTCAGCTTCCGCCCATCTATCAGAAGGTCATTAGAAAGGGTATCTTCCAATATAATATATTTCTTCACCTTTCCAAATCATGAATCTAAGACCAGTGGACAAATAGCAAAGTGTATGTCAGAAAGAGTTTATACAACTCAATAACTTTTAAAAGATTAGAAAAAGCTATCTATATCACAATTTATATAACCATCTAGAAGTAGCTAGAGATCCAAATCAGTCAGTTGTCAAGACTGATGACATCTCGCAAAAGTTGAAATGGCAAGAGCTCTATATAAGCTTTAATTTGGGTGTTTGGAACAGAATTTAGAACACCTAGCAGTCAATATTTATGAAATAAGTCTGTCCGATGTGAAGTGTGTATTGAATATTTTTTAAACTGTTTTGATAAAGTAGCAGGTTAAAAATTATTATGAGCTTTAAAAGAAGAAAAATTACAAGAAAAGCAGAGTAAATATGTAGATATTGGGTAAGCATGTAATGGTGGATCAGATTAATTTTATATGATATGATTATTAAATGCATATAGTATGTAATATGAAATCTCATATAGGGACACTTATGTTTCTTAAATATGAAATTGAGGCATCTGTTATATTATTAAAGGATACAAATATATTTGGAAGTAAATTGTACAGTGGAATTAAGGCAGCAAATGTACTGCAGTAGGTAGTAATTAACTGCTGTTGCAAACAGCTGGAAAGTGTCATCTGTATTATCAACAGCATTTGTTGAGAGGTTACAGAAGTTGAACCACCTTACCCCCTTTTTACTGGTACTGACTTGCTGACCAACAGTTTATAAATTAGTCTCTGTGGTTTGGGGGCTTTATTTTGCCATGTCAGCAGTCAGAAGAACCCTACCATCAGAAAGTCTTTGTCTTAAATTTCTTTCTTAAATCTTTTCTACTGTATCAGCCCCTTATTTTGTGCAGTGTCTACTGTCAACATGAAGAAGGGTTTATTCCCTTCCTTTTTGTACCAGCCTTTTATGTGCGGGCACTTTTTTTTTTTTGTCCCAAACCTCATCTTTATTCAAAATGTCCTCCATTTGGTGCCAGTCTTTCATGACAGGTTATGCTGAAATCTGGACTCGGCATTCAACATAAACTGGGACCTTGTAAAGGCTTGTAGGGCAATATTGGTACTGGTACATTTTTTGCAAACTGGAGCCTGCATTGACACCCCCTTGTGTGTCTGCTGCCTCTTTTGTGGCAGCACCACAGTTCTTGTGTGCCCCCGTTCAGGTGGTTACACTCTCTAACCTCAGATCGTGTCCTTTGATCAGTGATTTTCTTAAGTGTTTTCTACCCTGATACAAAAGGCTAATACAGGCTTTTTTCCCTGACACTTTTCTCTATCATATTTACATAATTTTGAAACTGAATATACCATTTATTATTGACATATACTTTGGTGGAGAATATCTTGTGCTTGATTTCTGTTAAGGGTGTGCTGTGAGGGAATAAACATTTATAAATGCTTCCTGGTCTATTACATAGAAGGAATTCTGTAAACCTGGGTAGTATGTTTCTGTGGTATTGTTTTGTGAAGGCAGCCAGCTTTTGTAAGGAGCTCAATTAACTTCTAAGTGTTATTGTACATCGCCATCTTTGATGCTCTGTGAAAAAAAGTGAAATATGGGATTACATCCTAATACATAAAAGGCAAATAATGGGATGGACAACATGTTGAGGGAAATAAAGTTCAGTTCATAATGTTGAACAGGTTTTACTCTTTTTATTTTTCCTTTCCCTTATCCCTCTTCTTAACTACTCCACTCCCAAAAGCAAAACCAAACCTGTCTAATGATATTTAGAAGTTCCCTGTAAAGACATGTTTGTGTACGTGAGGTTAAAAAAAATAAAATGGTGTGACTGCCCATAAAAAGACTGTAAATTAATGTAATTCAGTATATCATTTTGTCAAGGAAGCCTCGTACTTCCTGTGTTGCTGAATTCCTTATGTTAAAATGTATCTAAAAGGTAGGTACCTGCAAAGAATGAGATTCAAACTCTTGGATTTAGGTTTTTTTTTCAGCAACAGCAAAGACTTATCTTACATGGTTGGGAAGTAAAATAGTATGGTAAATATGTAAATAGTATGGTAAATATGTATAGACACTAGCAAAGTTACTGCTAGAGAGAAAATCCTGATGCTAGAAGTCCTACTCAATTTATTTAACTGAACTTGCTATCAGCTTTAGTACAGTAATTAGACAGTAATGGCATCAGTCAAATTACTCCAGTGTCTTCTAAGGTGTTATGGTGTTCCCAGGTACTCCCCATTAATTTTTTTTCTTTATTGTTAGTTAACATAATTAATTGTATTTTCTCTAAGTCGGCTTACACATATGCCTGAAAATTCTTCCTTTTCCAGGCCAAAGCTTTGAGGGGAAAAAAACCAATCCTGCTGAAGTACTATGTACTTCCAACAGTGGGAAAAAAAAAAAAAAGTAAAATAATACCCATATGCCCTTAGGCATTGAGGGATAATTCGTCTGGTTTTCCCAAATCATGGGAAAACTGAGAACTTATGTAACAGGCTACATGTGGTTTGGTATTATTGGCTTGTACTGATTATGGGGAAGGGAGAAGGATAATAGAGTCTTGCCTGTTCTGACAAGATCTGATGTCTTAACGACTTGAACACAATTATGCTCTTATCATACGTATGGCTGTAGTGTCAATTATTTTAGTTTCCTTTGCTCGAACAACTTTAAACCTTTCTTTTACTGGAGAAGATAGTCCCTTCCTGATTACTATAGCCTGCGTTTTTTTTCAGCGAAGATGGGACCTTCCATTTCAGCGTGGCTTATTTGATTCCCATACCCTCCCAAATTTAGAGGGAGAACTGATCATTCTAGTCCTCTGATTCGTCATCTTCCTTAGCTACCATTCCCACAAATTTTGCATTCTCTTCAAACCTGATCAGTAATGAGGTTTTTCTTCCAGGCCATTGGTAAAAATAGTAAGAGGTGGTGAGCTGATAACTCATCCCTGGGGTGTTTCCTGGAAAATGCACTTATTTGTTGTTGATTCTGTGCTCAGAGTTACATTTTCAGCTTAATTGACCAGATAATAAATCATTTCAATGTATCCAGCGCTAAAAATTCTATTTAATCAAAATGTATAAAGTTAGATGCCTTGCATTCATTATGAGTCTTACACTTTTCAGTTGCATTTATAAGTGAATTTTAAAAGTGACTTATGTTCTGTAGGTTAATGTTTTAATTAGCATTATCTTTTTATTTCTTCTTTTATAAATCAAGCTGCTTGTTGATTCTGAAATTGTTTTGCATGTGATCAGAAGGAGGATGTGGGGCCTTAAAATTGTTTGTATTGTCTTTTGACTTCAAAAAAAAATTAAATCCATTGTTTTTTTTCTTCTAGTCTTTTGGAATGTCCCCAGTGTTCTTAGCGTTACAGAGAGAACAGCTCAATATGTACAGAGAGCTCCTCTTTAAATCCTTTATATAATCTTTAAAATGTAATATTTTTTCTTCCCTTATTTGCTCTAGACTCTGAGATGAAGATGTAGGTTACGCATGAAATTAGCGGACTCTTCGATAATCCAAAGGCTATCAATAATTAATATACTTTTTAGAAGACAGAATTAGAACTCTCTTGAAAAAAGTGAAAAATACTAGTACCAGCTTGCAGGTCACTATGTACAGTCATAATAGAATTGAGGTCTCTTTCTTACCCTTAAAGACAAGGAGTGTCTTCAGTCATCAAAGCAATGAGGTAGTAACCATCTTTCTAAGGCTGAGACCTTGGAGAGCAGCACAGCAGGCCAGCGGCGCTAACGGGGGGTTAAAAAGGTACCGCATTCACTGGGGTGATAACCATGTCTCTCCTGCTAGTTACATCGCTTTCCCGTATGAAGCTCTTGGTTCATAGTCACTTTTAGATAGTATTCATCTTAGCTACCACCTTGATGAATAAATTTAATTTTAAAATCATGCAAGACTGTTTTCATGTTTTATTGTAACATTTTTTTTAACCATGTCATCCCTTTTGTTGTCTGATCCAAACTGTAGTCTTCTAGATATTTTTTGGTTCCTGCTAGTTGTTTTATCTGGAAAAACACCGTTCTTCCGGTATAATCACTGATTAAATTTGCCTTTAAGTTTTCCTAAAGGCATACACTGCTGACTTCTTGTTCTTTGCATCGCTTCTGTACCTTTTCCAACCCTCCTTTGAAAAGAATTTAAAACATGATCTGAATTTGCAAGTTAAATCCTAGTCAAATGATAGTTTGTTTTTTTTCTGTTGTTCCACTTGTGGATGTTCTATGTCTATCTTCTGCTGGTTATTTAATTTACAAATTCTTTCTTGTATGAGTTCTTACAAGCATATTGGAGATGGCCGCTGGACTAGAGGAGAGCGAACTGAATTCACTCCTTTGCCAAAGGAAAGGCTGGAGTGGAGGCTAAATGGGCTCTGATGAGCTTCCTTCCTGAGCCAGTACTTACTGCGCATAGTTCAAGAAGGCCCTCAGGATGTAGGTCTGAGGAAAAATAGGAAAGATTAGAGAGCTCAGGATGGGGACTGGATCTTTTAGGAGACAGACAGTGATGGCTCAGTGGGAAGAGAAGTTACTTCTGGGACCAAAGCATGCAGTCGATCAATCCATTGTTATAGAGCAACTTAACTTCTTTCCCCTTTCCTCCTTTTCATTACCAAAAGATAACCAGAGCCAAGTGCTTGGAGATGCCTCCTGAAAGTGCTTCACTTATATTATCCAAAGGGCATCATCAATCTCTGACAACCCCAATATAGCAGAGACCCCCAGATCTGTGTGTAGGCATGGTGTGATAAAGCCTATTGCCAGGAATATCTTTTTCCAGAAGGATGACAATTTTTTTTTTTTCTCCCACGGCATAACTCCTACCTCTCCTCCTCTGCTTCTTGTAATGGCATCAGTGTACATGGTACTTTACAGATTAAAATAATACATTGCTAATCTGTGGCAACTAGACATGCCGTTATCTCTTATCTTATTGTCATAATTTCTGGGGGCAAAATAATGGATTGCGATTAAATCAGGAAAATAACTATACTAAAGAAAATTATGGATTATAATAAGTGACCTTTTAAAATGTTATTGTTTAATGTTAATCTAGTTATACATAGATATAACTGGTATCAGTTACTAGTATTACACTAAGTTCAAATACAATTCAGTGTTAAAATGTTTAAGCAATGGTTAGCTTTGAGAAGTAACAAGATGGAAATGAATTTTTGTGGTGCACAGCTCAGGGAAATGCCTTCAAAAAGTGTTGGGTATGAGATAAAAAAAATCTTCAAGTGGGGAGTGAGCTGTTTCTTTCACTAAATATTTTATGAAGCCTGCAAATAGTGTCTCAGAATGTACATTTTCCCTGAGAAAAAATAATGTTATATAAACCGCTATTAAGAAATTTAAACTACTAGAAAATATAAATTATTATTTCAGCTATATTTGACATGAAATGGATAATAACTTCTCAAATAAGCTATATTATTAGAAGAACTAATCTAAAAATAATAACAGAATTTACTTTGGCATTTTAATGTGACAAACATGTTAACATTTGTGCAAAGTTGTACAATGCACCTCGGCTTTAAAACTGCCACTCAGTGTTCAGTTGAAAAGACTGAATGTTTTTATGTAGATAGTATTTATGAAAATAACACACCAAGTTATTTCATTTTATGAACTTGTCCATTTTTATTCTAATTGAAACTGACAACTAAGATTTAGTTCTTGTTTAAACTGTGACTACATGCTAGTTGCTTTTCTACAGCATTTTTAGCAGAAGAAATTTCAAAGAACTTAATCTACAATTTTTAAATGTTGAGGCTATTCTTCCTTTATAACATGTCCCACAGTTTCACTTTTCTTCCTCTTCTTTTCATCCCAAACTGTGATATTTTTCTTTGAAAGAACTGTTTCACTCTTAGGTGAATTTAGGTTATTTCTTTATCTAAAATCCATTTAAATTTAATACAATATATAGTCAATACAAAAAACCCCCCATCTAGTCAACCTATTCTGCTGCTTTTGTCTCAGTCTTAGCGTGTGAGCTGTATGGTTCAGGATGAGTTACTTTGCAAAGTCATGATAGTGCTGAGCATGTGATAGATGCTATTAGGTATTATTTACTGATTTGCCAAGTAGTAGGTTTCTCTTAGTTTTAGAATTTTTCAGAATGTTAGTTTTGTAACAGCATTGGAATAACTGTTCCCTAACGTAATGAGAGGAAAGGAGGAAAAGTGACTTAGACTTTTATATGGAATTGATGTCACAAACTAATTATACAAACAAGTTCCCTGGCTCGTATCCTTCATTCTCCCATCTAAAAATCTCACCTTTTCCCTAAACGTTGAAAGTAATCTAACTCATTGGAGCCATTGAGATACGTGCACTTTGAGTGGAAGTTTTATTCCTGTATCTTTAAATGTATTTCTGTATTTTTTTATTCCTGTATCTTTAAATGGTAGTTTCTGTTATGAATTGTTTAACTTGAAGTTGGGTATTCGGTCTCAAAGGTTAACTTCTGTGCTTGCTGCTGTGAAAAAGCATGTCACAATAGACTGTTACATATTTACAGAAACTGTTTTTGCAGACTTTTCAGATGCCTTTTTAGAGGATGTAATTAGCTGCATTTGCATAAGTAGTTTAAAAGTGAATATATATGGAAAGCTAAATCGTATTTTGAGGTGAAATTTGAAAGCTTGGTGGTCACTTGGTTTTCCCTGCACTAGATTGATGTAAATTTCAATATGCAGTAGATAGTGCTTAAGGTAGGACTGCTTACTATTTCAGTGAAATGAAATTAATTTAATTGTGTAGCAGTATATTTACAAATATGAATACATTCACTACTATGTCTTGGCAGTCATTAATTATCAGTAATTAGGAGAGAGTTTAAATTACTTCATTCAGTATCTTGTTGAAATAACAGGGTGTAGCGGCAAGTTTTCATGTTGGATCAGGGTTAACAGTGGAATAAAAAGGTCGCAAGACTATAAACAGCTAAACAGGATTTGTTAGGCAAATATCTGGACCAATACAGAACTGGTGTTTGCAATGGTTGATTAGTCTGTAAAAATAATCTGTTTTAAAACAAACATTTTAAAATATAAACACAAGTATCTGTAAAATAAATTGGTAATATTATTTCTGTATCTTAATCTGCACCAAAAAAAAAGGTAAAAAATTAGTGACAATGCCAAATACTGGAAATCTAGAAAAAGGCAGAGCGATGTTTTCATTTGTTGTCTTGGGACTCTGGCAAAAGCATAATGTCAGTGTCTAAATATGACAACCTGTCTTGTTCACATCCCAAAGGGATAATGCTGTTTGATTCATTCTCATTGTTTAAGGCCTGTTGTAACATTACTTGCTACATGCATTCAAAGCTACATCTTATTCCTATAGACATATTTGTGTGCATATGTAATGTATGTGTAAAAATAAAAGAGTGTTATTGGGCTAAATCTACAAGTAGGGAAATAAGACATTAAGAATATAAAGAGCCTTAAGTTTTAATTCATTAGTATTAGGTATGTCCTTGTTTCAGCTGGGACAGAGTTAATTTTCTTTCCAGTGGTTATTGTGTTTCGAATTTGGTATGAAAGGAATGTCAGTACTACTGTTATAGTTGTTGCCAGGCAATGTTTATAGTTTTCAAGGACTTTTTCCAGCTTCCTATAGAAGTTGCAAAGAAGCCTAGACAGAGCAATAGAATGGCCAATGGAATATTCTGTACCAGAGACATCATACTTGGTATATAAATGAGGTTAACTAGGGGGTGGGCTCTCACAACCACTGCTCAGGACAGTGCCAATTCACAAGGTGGTGACAGTGATGTGTGTCATTATTATTTTCCTTTTCTGATATTGCTCTATTAAATTGTCTTTATCTTAGCCCATGAGTTTTTTTCCTTTTCGCCTCCTTTTTCTCCCTATTCTTCTTTGCCGCAGGGGGGGAAGAGGGGATGAGTGAGCAGCTGTGTAGTCCTAGTTGCAGGTTGTGGTTGAACCCCAACAGGTAGAAGCCAGTTTTAGTGTATTAAAAGTGCTATTGACTCCTTACTGTGGTTGCAAAATGAGGTGTCACTACTTTTGTGACAGACATGACCATCTGAAGACAAACATCCAGAACTTAAAGATCACAAAATTACTGAATAGAAGAGTGAAGCTGTGAGCATTCAGCTGGCTACAAGGTGACTTCTGAGAAAGTCAGGAAGTATCTCTTCTTTTTTTTTTTTCTTTTTAGTTCCCTTGCCTTCCTATCATAAGTGTAAAAACAAGGTCTGAATTCCTGTTGCATGGAATTAGATGAGCATGCACTTAAGTCATCATCAGAACTTGTAGATACACAGTGTAGACCTGTACTACTTGATTTAATGGAGTAACTGATGGTAGTAGGCTGTCATATGCAGTGTATATCATTTAATAATGCGAAGCATTTGCAGATTGATGTTTTGCATAACCTTAGTGGTGAGTTTTAAGGAATCTCAGATTTTGTATCAGCTTGTTCAGATTAGTATATTTTAGTGACTACGTGCTTGCTTTGCTAGGGCCAAAACCTAATTTTTCTAGTTCATGTCCCCATCCTACACTATAACATTCTTTTCACTTTTGTTCAAAACCCAAAGATTTAAGATAAAAACAGTATTCAAAATAACTTCTATAGTCTGTCATTGATATACCTAGAATTGCCAAAAGATTTTATAGTTTATGTAAAGAGAATCCCAGTGTATTCAGGTAGACATTAATTCAAAAGCCATTGTAAAGGTCATATTAATGAACAATAGGACTATTTTAAATAGTGTCCAAGTAAAAAGTTTGAAGAATCCCTATTACCATGCTCCGTCTTCATTTTTAACCATTTCATAGTTACAGTCAAAACTACCTGGTATATCAGTATGGTCGGGTTGGCTGCCAGCCCGCCTGCAGCCTTTTCTGCAGTGGATCTGGGAAATGGGCGTCTGAACAACAAATTCAGTTCAAAGTGCTTCCTGTGACAGCTGTAATGTCCCGGCAAACAGCCTGATTTCCTGCGCTCAAGCCTGGGTGAAGGATGGAGCTGGAAGCACATCTCCTGTTGTGTGACTGCACATCCTGGGACGGTACAGGGAAGTTGCAGGCTGTAATGCACAGAGAAGAAAGGAGTCGGGGATGTTAATGTTCCTCTTGTCAGTAGTAGCTGCTCTGTTTGTGCCTCTCTGTGCCTGTTCATTGGAAGCGCAAAACTGATTTTGTTTTGTCTATTTTACTCTACAGTTGGGAGTAACTTGCACTAAACAGCTACTTGCTCATCTGCAAAAGGCACTGCCACAATAAAGTGATTTGGATTTGATAGTGAAAATGAAGTATATAGCAGCTGTTACACCATGTGCTTTTTGATGGTCAGTATTTATTTTGAACCCAAATGCAAAGAAGATGAACAGGAAGAATGCCAAACACAGTAGAAATACTAGTACACGATTGGAATGCTCCTATCACTTTGTTATTTTTTTTATCTTTCTGTCATTTTTCTTTGCAGCAATATGAAAACTTGAAATTGTCTTTATTAAATGAAACTTGATTTATTTGAAGTGATTGCAGGTGTGTGTGGGGTTGATGTCCATCAATAATTATAAACTTGTGAAATAGTTTTTCAGTCATCTGCGATCCCTCATTTCTGCACCTATACCTTTATCTGTTATGGGATAATGAAAATATGCTTTAAATTAGTATATCTACTGTAGCTGCACTTCAGACACTAAGTACACATTACCAGAAGCTAAAATATCACAGGGCCTTCTGTTTAGGTAGAAACCATGTGTACGTTCTCTTGTAGGCTTGGCATTTATCTAGCCTGTGTTGTTTCTTGGGACTCTATAGCACCTCTTTGCCTTGCTTGGTATGTATGTGTTTGTATCCAACGTATAACTTGGAAAAGACTTTTCATCGTAGCTTTTTAGTAATATGTCTTGAAATAGTGACTGTTCTGTGTTTGAGGATGAATACAGTGAGCTGTATGTCTCCATTAGGAATGATTTGAAAAACAATCGCAAATAGTGTGTTTACTCTTAATGCAGGTTAAATTTCTTAAAATCCGCTGTTTGAATGTTTTGGCAGGTTTTGATTATGCCTGGGTATAAAGAGTGGAAAGATGGTAACGGAAGTTCTTTTGGAAACGCAAAGGTTATTCATTATCTACTGTTAAGAATGGTAGGGAAAAATCCTGTGCCAAAGAGGTGGCTGTAGATGATTGTTCACTTTGTAGTCACATTTCCCAAAACATAGAATATAACTGATAATAATGCAAGATGTTATAATTCAAGTGGAAATTCCCTGAGAAAATTATGTTAAAGAAGCAGCTATAATGAGTAAACTTTATAATCTGGAGCAGTGAAGAGATGAGATAAAAAAATAAATTGAGAAGTATCCTGGAGAGTAACATTATTAGTTTTCTTGTTCTGCTTGGAATTAATATTTAATAGCAATTTTAAAAAAAATAAATCCGGGTAATTTTAACACTTTCTTGTGACGTTTTCTGTAATCTTGATTACCATGGAAATCCTACAAATGAAAAATGCACCAAATGACTTATTAGCATCAAAATCTGTAGCACTTGGTGTGCAAGTGTATGGTGTTTGGGAGTGCATTTCTATTTCTAACTAGTATTGCCAGCTATGGAAAAATACAGGAAATAAGCAAATAAAAATCCTCATTGTTGTTTGTAATAAAGTATCAAGAAATGAGAAATCAACTGACTAACAAGGGTTCGGCTTAGTGTTATACCTTCTATGTGGCAGAGTAATTAACATTCTTGAGCAAACCCCAAATTATCTAAACTATGTTTTAAAGTAAACTTTAATATATTGATGGTCTTAATTTTTTATACAGATTGTTCTTTTGCCCAGGCTTTCATATTTATAACATTTACTGTAAGAATTTTCTGTGGCAAAATTAGTTATTGATTTGGATTTATCCGATGTTTTGGATGGTCAGGTAGACACTGTAATGTATATTGCCTGTTACCTGTGACCAATAAATGTGCTGCGATATTTCTTCTGTAGTGAAAACTGTATGCCAGTTTTTCTAACAGTGTCCGTTCCACCTTGTACTATCACAATACTGATTTTCACTTTTTGAAATACTACAGGTAGACCTGTGAATGCAGACAGCCAGCTTTAGGTTGAATAAAATTTTCCTTTTGGTATTTAGGTAACATAAGTTACAGATACTGCCTTCAATTCTGATAGAACATACTTGAAACTGGTGATTTTAAAACGGTTGCTAAAGTGTCCAGTAATGTGTCTCGCATGTAGTTCAGACAAAATTCTTAGTAATCGTTCTTTCGCATTTAAGGATTATGGGATTACAGAGTCTGGATGCTTGAAACAACAGATGTCAGTCAATTTATAATTTTAATGAGAAGGAAGTGTGGGAAAAATCCCAAGCATACCAGAAACAACACACAGCAGGGATGGGGTGGGGGGAAGTAAGAAATTAAGACAAAAAATCAGGAAACAACAATTTCTACTTTTCTTGGATTTATTTAATCCAATTTTAAAAAACAACCCTAAAAATCAACAAAGTTCTTGCAGCAGCACATCTCCAGAGGTTTTGGCCTGGCTTGGTGTCATTCCTCTTATGTCCTTACTATTCATACCGCCTTATTCCCCAGCTCTTGCAGACAAAACTGTTTTGAGTTCCTACAAATGTTCATTACCCGAACAGCTCACCAAAGACTTTTGTTCTGTGGTTGTAGCCTTTTAACTGACAAAACAGTGTAGCTAATCAAACTGCCTGACTCTTGCCTGGAGTTGTGTCCTTTTAAACACACTACACCCCTGTGTATTGTGTGCATGGGGCCTGCGCTCATCCCTCCATGGCAGTAAATGGTGCTGCTGATGGCTGGTGTTCTCTGAATTCATCATTTAAGGGTAGCTATAAAATAACTTGCTTGCCCATTCTTTCCCTCCCTTTGTATCTCTTTTTCTTCCCAGTTAACAAGGCGGTTTAATAGTTGACGTTCAGTTATGGGGATCATTCATTTTGCTGAAGCAAATGTTTCATCGTTAGGCAAAGGGCTTGTGTGGTTTCTGGACGGCATGCACTGATGTATCTTGGGCTTGTAGCAGAGGTTTCATATAATACTGTTGGTATTTACTGCTGTTCTTGGAAGCACAGCAAATACTTACATTCTAGTAATCACCATCTTAAGTCATTGAAATATATTATTTTGAAAATGAAAGGACAAGAGTTGCCATTTTTCATGTTTCTGTATAGTGTTCTTCTGTTCAGTGGTTTTCTGTTTTGTTTCATTTATCACCACAGCCGCTTACGCAGCTTGCCTTACTTGGGAGAAAAGGAGGTGTAATATTTTGCCAAAGAAAATAGTTGTTTACTATGATGTGCATAGTTATTGCTGCAACTGACTACTGTTTTGAAAGCTACTAATTATGCAACACCTCCTGGAATAACACTATTAACCAAAAAGGCATGAGGAATGAGAACATGATAGTGTGGTTGATTGTTTTAATCTTTAAATAGACATATGAACTGGCAGTTATTTCATTACCAAAGGGAGATGGAGGAGAGAGATTTTTTTTTTCCAATTCATTTTCATCTTATAAAAACTATCAGTTTACAAACAGATATTTGTGGAGCCTAAGAACGAGCATAGTTTTACTCTGGTTACCATTTAACTGAGAAGTCCTCTCTAGTCCACAGTGACCTTCTGTTCTATCTTAATTCTTTGGAAGAGAACGTTCTAATGTTTTCTATGTGTAGGCCACAAGTTAATTACCCATTTAACTTTTAAAAATAAAGTTTTCTTGGAAAGAAAATGTACTTACCGAAGATGGTATCATATCTATAATTATTTTCATGGCTTTACCAATGTAACTCTTAAGAAAAGCTTTGTTCTATTGATCTTCCCATCTTTGTGGCAAATTGATAGAAAGACAATCCAGTGCCTTGCTGCTTAAATTCCAGATTATTTTCAAAGCAGAGAAGTGGTTGACAACAGGAGTCTGTATCGTAGGTATCTCAACCTCAGCACAACCCTTTTCTGTCTACCAGTCTGCTCCTGTTGATGTGCAGTGTTTTCTTACACAGACATTATAGATAGGCTGAGCAGAAGTTTATTGTGATGGGGGCCACAGCCAGATGTCCTGTAAAAATCTACAGCAGTGGATGAAGTGGACACCCCTGGGTGCAAGTAATCTATTAAAAAGGCTTATTGGTACATACGAAGGCACGCAGATTGCTCTTTAAGAACCAATTATATCCCTGATTATGGAGTTAGTTGGCAAGATGAAAAAACAGATCACAAAGTTTACTGTAAAGTTACAGCTTTCTCTGAAGAAGCCCTACTCTACTTTAGAGGTTCAAGGTCTCTTATAAAAGTTGGTGTTTAGTCTGGATTAACCAAACCAACAGAAAGGCTTTTGTATATGTTTATCAAAACAACCCTAATGTACCTTTCCCACTTCTGCCATAACATCACTGTGACCATGTCCTTGTTTGGCAGCCACTCTTGTGGCTGGCTTGTCACAGTCCTTTAATAAGTAGATGAAAAAATGTTGGTCAGCTGTCTGATTTAGTAATGCTATTAGTCAGCAGCTTGTCACTCACAAGGTTTTACTACATTAACAGCCACAGAGAAATATGTTTCTTGTGATCAGTATAATTTTCTGTGTCTGTTTTGATTTCTTTAACGCTGCTCATAGGGTTGATTTAAGTAGGAGACTAGGAAATTTCTTTTGACCTTGGCTGTTATTTCAGAAGTAAATATTTGATGAGAGAATTTTCTTCTCGTGTCTTACTGTGCTGTGTTATGGTCTATAAGTGTGATATTCCTATAAACTTTTGAGGAAAGTACAAATGACTTCTTAATTGCCATTACAATGAGTGTGATGATGTTATTTCTCTGCCCTTTTTATGATTAATAAACAGCAAAGAAACTATCAGGAGCCTGTTCATCTGCAAGTGCAGGATAATTTTCATATAAAAATTGAAGGTATTTTTCCTTTTTTGAAGATAGTGTGTTGAATTGACCAGACCTAATGTTTTGATTTCTTTAGCCAATATTTTTCTATATCAACGAAGAAAGATAAGCCTAAGAAAGATTCTAGTGTTTTTGTCCTAAAACTAGATTTTTGTACATTGGCTGTTTTAAAAAAAAAATGATCACAGGAACATTTCATGGGCTCTTGAGCAGCAGTTTTATAAAAATATGGTGATCTTTGACAAGTGACAGAATGAAGTTGTCCCTAGGTCTTGGATGCTTACATGTCAGGGACATTAATTTCAACACTAATGTTTTTGTTTTATTTAAGATGCTAAAAGATACATGTTTCCTCAACATACAAGAAAAATACAAATTTGGACCGAGAAGAATGGTCACCTCTCAAAAACAAAGATGAGTTTTGCAACAAAAACCCAAATCTCTTGTTTATAATTAAGTTGTTCTTAAAATGCATTCTCCGAGTAATTTAAGTCTCTATTTCCAGTATTGTGTTTTGGCAAGGATCTCACAGGAGTTCAAGTAGGGGAGCGCATTTCCTGAGGAAATTGGGTAGCATGTAGGAATTAAGGAATTAATGTAGGACTGGAAGGCCAGTCCCAGAACTCAGCAGATGCAGCCATCTCACCATAATGTTAGTAAATGAAACATTTAAAATATGACATGTAAAGGTGTACACAGAAAAAAGAAGGGAAATTATAAGGAGCCTGTTCAGAGGAAAATGTAAGAACATTGTATATCAACTCTTCATGCAAAAATTAACTCTTGTTTCCTCCTTTTGAAACATAACATCCTGTTTGTTTTCAGCTGCTCACATCGTCTTGTCACAACGTAAGTTTTATGTGGCAGGCTGAATTGGGCTGGATTAAAGCTGCATCTTTTTACACTTTATTGAAGGTATTCTAGATTTATATTGTAACAGCAGCATGACAATTTACAGTGTTAAACTGGGCTTTAAGTGAGCAGCAGGTTCTTTAGCAACAATCCTGGAATTTAGTTGGAGATTTTCATTAATGATTTGGCCCTACTTCTGATTCTTTTTTGGTTTGAGAAATGAGGGAACGACAACTAACTCTGTCTCTCCTTTTGTAGGAAATCAGTGTTCTGTGTTGTTTTGTTTTGTTTTGTTTTTTTTAAAAAAAAAGGCAAAAAGCTTGACACAAATAGTGATATTGAGAGCTCAGTAGTCGAAGCAAAAGAGAGCTACACAGTCTTTCTCTACGTTTTAGTTTAGCCCTATATTTTCCAGGAGGCTGGGATTTTGTATGGAGAAGGATACAAGCTAACTCTTAACATGATGTAAGACATTAGGTGGTTGCACAAAGAGGCTGTAGATTCTCCATCCTTGTTGATAGTAAAAATTTGACTTGAGAAGTCTTCAAGAAACCAGAACCGGTTGGACTTGCTTTGAGAAGCAGGTTGGTCTAAGTTTTTCTAGGTTTCTAAATTCTTTCAAATATTATTTGAGTTCCTCTCCAGCAAATTGTAGAAAATGAGAAGTTGCTTACATTTGATTTCAAACTGAGACTCATCCTAAATTGCAACGAGTAATCAACCTTCCAATTTGTTGTGTCAAATGTAGTAATTGAACAAACCAGTATATTGTACTATTCATCACTGTAATTAAAGCATCATTTTTCTCTTACTCTCATTAGTACTATGTGCGGAAGAGCTCATTATTAGAACTTGGTTCATCAGAACCCAAGGCCACTGGGCAATTGAAAGAGATGTGTTAAATATTGAGGAGGATGTAAAATTTCATCCTCTGTATGACTTTAGGCAAAATCTTAATAAATTATTATTATACTATCGGGTTGATGGCGTGACTTCCAACAGATGGGTCTTTTATATTTATTCAATGCTTTAAACCTTATGAAGATTGTGAGATTAAGTAAGAGAGTAGTTTCATATTAAGAAAAAAGGCAAACCAGAAGTGCAGGTTAGTCAGAAATCATGTTACATTGGTTACCTGAGCAACAAAAGCTGCCATTCAGAAATGGCTATCAACATTTAACTGTGACATGGAATAACTAGAAGTCTACATTGCAAAGTTTGAAAATTAGTCTGCTGTGATAAGATAACGAGCGGTGGTTCTATATGGATTTGTCAGTGGGACTTGTAGCAAGCTGTGGCACAGGGCTGGGTGAAGTCATACACTGGAGAAGACATGCCTTTGTTTCCTTTTCCGCTCCTCTCCATGAGTAAGTGCCCCAGCCCTACGTTTATTCTTAATTTGGGACCTCAGCCTCTTTTCTTTCTTACCCTTTCTAATTTCCTCTCTGATATACTTGTAGCATATCACCCAAACCTGAACTCTTCACCCCAAATTCTGTAGCAACCCAGCTTGTCATGTCACTGCTCGCGCATCTCCATAAGGAAGTGGTAGTTTTCCAGGACTCCTCAGGCTGTGTTCCTTCAGCAGGTGTTCTGAGATGAACAGGCTTGGATACTTCCTGGTGATAACTGCCTTTGGAGGTATTTTAGCTGAGTTGCCAAAGAAGTTAAACCACTGCTTTTAATGTCATTACTATGCAGGTATGAGTGAGTCAGGAAGAAGGAACTACTTTTTATTTATATATGGATATAATCAGTTTATAACAAAGCCTTGTTTCTCTTTTTCCCACTCCCGTATTCTTCAAAGATTGGTGGAGTTTGTTGTGACAGAAGAAGTTCAGATGGTATTTTATATAATTACTGCTGCTTCTTGGTTTAAATGTCCAGAGCATAAGAGCAAGGGGACAGGGCCAAGAATGTAACAAAATACAAATTTTTTTAAGGTACTTTTGTCTCTGGTTTGTCTGGACAGGATTTGACAGTGAGATCTAGGAAAATCCTTAATTATCTACAAAACCAAAATACTCTGGGAAATTTGAAGATGGTGCTATTTATTTGTCCAAATGTGTGTGACTATCTTGTTATCAGTTCCTACATTAATTTCTCATTTTAGTTCAACCTATCCAACTACAAATGCTTTATTTTTGAAACACGGAGTACTTGGCATAAAGGCACTGGAGTGTTTTCTACCACTAGGCACTCTTCCAGTAAATAGGATACAGGCAACTTCTAGAATAATTGTTAAGTATATTAAATAAAATCAAAGTAGGTAGTGTCAAGCTATAAAATATGACAAAATTAAAAATAATATGAGGAGCACCATTTATTAGTTCTTGATTCCAGTGTATGTCATGCAGGTATTTTGTTTCACTGTGACCTGGGAGTGGAGCAAGGTCTCACTTGGTGGTGTGATTCAGAATTTGGGAATCTCTGTTAAGTATTAGGATTGAGTTAATTGATCAGATTATTAAATTCCCTAACAAGCATAATGAGGAAACTTTCAGCAGAAGAAGTAGAAAGGCTATAAAAATGCTTACCTCAGCAAGTATCTGTATTTAACAAATCCTTTTTTATGAAGTGAATTACATTTCCCATATCAGATGTTTAGTCAGTCAAACAACAGTGTTTTATATATATCCATGTAATCGATTACTAAATTTTAAAAGTTAAACAAATACAGAAGGTTATCATAAATATTGAAAGTTAAAACCATTCCCTCTACCTTGCAGAACCTGCTACGATGTGTTTAGCATGACTCAGTAATGCCTGTTCTTGCTAAACAAGCATCTTATCAGAGTCAAGCACTTGTTCTTGACGAAAATGCAGTGAGGAGGTAATTTGACATGATTATTCTATTGCAGGACAAGAGTAACTAGACAACTGCGGCTATTTTAGAACTGTGCTAGGCATAAGTACTGCATGAGGCTAGAAAATAATTAGGTCCAAAAATAATTAAACCGGGCAGAGCTGACTACTTCAGACTGCTCCGTTTTGTTGACTGAAATCTCTTTAAACGATTGTTTCCATTGTAGTATCAGAATTACCTTAAATTTACTTTATGAATGTTGTTGAAACGAAGCAATAGCTTTGGAAGTTCATAATAGAGTTAGCATTTAGTCTACTCATGAATCCCCTTCTCACCTCCTGCAGTATTGAGGCCTGTGCTTTCCCTGAGCTGGAATTCTGCAATTTTCTACTTTAGTTGAGACTTAGAATTTAGGTGGTATCTCATTATGCTAGCAGATTAGTTTGAAGCTTGGATTATCTAGGGAAGGGTCTTTGGGAAAGGGTGCCTGGAGTCTAAAGCTACTCAGCCTCCTCAAACTGTGTTGTCCGTATAATCTGCAAGAAAGCTGAATTCAGAGGCATGGGTTAGGATGGCAGGTAAGGAGATCCTCACAGTGCTTTTGGCACACCTTTTCACTGCTGTTGTCCTGTATGTTTAATCCCTTACTCGCCTGCTGTTCCCATCTTTCATTTACACTCCATATCAGCAACTCTGTTCTTACCCATCTTTTCTACCTAAGTACGTGTCTTATAATGGTTACTCCGTGTGGTCAATACCTTCTAGCAGTTATAAATTCAGTGGCTGTTTTTCTGTGGAGATGATCTTTGTTTTAGTTAACGTATTCTCTTTCTTGATTTGTTTCTTTCTAGTTATCTTTGCTCTGTCTTGATAGCAATCATTCTGTGGTAATAATCATAAAAAGAAATGTAACACTAATTTAAGAACTGGTATATACTGACAGAACATTAATGGGAATTTCAAACATTCAACATATTTGTAATCTTAGTGTTTACTTGTACGTAATATCTTCAGAGTAAGTTTCATCAAGCCCATGGAATTTACTCTGTATCTTACTGTTAACTGAAGTAACTGAGTCAACTTACTGGTTTTTACTGTATTGTGAGAAATACCTGGATCCGAAACCTCTGTTTTCAGCAGGTAGAGATAGTTGATTAAATGGGTAGCTATTGATGCAAAGATGATATAAATGTTTTCTCAGTTAATTGTAGAGAGCTGATTGCTTCTGTTCTTTGCTCAAATGCATGATCCAGGGCAGGCAAAATCTTTAGGGAATTTAGCTAGAAGTATGTGTGCTTATTGTACAGGTGAGAACTACAGTGTGAAGGGTTTTTTTTTTTAAAATATGACCAAATTCCTTCACAAAATTCTTGCCAA
>JAOXJM010000004.1:10733755-10745722 GCA_026413425.1 Tringa solitaria
AAAATTCTTGCCAAAACTTTTTTGAAGCATGACCAACTCCCATAAGAACAAAAATACATATTCCTGTTTACAAAAGCCATATCCTGTCAAAGATCAAATCTCTTCTCCAAAGCATAGTGAGACTAAGGGACTTTTTCTTTCAATAAAGCACTCTTTCTGAGAGTCATTTATTTCTTTATTTTAGCATTAGGATAACAATTACATGCTCTGTGTTCTTTCTGTCCGTCTGTCCCTTTCTTCAAGTGGGAAGTGTTTTTTTTTCAGTGGTTTTCCTGAAGGGGCCGGGCCAAAAGAGAACTCCTGAGTTGTGTATCTTTTAATGGAATATGAGAAATATCCTTAGTAGTTAGGTAATAGTATAAAAGCTCTCTATAATACGTGGTATTTATCCATAAGTATCTGGGTGCACAGTATCATATGCACCTTTGGCTTAGTATACCTTTTAATAAAGCTGTTTGCCACTTGGAGGTGGAGCACGCTCTGTAATCAAAGATTAGACAGTCAGAGAAAGCATTAGCAGTCATGCTCAGAATAATTTTTCTTCTACAGTTCGGTAAGCTTCTTACTGAACTATTCAGCAGTAGAAAATAAAGCTGTGGAACCTACATTACTGGGCAGAAACTAACTAGTAATTACATGAGATTGTAAAGATTACTGAGCTAAAACTCTTGTGTTCAGTGCAGGGTGTACTTGGGAAAGACAAAACTGTGTTTGTGTCTTAGAAAATAAAATACCTCTGACAATCCAGCAATTTGTATTATTTTTTAATGTTTTTGTAGTGTGCCATGTAAGACTTCAGTACTTTACACCATAGTAGTGAAATGATCAAAGAATGAAAAGAGGATTTCTTGTACTGGCTTAAACAAAATCTTTGCCTAATGAAGTTTTGTTTTTGTGATAAAATAGTGTATTACTTTGTGTTCTTCACTTCTGCAGTGTGGATATTGATTTTTTTTTTTTTAAGATATTTCTTTTACGGTTTTGTATTCTACCTTGTGATATGGTGGGGGTTTTTATTATTTCTCTAAAAAATGATATATTTTTTTTAAATCATGTGTCCTAATCCAAATACGCCTTGCTGCAATTCAGGATGTGGGAGGTATATGACAGCATGAAATCCTGCCTGGCTGTTTTGGTTTGGTTTGGTTTTTATGCTGCATGTCAGAATGCTGACATCTTGGAGGAAACAGCAGCATTTAGAATACCATCTTGGTACCAGTCATCAGCAGTTCCTGAGGAGTTCCTTCAGGCATTGTATTACAGGCTTGTCCAGAGGAAGAAGACAGTGCTGAGCAGCTGATTCTAGTTTCTGCCGGGCTCAGAATGGTATCTCTATTTCCTCCCCACCTTCAGATATGAAAGGTTGCTTCCTTCTGTCAGAATTGCAGATTCAACTAGTAAAAGTGTCCTCTCCCTCTTGCTTTTTTAGCTCTACCTAACATGTGCTAGTCAGTGAGATGTATGAAAAATTGGATTTTATTTATTATCAGTAGAATTTCTTAAAAATTGTTCTTTTAGAGAACTTCAGCAGCTATGCTGATAAACCCCATGTTTGGAACAGTAGGATACTATTTTTGTAGTGCAGTTCTTAATTTAGTCTGTCTTGTTGAGCATAGTGAATTAAAAGAAATGAAAGAATGCAGGTTGTCTGACTCTTTCCAGAATAAGTGGAAGAAAACCAGTGGAGCTGTATCTGGAATTAAATGGTTTTCTCTTTCTTTCCGTACCTCATTTTTATTAAAAAACAAGCAACTATTTTAGGTGTAATTTATCTTACGTGCTTATCCATAGGCAGTCAGTTTTGAAGATTTATTTTCTTTTTTTTCAGTAAAGAAAATAAAGTTCTATTTTGTTATCTGGGAGAATAGCAATTTTGTAGTTTGTTTCTTAGGATAATAGATGCAAGCTGACTCTGACTCAAATTTTTCTTTTTACTTTTTTTTTTTTTTTTTTAAAATCCTGTTTTAAGCATCCTGCCTGGATTACAAAGAAAATAATTTGGAGTCACTTTAGAGACTCTGAAGATGCTTGTATTTGATAGCTAATATAAAATGAGTTGACATGGATCCAGTCAGTGTGAATGAAAGTTTATTACACTTGGTTTTGATAGTACAGAATATTATCTAAGGTCATCACTTTCGTTGTTCCTGTTGTTTGCTTAAGTAGTTTGCAGTTCATTAATAATTTGCTAGAAACATTGAAACCGTGACTCAGCTAGCTAGTTGTGAATAATTTAATTTTCTTAATGTATTTGTAATGTATTGAGTGTATTGGCAGGTTTAGCACCACTTCAGTGGCTCTCTCTGTCCATTGGCAATCCACTTCATAGACATGATCAAGTTTTAGAGAGAAACTGGTGATCCAGCGTAGGAAGTGACTAAATTACCTCTGGGGGAGTTGCCAGTGATTGCTTTTCTTGCAGGCCAGTCTCAGAGCACAGGCCACAGTAGCCAGTGAACTAGTCATGGGTCAAAAGCTGGGGAGGAAGATTCTGCTTCCAAACCTTCTTGGAACTTCCTTAGTTGTCAAACCTCACCAGGAAGGCTGTGTCCACCACACAGGGCAGGCGGTCCCAGCAGTTCTGGATCAGCACAGTGGGCTCTTAGCTCACCTCTAGTGGTAGCACTCCATACAAGGCCACTCTTACATCTGGCTGGGAAACACATTTTGTGCACTACCTCCTCTTTAAGAGCAAATCCAGCATTTTCTTATTATTTTACTCTCTCCTTTTTTTTATTTTCTCAGGGGAGGTTCTGGAAATGGCACAAGGTTTTAACCCAGGTGCCATTCAGACTGGTCAGCAAAGATATAGCAAGGAAGGACCATTAGAGCTGTGACCCCTGGATGTCAGAGACGATCCAAGTCTTCCCTTCTTCCTTCCTGTTTTACACTTGCTAAACTACCCTTCTGCAAGCTGATCTGGAAACTCCTGCAGAGCTGCATGGATTCATATGACTGATGGGGGCTCTGCAACCCATCACAAAGCTTTGGGAGTTTGCTAGTAGTCAATGTGTACTCTATCTGAACTCCTCTGCACGGCATTGCTGGGCCAACAAAGGAGTGACTCTTGTGCATCTATGCATAGAATTGCCATATTTCACCCAGGAGTGCAGGTTCCTCAGGAGGCTGGCCGTGGGCAATTCTCTGTCTTTTCTTTCTTAAATACTTTGGGTGGCAAGAATTCATCTCCCCAGCTCTTTCCTTCATTTGCACCTAAGAGCTTGTTGTCCACTAAAGGTCTGTAAATAAATGCCTGAGGCAGATGAATACAGCGAAAAGAGTTCATTCTGAATGAGTCAATCGATGGCAGGAGTGAAGAGGGGCTGGTTCCCAGCCTAGCAGCACGCACTTCTGCTAGGAGCATGGATGGAGCGGGTGGCAGACAGTGGGTTCTCAGGTCACATCCAGGCTCCAAAGAGAATAGGCTCATCCCAGGAAAGTCAGCTGTCAGGAACAGTTTTGTGAATGTCTTTGGCAGATATAGTTTGCCTTTTTTTGTCAAAGCAAGCAACTCAGCTGCCTTTTTTTAAAAAAGGTACGTGCTGCTGCTGGCTTCTAAGGCCAGCATCATCGCTTTTGCCAGTGATACAAGCACTAAGGGCAACACAAAGTCTGGATCTGTTCATCTTTTTTCTGCTGGGAATTCTGGGATAAATGATGTGCACATGCTACCTTAACTGTAACGATTAGATCGCATATTGCTGTGAGTCATGTTGTTCATTGCTGTTGCTGTGGTTGTTATAGCTACCTTGTGAGATGTTTATATGAGTATTTTTTACAGAATTGAAGTGATGGTGTTAACAAGTGTTTGGGATCTTTGTTTGCATCATGAGCTGTTTAAAGGCAATATTTAAAAAAAAATTCTGTGGAAATTGTTCTGATTCATGGGACTGTTGCTTAATACTTAGAAAGCTGTTACTGTTCTTATCACAAAGCAGAAACAAATCTGTTTAGCTGTAGGCACTGCATCTACAAACTGCCATCATTTTCTTATTCAGTCTCAAGGATCTAATGTAAATCCTGGTTATCATCCACTCTTTTTGTTCTTTGGGTTTGGTTTGTTGGGGTTTTTTGTGGTGGTGCTTGTTTTTAATCAATAAAACTGTGAAACAGCCATTGTCTTTCAATACATAACAATATCAAGAGAAACATACCTCCTCTCTTAACATAATCTATATTTTATTTATCCATATGTTTATTTTAAACCTAGTTGTGCATATATTGCTGCGTCTGCATAAGATAATTATTTTACTAGAAGAAAAATAAGTATTTTCTATCACGTCTGTTTTTTACTTAAAGTTAGTATAATTGTGTCATCTTCCCAGATAATGACTTGAAAAATACATAAACTTCCACTTATTAATGCAGCATTTTCCTGATGGTGAAGGTTGTTTACCAGGCAGGCTCAGCTTTTATTTCCAGTACAAATAACATTGATCAGGCAGGGTTTTTTGTTTTCGCTAGTGACAAATTTGAAAGATCTCTGTAGTTGTGTTAGAAGTGTTGTAGTGTTTAAATCATTAAGACTGCTTTTTATTTCCATTTTCAGTTCTTTATTTTTGGTGTTAGTTTTGTTACACAAGTTATTTTAATTTGCAAAAAGCATTTTCTTAATTAATGTCCCTGTGCTCTGTATTCTGTTATGTGTGTTTGTCTTTCATTCAAAAACTGACAATCAGGCAGAAAACTTGTAACATTTATAGTTTTGGTATCAGGATGTACTTAGCTATATTCATAAATGATACGTAAGAAAGTAATTTTTTAATTTGCAAACTAATTAGGTATTGCTGCTTCTCTTTGTAGAGTGCTCACTTGGCCATGATCGATACTCTTATGATGGCATATACTGTAGAGATGGTCAGCGTTGAGAAAGTGATTGCATGCACTCAGCAGTATTCATCCTTCTTCCAAGCTACAGATCTACCTTACGACATTGAAGATGCTGTCATGTACTGGATAAACAAGGTATGAGTACTGGAAAAGCAAGCTGGGAATGTCTTTGTATTCTATGTGATCTGATTAGACATGAGTGGGTAGGATATGTATGTATGTAGGTATATCAAGACTGTGTCTGATAAAGGCTGTTCCTTAATCTGCCGTGTTTGGATAATAAAAAGCAAAGTTTGCAGAAATAAGCTACATGTTATGTGAACCAAATAAATGGGAAGCCTAAATAAAATGCTATAGTATACGTTACATATGACATCTTAGCAGTCACTATCACATTGAGATGCCATGACAGATGCTTGACGGTCTCTTTTTGGCTTTTAAAAAGTTGTCATCTTATTATATTAATTTATCATGATTTAAAACCAAGGTGTTCTGTTTGTGATTGAACACGTCTTGCTGGAGCTGATCTGACTTCACTGCATAGTCAAATCAGGTAACAAGGATACACTATTAATCAGATGTGGTCAAGCATAATAAGGGGCAAGTTAGTTTGTACAGAGTAAAGCCAAGAATTAGCGACCCCAAACTGCGTCTTTGCTGATTATGCTTCAGGGCTATAGTCTGTAATATTTGTTTAATCTTCTCAGTTAACTCAGTGGTAGGGTTTTATAGAACTTTTGAAAATTTTCAGTTTCTATGACTTGTTTCTTAGAACAGATCACTGAATAAACTATTTTGTCTCTAGGTGAATGAACATTTGAAAGATATAATGGAACAGGAACAAAAACAAAAAGACCATCACAGTGCAGAATCTGCAGGAGGTCAAAAGGTAGGTGTAGGAGTTAAAATATTTTAAACAAGAATAAGCATTTATCTGTAAACAAAAAATACTTGCATACAGTATGTATAGGTGAATATTCATTCGCAGACATTAAATTTTTAACTGCTTGTTATAGAAAGCAAACTTTTAGTGTTCAGTCATTTTGTTATTAGCTGTATCATTTCCATGAAAATACCCATTTACATTTAACATTAATAGAGTCACACTTTTTATTCTCACTTGTCATTTTTGAGAAATAAATCTTTGATAGCAGGGAAACTTCTATTATGTTAGTCTAAGAAATTTATTAAGATTAGTTAATACTTTTGAATTAATTAAAGCTCTACTTAGATCTGATATGAAAAAGGCCACCATATTTCTATTCATGATTTTTAATATTTTTTTCTTGTGAATTGCATGCATCTCAAAAGAGAAATCTGTATGTGGCATCATGGGAAGCATTGCTCTGGCTAAGATCCAAAGTACTGGTTGATTGCAGGTTTTATTATATAAACGATAAAAACAGATTATGTTTGATTCTGTTTCCTAACAGGATTTTTTTTTGCTTTTGTTTGTGGAGCTCAGTTAATTAAATAGCATTATACCCATCAAAATACACAATGATAGCATACAGTTTCACAGTATGTAAAATTGCTTGCTTCAGAATGAGATCGTTTATCCTATTGTGAAATAATTACTATTGGGGAGTTGGTAGTCAGTTTGAACATATTTTGATATTACCCCTGCAGTTGAATGCAGAACAGATAGTGACAGCAAGGCTGTAATCCTAGTTCTTGTCCTGATCTGTTTCCATGTAAGCAGCTATCTCCTTCTCCTCAAGGCTCCTCTGAAGGAGTTGAGGGTTACCTGGCTAGCTTAAAAGTTCAGCTTTAAAAAGCATAAATGCTATGGATGTCCTTGCACTTGTGGTTTCTTTTTAAATATAAGGAACGATGAAGGCTAGTTAGTACGTATGTGACTCAGCAAAAGAAAATGGTATTTTTTACAGTAGTAGTGTGACCCTGATGCATGTATCCTGATAGGGAAAATTTAATATGTGTTCAATAGTGATAATAGCATAGAAATCTGAAGAATAAGATGTCCTTGACAAGTTCATTTCTCAAATTTAGATAATGGGGGCGAGAGGATAACCTATGACCCTCTGTTCTCTAGTGATTTTTTTCTTTTTTTCTGAAAGTAATAGTTTGAAGTTTTGTATCTGTTTTAGATCACGTTAAAAGATGAGAGTAATTTTTAAATTTCAAAGTGCAGAGTCTTAATATGGTAAACAAAGATATATCAAAGAGAACATTGTTACCAGAGCAATACCATAAACTTCTGTGTGTTTGTAAAAATTCAGTTTATTTTCACTTATCGTATATTTTGCATTATGTGTTAGGAATAGCAAGATAAAATTTTTAGTTCATAATTTACCCTTAATGTCAGCATTCTTGAATCAACCGTTGAAAGACTTGTATAGGCTGTAACTCTGATCCCATAAATGAACTCAGCGGAATAAAATATTTACATAAAAATGGTATATGCATTTGTGGTGTTTTTCATAGGAATTGTGAAGCTATAACACAATCAGAGCCCTATTCTGTTGACCAATGTACAAATGCATTTGGAATATAGCAAAATCATGCTACAGTTGCCATACCATGGAAAAATTTCTAATTAAGGTCTTCTCTTCTACATACTGAATTTTACATACTATTATCCCAGGTACATGTATATTATTTGCCTCAGTGTGGAATTCAGCTGCATAAATTACCTTGTCAAGTAAGATATTCCATGCTAAGGGATTGTATTAGCCTAGCATTATTAGCTAAAATCTCAGAATAGACAAGACCACAGGCTCCAGTTGGCCCCTAGATGTCTCTTCTGACAGTAAATTTATTGCAGATTATGGTGTGGGGTTTTTTTAAATAAATTAAAAAAAAGCTATTAGGAAGTTAGCTGTCTTCACATTTAAGTACATCAGAAAAATGAGGAAAAAATTATTTGGCTAATGAGGCAGAATATCATTTGTATATTAAAGTTTTGGTGAATACAGTGATAAAATGGAATCTGCTTCTAGAAAATAAGTCTACAACATTAAATATTCAGTCAATTCTATTTTGAAGTATTTAAGGAATTTGAATTACTGAATTCCTGCATTTTGCATACAGGAAGACAGCAACATATTTTCAAGCCATTCAGATTATTTAACTCCAGGTTTTCTTTGAGGAAAAAAAAGTCTAATTTAACTGATAGCTAATATACTACTCTGAAATCTTATCCATTCTTTTTGTCATATGCCTCGCAGTATTTCCCAAATTTCCACTTATTTTTGATAAAGCTAATGGTATTTGCACACATGCAAGCGTCTGGGATTTAGAAACACATTAAATGCCATAACTAAAACCTGTCTTTCTTAACTGTGGATCATACTGAAAGCCAGCTTTCCAAAGAAAACTATAATGCAGATCCATTGGATAGATCAATTGCATCAAATAAAGTTTGTTGAAGTTTCTAACAGGAGTTTCTGTTAAATTATGATGTGGCTCCTGTAAGGCATCTCATAGCACTTATTCCCAGATATCCAGGTATTTTATCCTGATTGTCTGTCTCCATATTGCACCAGTCAATGCATTTCTCTTTTTATAGCACAGACTCAGTGATATGTCCTGTTACTTTATGACATTGACCCTACATTCTATATCTCAGCAAAGCTGTACAAAACTGTAGCTAAATTCCTATACGAGGTTTGGGTATTGCTGAAATGTCTATATAACTTTTCATCTGAGTACTAATTAGCAAGATTTTTGGTCATTTCCTGCTATGCCTGGGTTTAGTTATGACTTACTCTAAGTAGATTCTTTTAAATTTAAAAAAAAAAAAAGGGAGGGGGTACACGACTGAACTGTGCCTTTGTCTCAACTAAATGTTATTACATGGTTTTCCATTTTTATGGAAAAATTAAATTATATATATTTATTAAGTATAGCGTTTTCCATGTTCATATTACAGATGTAGCTTAATTCTCAGTATCTGAATTCAATTTTTTAATTTTCTTTCTTTGATGATTTTAAACTTCTAACTCCTGCTTCTATTGTGTTTTTACAATTAGCATGAAGGGGAACTGGAATGTATCATTGTGCCTCTTTTCTGTCCTCCACCATCCTTTTCAGGTCAGGGCTCTGTCGTATAATGTAGGTTCTCCGTGTTACCAACACAGTTAGCAGTTCAAAGGGGGATGATAACATTCTAAAATTTCAGAAACTTTACAGTCTCCCTCCAGCTTTAGCCAATCACCTTTGACTATTTAAGTTTCAGAGTTTCTAAGGTGTGGTCAGGTTTTGAACCTGAAACTAAATTTAAATTAAGAATTCTGCTGATTTACAGAGATGGCCAAACAAACATGGGAAATATAGATCATTCTAGTCATTAGGGAGAGCTTTTCTTTAGTTTGAATTTCTGTCCAAGAAGCAGTGAAGTTATGTGCCTAAAAGATGAAACAAAGTTAATGAGTAGATTTTTTAATTATTTCATAATTTACTACTGTGATAAATTAATAAATTTATCAGTTGTGAAAAATAATTTCAGCGTAATCCTTAAACCTGCCAAATCTTTGCCTTACGATTTCATTACAAATCTGCAGTGAGCCTTTTTGCAATAAATAGTAAATCTCTCCATTTCTAAAAATTATGTGTCATATACAGAGATTAATAAAGAATACAAGTGATAAGATGTACTTATTGTCTGTTTCTAGATAAAAACATTATTAACAGATTATGAGATTGCTTTTGTTTTCCTTCACTTCTGCTGCTAGCTTCCTGTAGAAGATAAAGAGAGGAAGGAGTTTATATGATTTTTAGTTCCAGGTAGTCCTCTGTGGATCTTGATCAACCGGTGATTTGTGGTAACCTCATCTTTTTCTGGTAGAGTCTCTGCATCTTTTTTCAGAATTAGGATTTCAAGTTTTGTAGTGAATAGCTTTGGTTTTCAGGCTTCCTTTGAATAATATGTAGTGAAAGTACAGTTGCACTGGTTAAACTACTGATTTTCAAGGTAGTCAAAGCTTTCTCAAAGACCTGTTACTTTTCTATCTGCTTTTGTGATGTAGACTGAATCATTCTTAACAGATTTAAGCCAAATCAATGCAAATACTATGAGAGAAACAAATATAAGAGTACTCATCCAAAGACCCAAATTCTTAAACTTTTTTTTTAAATTAGTTTAAACAGTGCAACTTCTTGTGTGAAGGTAAAACACTAACGCCATAGTTCCACTTTTAATTTAATGTCTTGTAAATCCACACTGCTAGCAAAAGCTAACCTATTAAGAAGAAAAGTTTGCAGCAGGATCAGTTTCTTGATCCAATTAATGCAATTAATGCACAGCTGCATGAACACAAATGATGGTGCAAGAAAGACAACAAACAAGTATTTAATGAAGGGCGTAACTATTTTTTTTTTTGCATCATAGGATGAATTTATACAGAGTTAAATTTTTCATAGTTGTGTCTAAACCTTTTTGTTAGCAGGGGATTAAGCAATCTTCTTGTAAAACGGTAAGGCCTCAAGCTGAGGGACTGTTTTGTTCTTTTGGGGTTTTTTATTTTGTTTTGTGGTTTTGTTGCTTTTGGGTTTTGTGGTTTTTTGAACACTGGGAGAAGTCCATTAGGATTCTCTGCCTGGTTTGTTTTATACAGACTGATTTTTAAGAATTTCCAGGTGAAAAAAGTTGATTCCTGTAGATAGAAAGTGCTAATTCAACATACACCGAATTCCCATTTTGTTCCCGTTTTGATTTCAGCTTTTCTTTATCTCTTTTCTTGAGATGCCTTGACAAAGTGTACATTTATAAATCTTATAATCTGCTTCAGTTTAAACTTGATTATCTTCAGTCTTTTGGCCTCTTAAAGTGGATTCAGAGTCATCTAAACCACAGTTTCAGCCAAGTGGACAAATAAAAACATATATTGGTTTGCTAATTTTGAGATCAGTTTGTACTACAACAGAGAGCTACTCTTTGGAATTGAAACAGATACGTGCTTTTTTCCAAAGAGTAGTTAGCCTATCATTAAATAGATACTGATGGATCATTTAAGTCCAAGTCTGAAATACAATTCACCTTGATAAAACAAAATGTTCTGTCAGTGCTAAGTAGAATGACAGGCAGCCCAGGGCTGATCTCAGTCCATTTACCTAAAACCTTGGTCTGTGATATGGTTTAGAAATCCTGATTACAGTTGAAAATTACGGTAATTTGTTTTCAAATTCACATACTTTTCCATACATTGACTATATTTCATTGAAGTGAAGAGAAACTGAACCCGATGGAAGGTGCTTTAGTTGGGTGTGGCTGAAATGTCTAGAGGCACACATGAACGTGCATCTCGTAGTTCATGTCTTAGAAGTGGCTTTGGGATTTTCCTCTGCAACAGTCCAGTTAAATGGAGGAGAAGTATGTTGAGAATAGTCATGTTACTAATGCACACCCTTTCCTGTACGATAGCTTTTTTACATAAAAGCTTTGCTTCATTTCTGTAGTCATTTTAAGGGGTTTATAGAAGTGCAGTATTTTAATAACTATGTAAAATAATAAGCTTCCATAGCAGTTTTAAAACTGCTTCTTCACAGTTTCCAGAAAATATTTATCTTCATTAAAATTCTTACCTGCACTTCGGTAATTGATTTGAATTTAAAAACAAACAAACAAACCAAAATTCTTGAATTAAATCAATAGTGGTGACGTTTTCTATATGTATTTATAATACTGCTACATGTTGGTTTGTTTGTTTTTTTCTAATACTAGAAGTATTATGCCAGACTAGTGTACAGAAAAAAATCACTGACTTCAGTGTGCTTAGGATTAAGCTTTTAGGTCAAATTTTGTATTTGTAGAACTTTTTCTTTATAATTTGGTGTCATATTTTTTGATCACATATGAGTTTAGAATTATGTGTGTTGGTTCTGATCATTTCTTTGCCAGTAGCCAAAGCTCCCATCTACATTTCAGGTCATTGCACATCATGCAGCTGATGCTAATGTGATTTGTCATTGCAAAAATATAACTGCCTGCACCTCTTGTTGTTCTTAAAACTGTCATATGATTGTTTAAAAATATTGTTAAATGTTATAAATGTAATTATTTGGCTTGAAGTAACTAATGCAAACTTCACTGCAATTGGTTGTACTGTACTACAGTGTGTTTATATCCCTTTTTTCTTTTTTTCATTGCTTTAGTTTCCCTGCTTCCCCATGTGTGCT
>JAOXJM010000004.1:10750697-10762957 GCA_026413425.1 Tringa solitaria
TGGTGGGTTTAATACTAACTTTGTGCCTATTTATCTTTACATTTAAATAAAAAAAACCTATCACACTAATATGAACATACTAAGGTATATTATTACTAATCTGACTGTGGCAACTTACTTGCCTTCATGCTATGAAACCGGAAATCACTTGGATGAGTCGTATTCCTGAAGCTGCATAAGTGCTCTCTGGTGAATCTGAGCAGTTATAGATGGAAAATGTGAAAGAGGTTAGAATTAGTCGAGCTCTGTATACTTGCATTGCATGGCAAATAGTTGCTCTGTGTTCTGGGCTTTTAGTTCACCTGATCATTTATAAAGTAAACAAAAATATGTAGTGTAGAGTGTGTTGGTGTCATGCTGTTCTATAATAGCAATTGTCTGTGATGATGAGCAGCTTTATATTGTTCTTTTGCTCAGTGGCCTGGTTAAAGTCATATCTTCCTCTTGGCAATGAAGAGGCTCATGTAGTTGTAAAACATCTTGGCAGCTAACACCCATCATTTTCTGCCTGTGTTATGTCCATGATACCTTTGAAGTCGTGGGAACACTTACACAGAAGCATCCTGAGAAATCCAGGAATATGAACAAGGATATAAAACTTGCTAAAGACTGAAATCTGGAATTCATCTGCACAACCACTTTATAGGAAGCTTCCAGCACAGTAGGCGTTGAAGATGAAAGACACTAAGATGCATGGCATGCATTCACCATTCTTCTTCAGCTTGTGAATTTTGAAAAATACAACTTTCAGTTTACATAAATGTTGCAGCCAAATATATACTATTTTATGCCATTAGGGAAGAGTTAAAACTTGGCTGTGTTGAATGTGGGTGACACCTGGTTCCTTCTTACTGTTTTAGCATGGCTGAAAATGCAGACATTCCAAAAGATCATGTATACTTTGCATGACCACATACGTATTTACCAGCAGATTCCTCCAGCATCTGACTTTAAAAAGACAAGGCACATGTAATCTTTGGAACTTTAGTTTTAATGCTCTTGTTAGGTGTCCTGACATCATCTTCCCTAAAGATATATAAATATGCATGTCATTGTCTCAGAAGTAAATTCAAAGGTACTCTGAAGCGACTAGAAGCACCTTAAAAGACTTTGCCCATCTTTCCTGTCTTTAAATGTAATTTTTGATGCATGTTAAATTTCACTAAGATTTAGTTCTGTATTGGTAACAAAAAAGCATATGCAAAAATGCTTAAAAATGCATTAACAACAAAACCCAACATTAATCTAGAGTTCTCTGTAGTCTGAAGTAGATTTTCTTCTCATTAAGACTTCATTTAACTTTCAAATCTAGGTTTCCTTTAAGGAATACAGGACTAGAAAGTGCTCCCTATGTCAGTGAGTCAAGAAATTGGCTATTGTATGAAATTACATAATCCCTTTCATGAATCTATCATGTTCTATTTTAAAACTGTCTAGCTCTTTAAAATCTATACTCTTCTTACGTACTGTCGCAGTGCTCTGTTTTTCACATGGTTTTAAATCTTACTGTTTTCTAGCTAAATGTGCTTGTAGCCTGTCTACGTGCCTTTGTTGTTTTTCCAGCAATGCCCTTTGGCTTGAATAGCTTCTCCTAATCTGAAGTCTACCTTTTTGATATATTTTCTTTTTCTTGTTTTGCCCGGCTACTGAACTAAGCCTTTTCAGTCTCTTCCTCTGAAGTGGATTTCCATCCTCATTCTTATCCTCAATAGTCTTCACCTGCAACTAGTCCAGTTTCGGTTCATTTGTCTTGAATATGGATGGTTGTAATTGTACACAGAAATCCAGACGGGCATCTCACTGCCACTTTGTGTAGTGCTTCTGTGTCACTACTTGAAATAAATTTTCTGATACATTTTAGCATTATGTTTGCTTTTTTTGATAGCTGCATGATGCTGAAAGCTCAAAAACATCTTCACTTTACAATGGCTAATATACAATAGCTTCCTACTCTATCACTTTAAATCAGTGAATCACATTAGAATATTATTATATCCAAATGCATGACTTGGCATTTTGCCTTACTAAATTTAATCCCATTTTGGGCAGTTTAGTCAAACATTTTTATGTGAAGGTCTGTCATATGTTGTTGCTTCAGGAAAAAAATCTGATGTGTGCTTGGGAAGTATATTTAATTTTTTTTATTCAGTCCTTCTTTTTACAAGGACTGGTTGGTTTGTTGTTTCTTTTTTTTCTAGGAAGTTATTATTGCTACTTAATTTTCCAAGAAGCAGACATAAAAAGAGAACAGGAGGTTAGCTGAGCGGGAATAGCGTTCAGCGAACACTATAACATCACTGTTACCACTTCTTTGTCTTTAAGTAGCACTTTCAGACAGTGATAATCCGATGGTCAGAGGCCTCAGATCCTTGTAAAATCTCATCTCAAGCATTTAAATCCACAAAACCAAATACATAACTGGTGCTGTTTTTTGAAGAAGATTCAGGGTTAATAGCATTAAAATGTACTCAGGTCCCTATGCAAAGATAAGGAGCTAATATGTATGGAGAACCTTGTAAAAAAGCATACTGTTCCTACATACATTCCTAATGTTTTTTTATTATATGGAAATAGCAGGAGTTGGAGCATTTCAACAAAAGGCAAAGCAGAAAAAAAGCCACCTTATCAATACTGAAAAAACATAATACAAGTTCAGAAAAATATCTAAAGATCTAAAACTTATCTAAAAGGCAAAATGTAGAGTTGTTTTTTCTTAAGTTTCTGAAATAGGAAAATAAGAGCCTCCTGAAAAAAAGAAAAAATCAAGTCTGAATTTATCCAGAAAATGTTCCAGAATCCAGCAAAGCAAAAAGCACTTCTTTGTCAATCTGTAACTATATCTAATTTTTGCTTCTATTCTTCCTTTTTAGATATTTGTTTGAAAGAGACAATGTCTTTGGCTGACAGCCTGTATAATCTACAGTTGATTCAAGAATTTTGTCAGGAATACCTTAACCAGTGTTGCCATTTCAGTCTTGAGGATATGCTCTATGCAGCTTCTTCAATAAAGGTAAAAAATAAAAATACATAAAAATTCAAGCAGCATCCTCAGGGCTGTTTTGCTAATGATATATTTGGTATTTTTTGGTCTACTGCTGTATGGCTGTATGAAAAAGCGTGTTCTGTCTCTTGTGGTATAGTATGCAACACGCAGATTTCAGCAGCACGTAACCTTCTGGCAGTTATGTTGTTCTAGTAATTTCCTTAGGCCTTAAGGCTTTTTCACTTTTGTAAAAGTATAAACTTCAGAATTAATTTCTTTGAAAAATCTAATGTTTTTACACTTGGAACACGAGCAGGAATACAATTCCAACAAATACGTTGTTTGAATGAGAAATCAAATGTTTTCAGTCGTTCTAACATTCTGCTCTTTTAGAAGGGGGAGGAGAGAAGTTTTGCTTATTCTATCACTTTTTAAGCCTGTGTGGAAAGAATAGGAGTAATCAAATTATTTCTTGCATAATATTAGCTTTAATTTTTCATTCTTGTTTCTCTTTGACTTTCTTCTATATAAAACTTCATTTGCTTAAGATTCTTGTTGGCCTGCCTTTAGGGAATGAAATATTATTTTTATGGAGTCAGCATATCCATTGCAGATGGGATGTAATTGGTTTCTAAATATCTGGGTCATTTCACTGCTTTTATGATCTTTACAGCAGTCTCACAAGCTGAGTCAGAGAGGCCAGAGCCTGAATACAGCTTTGTTGTCTCCTGTAGGGTTGAACCCAATCCTTTCCAAATAAATAACGAGCTGCCAGGGTGAGTAAGGGCAGTAGGACCAGGCCCTGTAAGTCTAGACTACTTAGCTGTTGCTGTTTTATTTTGTATATGCAAAGTTGTGTAGTGACTGCTTTCAATCAGCTTTTGGTGTTTTTAAATTTCAAATACAGTGATCTACCCTACCTACTTGTAAAAACATTGCTGCGTTGCAGTCTCTCTTGCCTGTATTTTCCCAGCATACAGTCCTACAACCATACTCGGTGATCCTGAGTAGTGCTCCTTCACTGCATTTTGATCATTTCTCTCTGCTTACAGATACGTGGAATAAATGAAAATAATTATTCTTTGGTTTAATTTGTGGCAATACTACCATTTTTTATAGTACTGGTTTGAGTTATTTCTCAAGGCAGTATGCACTATGAAGCTTCAATTTTAAAAAAGTAACTATGTTAAATATTTTGTCAATATCCAAATGCATCAGACTTTACACTTCTAAAATGCTTAAGACTCCCTAATTTTACTGTTTCTGAACACTGCTTGTAGAGGGGGTTTAGATTTCTTTCAAAGATTTAGAGTATTTCTAGAACTGAGAAGGCCCTTTTGTGATCATGTTTTTACAAGTTGCTGTGGTGTGGATACTTATTTAGATGTAAATGCTACAAAGAAAGGCTGCCAAGTTTTTCTTCTAAAACTTGGCATGGAAACTTTGGCTAGTGCTATAAACTCTGTTTTTCCAGTGTTAAGAATTAATTTGCTTTCAAAATAAATTCACCGTTAAAGGAGCTCTTTCTTAGTCTTCCAGTGCATCTGATTAAGTTTTAATAAATGTACATATTCTCCAAAGAATTTTATTATCACTTTGAAGAAAACTTGTATTATAAATGGATATTTTAAATATTAAACATTGAATTAAACTGGTTAGTAGAAGTCACCTTTGTCTCAGTCTACAAAATTCATATAGTACCAAGTTTTAGGATTTATAGAAGCGTGTGTCTTTGTTTCAGGTGTCTTTGTTAACAATCAGCAGAAATTTCTCTTTGTTTTTAGGGTGACTCATACTGCACAGTAGGTGGCACTATGCTTTTGGTTAAGTCTGTTACGTTCATAGTGGTGACAGAAGGAATAAAAAGAACTGAACTGCTGATATATTACTGGAAAAACCGCAAGAAAAAAATTACAGCTGAGTTTTTGGAATGACAGTGCTGTCCCTCATGTGGTCCTAGAAATTACACTAGATGTCCTGACTTCATGCTAGTCCTTGAGAAGGAAAGGAGCAGAGCCTTTCTTTTAAAGTGATCAAGCACGAAGTGCATACCTTACATTCTTTACTGGGTACACTGCACCGTCCTGTTCTGTTAAATCAAGGTAGGTTGTAGATAGTCTATGATACAGAAATTTAGTGAAGGACTTGACCAAGGGGGTTGTGCCCATTTTTGGCTTTCCCATCAAAATGCACAGAAACAAAGATTTAAATTTCACTTAACAAGCATGCATAGTACTTGATACAGGCTCTCAGATTTTGGAGCAGATGAAACTGTTGGCTTAGTTCTGTTTTAGCACAGAGGAGAAGTAGGCTTTGTCTGGCTTTCTAGACAGCTTTAATGTGTCATAATCAAAAGAAGAAGAAAATTTCGTTGCTCCTCACTTGCCCCTTTCTCTTCCTTTAAGAAAAAAATGTTTATGAAGTTCTTCATGAGATGTTTACTAAGGCAGGGCTATTGATATTAAAGAAAAAAATATTTGAATACATTCCATGGATGCTTGAGGCACTACCAAGGGACCATACTGGTTCCTGGTTGCTTTCCTTTGAGACAGGCAAACACAAGTACAGAGAGGTTACATAAAAATAATCACAATATTTTCTGAATCTTCCCTGCATATTTAACAAGAGGAAAGAATAGAAAATCTCAGATCTCTCTTTAGTTGCACAGGTTGCTTTTTTGCTCTGATCCTCCCACTTCCCTTCTCCTGTAAATAGTTTTATCCTGAGACAAGATTTTCTTTTTTTTAATTTCTTGTTCTTCACCTGTATTTGGGAAATTACATAGAACTGAAAGATCTACTTTATTGTGTCTTGACACAAGTGTATTCTGTCTATCCAAAGAACAAATCTGTAGAAACCGAAGAACTTGCATGAAGTGCTGTCACAGGAAGCACAAACCATTGTGCAGAACAGAAAAAATTTCTTTATTGCTTTGGCCCAACAGTTGGTCAGCACTGCAATGTAAGAAGAGATGTTGTAAGGGACATGTATGGTCCCTGAATAGAAAGAAAAAAAAAGTGTCTTCCATGTTCCATTTATCATGTGATATATATATTTTGAAAGTATTTCTAAAAGAGATCTTTGGTCATATTTCGTTATATTCTTGATATTTTTAGATCATTCGCTGCCAGATTATTCTAGTAGAACCATAGGGTTCAGACCTAAGAACAGGTCATTTATGAGGTTAATTGTCAGAGGGTGCTAACAGACAGCTTGAATCATTTGGTGTTTACTGTGATTCGAGAGCTCACGTAGGAACTTGAATTAATTGGCACACAGTTAATTATTGTCTTTTGTATGTCTTCCTTATCTGAGCCTTCAAAAACATGTGGTTGTTTTTTTTTTTTTTTTAAAAAGTGATCCTAAAAGTGTGCTACTCATTTAATCTACACATATTGCTGTGCATTCCCTCTTCATTGATAGAGGGTTGAGGCAGGGTGAGACACGTATCACAACCAATATTAGAACACCTTTTCTTGATTCAACTGCTATTATTAATAGAATGATTTGTTTATTAGTAAGATAACTATTCACACAATACATTCTTTTGCTCACACAGTTCACACACACGCTGACTCAGTTATTTTTACTGGGTTGGAGGCCAACCCAATGACCTCCCAGAAATCGGGGTATATATTGGCCCGCCACTGGCTTTTGGGAAGCTGTCCAGAAAGTCTCTCAAGGGGTCACTTGTCTCTTCAGGTGTGTATATACATATAATCATGTACTTCTTGTCTGCTCCTGCCCTCGTGGGTGTGGTTAGGCTTACACAACCTGTTGTTGACACTAGTGTGTGCTGGTGGCCTCGTGCAGATCTGGCCCAGTACTGCTGTTCTTGAGCGTGTGGGTTCTTGGGAATGAAACGGGGCCACAAGTCTCTGCAGCCTTTTGGTTCTTGGGAATCTTTCAAGTGCTGCCCTTCAGTGTGGATGCTTCCCCTCTTTGGCTGCTGTTTTCCGATAACTGTGGAGTCTGCTCACCCAAACGCATGCAGAATGCGCATTTATTCTGAATTATATCTTTCTGAATGTGAAATGAAGCAAATCTGAGAGATGATTGCTGTCTCTTATCTGTAAAGGGTGTTCCTCTGACCTAAATGTGGGCCAGACTCTTAGCTCTGCAGAATCACAACTAAGCACGTGGAATAGGTACCTTAATTTTGCACTTAATTAGTAACCAGAGCAGGCAGATAAGATAACTGCTAAGTTGAACAGGAGAATACAATATCTAAAGGATCGTTTTATACTAAAAATATTTATTGCATTTGAGCAGTTTTGTATACTTGCACTTTCTGATGGAATGCCGATGGTGACTTTGCAGACAACGTAAGCAGAAGCTATAATCAGCACCACGTCCTCTGAGATGTGGAAAACAGCAGTCAGATACGTCACAGAGAGAAACCCTAGAAATTAAGGACTATGCGATGTCCTCAAGTATTGTAGAGCTTTCCCTCCAATCTCAATGAAACAAGCCGCTGCTGATCAGGCTGCTAACCCAAGCCTGAATTTGCAGTTGAAGTCCCTGCAAGCGTGCATATGGACTCCTGAGGGACATGGGAGAGCAGCTGGCTGTGTTTGGTGAGGCACTTAGGTACGTATGGTGGGTATGTGTGGTGGGAGTCGGTCCAGGAATTTGGTTCCCATCTGTTTCATTTAAAAGGATTCGGGATCAGGAGTGAAAAGGAAGATTCAACCAGGGAACAGTTCTTTAAGAGAAGATTTCTCTCCTGAGAGGGACCAAATGTTCTTGATGTTATTTAAAGGGAAGCGGTGTGGTTTGCTTTCACTGATGTTAATCAGCCAGTTTTCCCACTTCTTTGTTCTGGTCTGGAACAAGATATACTGGAGTTTTCAACTTGAGTTGTTGTGGCATTTATTAACCTGTGGCAGGAGATGGGACAAACTGGTAGTGCATGGATCATACACAGAAATGTAATTTGGCCTTCTTCAGAGAGTTTAAAACATTCCAATTTTTTTGTCTTGACGTATTTCTGTTGGCACTCTTATAACATAAAAACTATGGAGTTGTGTTTGAGGTAACTTACTTTCCTACTCTTTTGGCCTACTGAACAGAGATTTTAATGTGCTTCATGATGCAGTGTATTTTTATGCTCATTTTGAGAAAATTACTAAAAGCATCTATGGCCGCTTGGATTCAAGCCTCTTTACAAATTATTTGTGTATATGACCTTGTAGTTGTTATTGTATAAAGATGCAGATCTAAAACCTATAAATATTAGGATATAATTTATTTTAAGTGGCAAGATTAAACATACTATTTTTGTTAGTTTACTTTGATTTAAAAATTAATTGTGTTTTTAAAATTGTGGAAGGGGAATAGAAATATTAAAATAAATGTTTTGTATAAAATTTTATAAAACAAGCTATCTTATATCTCCCTTTGAAACAGAAGCAAGAAATGACTTGACATTTTATACTCGGAATATGAGAATTTTTTTTATTGCAAAAGATGATCTTCCAAAATCTGTTAAAACAGAAGGATTTTTATTGTACAGTGCCAGAAGATATGATAGGTGAAATGTAACCAGTAGAACAGCTGACTACATACAACTAATGAACAATCTGCAAATATCAAAGTGAAAAAATGAAATCAGAGGGCTCAGCAAATAAAAGCATCTGTGAAGCTGCAAGTCTGCCATCTGCTGTTCAGTGGTTTTGAGCCAGTCTGAAGTGCTCAGAGCTTATTTTTTTAGTACTGTTAAAATGCTTCTGAATATTTTTAAATGCTTCTGAATATTTTTGTGTATGAGTGCATGTGATAATCATGTGATGAGCTACTACAACTTTTATTGGCATAATCAAGGCAAAATCTGTGGAAATACCTACATTTCTTTCTAGCCCCGGGTAGCAGGATTATTGCAGACCAACAGTTAGTTTTTTTCCAAAAAATTAAGTTACATATCATCAGTCTTCCCGTTTGATCATTATTATTAACACCCCTTTCTGACTAAAAATAAACTGTGAGAAAATGCTGTTTCTATCATGATGCATCACCGTAAAACATCAAGTAGCCTCAGTTCTAAGCAAGTTGTGCAGCCAACAGTTTTACTTCAGTAAATACTTTGGTGAATTTTGGAAAAATAAGCTGACACAGAATTTTGGTTATCTCACTTAATAATAAGCATTTTTGTTGTAAATTTTTGTTTATTTTAAAAAGATGTTCTTACCCCTAATGCCTGTGGGTTGTTTCTGAAACAAACGGACATTTTGTTTAGAATTTTTGTGAAACATTTGCTCATACTCAAAAGTTTTGAGGTAGACATTTTTAAGGCAACAAAATTAATGCAACAATGGAATTTCATGTTTGAGGAACTGAAAACATAGTAAATCTGTCAAAAGAAGTCTTAAACGGAAGTCTCACATAGTCTGGATACATCCTCTGGGCATACACAAGTGTGCTCAAATATACAGTTAAACATTGAATGTGAGCAATCTTGCCTATTTATGTTGTTATGCAGTGGAAAGTTAACGGGTCCATCGAGTTCTCTTTGCTCCTGCTTCATCTTTCTACTTAGATTTTCCTGCTCTAGCTGGTGAATTGGCTTAGACTTCACAGCCGTGTACGCCTGAATCAACCAGAAAAATTTTCCAATGAACAAAGAAAAAGTTAAACTGCAAACCTTGTACCACTGGTTTTAATTTCTCGGAATTTGATTTTTGTTGAATAACTGACAGTTAAATCATTTGCTGTATTCTCATAACTCTGCAAATTGTTAGCTGATATTAAATAACCCTCACTCCTCAAAAATCCTTCAGATCATGTTATGTTGATCTGTTTAGGTCTCTTTTCTACAGAGTTCTGTGAAATGAAATGAGTAAAATATCAGTAAGTTTAAGCTAATTTTTAAAGACTCTATGTTTTTATTTAAGGAGCCCAAATACAATTCTTAATCTGCAGCAAGTCTTTTCTTGGAGACAAAGGAAGGCCTTATCACTAACAAAGGGCTGGAAATTAGAAAAAAAGTCCCATGTTCTGCTAATGAGAATCTTTCATGTGTATAAAGATTGCTTTATTAATATCTATAATGGCAAAGTCTATACTGAAGATCATTTTCAGTCCTAGACATGATGTAGAAGCTGACTCCATTCTAGGAAACGAAGTAACAACTGTCCTTGATCAAACCGAAGGTCCTCTTGGGCACCTTGTCCTGTTTCCCCCAACAGTTTGGCAATGGCAGAGGCCAAAGCAGGTAGAGAAGCCAAGGGCAAGCCATGGGTTTTCTTGTGAATAGGTTTAAGAATTATGACCCGTACCATGTAACGATATGTACTCAACTAACATCCTTTGTTCATAAGCAGATTTTCCCTTATCTTCGTTTGAAAGAAAGATAGGAAAACAAAATAATTAGGTAATTATTTACTTTTTTTCTAAATCAGCTCTGATTTCTTTGTGTTACCATAAGCCTCAGAAGCAACATTGCTTTCCTTTTGAAACTCTTCTCTGAAGCAAATAAATACACTTGCATGTTCCCTGAGAGACTATTTTCACTTAATTTTGTTATCAAAGAAAAACAAAGAGAGATAGTGTCTGATATTTTAGTGTGAAAATGCTAATTTTTTCAAGTATAGAAAGTTTTATAGGACCAAATGTTAAGAAAAAATTATTTTTAAAAAGGTCACATGGAAATATATTTCTGGGTTCCAACATTAGTTTATAAGTTGCAAATTCTCTTGATGTTGTTGTCAGTTTGTAGAAATTAAATAAATAAATTTGTTAATTTATATTTTCCCATTTAAGCTGTATGAAATGTTAAATGAAAATAGCATAAAGTGGAGTTTTAATGACACGAAAAAGGTGATTAAGGGGACAGTTGCTTTTGTAAGTGTTATTAGCTAGACATTATTGAGTTTTGTTGCAAAAAGACTTTTTAAACAAACTGTTCTAAAAAGTTGTTTAATGATGGTTTCCCAATTCAGTGTGTCAGTAGAGGTTTGCGTTGTTTACATTTTCAGACTTGGTAAGACTGGTGACAGGAGTCTGTGCACCTGCTTGTGCCAGCTCAGGCCTGGACACCCACTGATCTCATGCAGTTGGTATTTCTAGAGAGGGAGTAGCACCAAACCATATGGATGTGCAGCTTTGGTTCATGGTCATTTGGCCTCTGAACTCTTCACCCTTTGCAGTCAACAAAACTCCTGGTCTTTCGGCACTCCTTATTATAGACTCTTGCAGCAGAAATTGCTGCTACTGCTTCTGCCCGGTTTTTCTATTGATTTTTTTGTCGTTGTTGTTGTTGCAGTTTATATCACCCGTTGTTTCTTCCTTTTCACCTGTTTTTCCCCTTGTGTTAAATCTGGTGGCTGCCACACTTGTGTGTTTCATAGCTGCATAATGGGAAAATACAGTAGGGAGATACATGAACAACATGTTAAGTGTGCATAAACCTTTGGAGGTAAAACCTTCTTGTTCTAACCTGCATTGAACAAAGGCTGCTGCTGGTTTTTGTTTTGCATGAAAGACTTGTAAATTTGGATAGATCTTCACAAATGTGGCAAAAAGCACATACTTGACACAAAAGCCTAAATCGGAATCAAAGTTCCTACACTGAAACTAAGGGCTACCAGAGTTTTTCATGTTAAAAAGCTCTGAAAATTGTATTGCCTAGCCTTGCAGAATAATAGGCTTTTCACTGTTCTTTGTTATGGAAATAGCTAATCTATTTGACAGGCATAATTTTCCAACTATCCTGTACTTCTCTGCCCTGCCGGTAGGACATCAGGCCTGAGCATATGCTTATTATGAAATGTTTCAACCCAAATGGTTACAATCTGGTCAAGTTATGTGTGTTAGATATTGGTGCTACAGATTGGTCTTGCTGATCTCATTTTCTAAGAAATCAGTAGAGAAGAGATTGTAAACTGGATGAAATGCAGAGGCGTATCCTGAATGCTGCGATTCTATTCATTTGAAGGCTTAGTTTTTGGCATAAATTAATTTCTCTTTTTTGTTTGTTTGCTTTTTTTGTAGAGCAACTACATGGTGTTCATGGCAGAATTGTTCTGGTGGTTTGAAGTGGTGAAGCCATCATTTGTACAACCTCGTGTTGTTGTGCATCCCCAAGGTAATTATATTAAGGATCGGGTTTTTAGTATGTGTGTGTACAGATTGTCATTGTGTTCACAAATACAATGAGTATTTTAGTTAACAGGATTTGGCAGTGTACAACCCCCTTAAAGAAGGAGCAAAGTACTCTTTCCTTGTGTTAATCTTCATCTCATCTCATAAATCATAATTAGATTTTGTTGTCTATTACCAA
>JAOXJM010000004.1:10762963-10780917 GCA_026413425.1 Tringa solitaria
ATTTAAATTGTTGTGGTATAATCACTTGCAAATTTTCCTGACCTAAACAAGCCTAGAATCCATTTATGCCCATGCAGGGATTACAAACATAATAAGGAGCAGAGAACAGAATTTAGCCTGAAGAGCTCGTATTGCTGAGAAGATACCAAGAGAAAGGAACATAAATCTGGGGAAAGTGGACAGATAGTTAATTGTACATTTGCATTTTGTAGCTGAGTGCAAATGCAGTGTCTTCTATCAGTAAATTCTCAAATTTAAAAAAAACACCTCTCAGGTAGATCTAGAGATCAGTTAATGAGTACAGAGTCACAGTAACTTAAACATTCCTAGTTTAGGAGTAGTGCTGTGATTATCCCTCTAAAAGCTAGGAAGAGGCTTTCATTGTGTGGCTTTTATCCCTTTTTTCATTTATATGCTTTATAGTACATACAAATGGGATTTAAATCTTTTAAATATTGCTAACTATTTTAGGATATGACCAAAATACAATTTTCTAGCTGAAAGGTCAGTCTAAGTGTTTGGGGGGGAAAAGGTTTTATCAGAAAAATTTCTTCCAGGAGAAAAATATTCATTTTTTGCTAAAAAGATTGCTTGCTTTTGATTTTGTGACTCTTTTTTTTTTTTCTTTATTATTTCTTCCCTTGCCTTTTCTAGTCATTTTTGTCATTCTCCATTCCCTTAATTAGCGCTGATATGGGAACTTTGGATGATGTAAATCTTGAAAGGAAGTGATAGGGGTTTAATCTAAATAATGGAACCAATGAAAATTCTTTGAATCTTTGGAAATTATTGCTTCAGATTATTTCAGAGAGCTTTTCTACTATGGATTTGAACTGAATACTAAACTATAATAATTTGAGCTTTGTTATTCCTGGCAGCTGAACCTGCAAAAGATGCAGCTTCTGCTCACGGCTTGAATGCTAACAGAAGAAATTACGTGGATGGCCCGTCTGGTTCTGACTTCGTAGCCAGGTAGTGTCAGAGAATCACTAGTACTGTTTCACGATCTTCTCCTTTCTGTTCAAAATTAAACAGAGGGGTTTTTTTATTTAGTTTTGTTACCTTTATGCAATGCTCAAGGATTCAGATACCAAATATAATCTGTAGAATTTTATGGAAGAACGCACTACTGACTAAGTCTGATCTGAAAGAGCTACTTTTCCAGAATTCGCAGCAAATTTTCCAAAAATGGTAAAGAAAGTAAACCAAGATAAGAACAAGAAAACTACTGAATGGTGGTTTTAGTTTGGTCTGATTATGTTACTTAAGTACCATGAAAGTCAAACAGGTAAAAATAAATACTTAGGCTGTGATAAACTTCCCAAGTCTTATGAGCATCAAGAATGGAAAGCTAAAAGTTTTATTAAATGTTTCGCATTATTTATAGGGGTTTTTTGTAAATATATGTGAAATATTATTTTTAGTATTACTGTAACAGCTTTGGAAGCAATATAAAAACATCCTGTTTCCCTTGTGTTCTTCAGCTGTTTGTACATTTGATAAGAGGAAGAAATTGCACATTAGGCCTCCTTTTTAATCTTTCTTGACAGGCTAAAGAAGGCCTTCAGATGTGATCTGGACATGGTGGATGAGGAGTAGCATAGCATTATATTTATAATTTGGGGGCAAAGATTTATTGGTTGTGTCTGAACTTGCAGAGAAGAAAAGGATAAAATTAGCATTTTAATTGGATATTCAGAAAATTATTAGTTGCCAACCCAATTAATCCGATTTGGCCTTTTCTTGGTTTTGGATGGGGCTTTCAAGGGTGGGAGGTGTTTCGTTGGTTTGAGGGTTTGGCTTTCTTTTTTAGTATTTAGGAATCTATGCTGACTTTAATCAGGGAGTAGTATTTCTTACTATCATTAAATGCTGTGATTCCAAATCTCTCTTTCCTGTGTTTCCCTTGTAGACAATGAAGTTGTTTTAGTGTAAACTGAGCATATAAACCAGGAGAACAAGAAACAGTAGTTTTGCATGTATCTTTTGGAACAGGGGTTCCCAAGGCCATTTGCACCTTGCAAAGCCACTGCAGTCAGTCCAACAAAGGGCTTGTAACTACAACTGTCCTACAGAACAAAGAAAAGTTTGCAGTAAAAATCACTGTTGGCACACGGCTTCCAACCTGATGTCCCCCTTCTAGAGCCCTTCATGAAAAAAACTTCAGTGATTTATCTTTTAGAGGTTATGTGAAGATAGTAAATTGTATGTCAGTTACACTTAAAACAGAGTTCCATGTCATACTTACTTTTGTGCTGTAGTGATCACTGTGGGGAAAATTTTCTTTAAATGTAGTTAGTATATGAATAGTGGATAACAACACAAGAGAAGTTTATCTGTAGCCTTGATGACTGTAAAAAATAAAAATTAAAAAAAAAATCTCTACAGCTGAAGCTGTACTGACAAATTCTGTCAGTAACATAGTATTTTTTTCATCCAAATAAATTTACTTTTTTCTAAATGCATACATTTTGTCTGTGCACATGGTTTTGGCTTCTAAATTGAAGAGGACTGATTGGAAGTTTTACAATAAGCATCTGAATTAAATTCATAAACATTTAACAAAAGTTTTTATGTTTCTTAGTGCCATTACCATTCCAAATTTAACTATTAAGTCTGTAAGTAGCCACCAACGTGTTTTATAATATTCCTTATGTTTCCTGAGACATGTTCAGAGCTATAGTAAAAATCATTGTAAATCCCTTATGGGTGGGGATTGCGTATTGTACTAGCTCATCACAGCGCTGTCCTAGTGTCTGTCCAAGTGACAGATATGGTTTTGTGTCGGAGTATTATGAGAGCAATCTATGAGTAATAGAAAGAGTTACATCTTTCCTCATAAACCAGTGCATTTCATCCAACCTGATGATACTTCACTGCATTGTAGGACAAAGGAGGGACTAATATGTTATCTGAGATGGTAGGATTCTAACACACAGGCTGCAGGTTCCCTGACAGAACAGACCTGACTGCAGCATGTCACGGTCCTGGCCTTCCTCCTTGTCCAGACTGCACATTCTTGCCCCCTTTAAATCCCTTGAGGGTTTGACATTTGTCATTTCAGTGCACAAAGATGGAAAAATCTAAACCGGTTGGAAAAAGTGAATGTTTTTCTGTTGGCTTAGCTTGTTGAAATGACTCAGAGGACTGGCTGGAGAGCCAGATCCAGCACAGAGGAGGGAGTGGGACTGTGGCAGCGAGCAGTTACGATATCTGAGGTTGCCATGGAATCACAGTTATGGTGCCAAAATCAGTCTTTTCTTGAGGGAAAATGAGTTTTATAGATTTTTTTTTTTGTTGTGGTAGCAAATTTTTACAGGCTGCTGGATGAAATTTTGAAAGTGTGCTTTTCTTTTAAGATAACTTATAGAGATTGTATCTATGGTTTTTAAATTTTTCACAGAAATCTCAAATGCTATTTAAAACAGATATGTCATGGAGCTAGTGTGTAGTGTTATTAATACAAAAAATCAGGAATTTGAGAACCTGTTTTAAATAATTAATATATACTTATGAAAGATGCTACAAAAGTAGATTGTAAAACAACAATATTTTTCATAAATTGAGGTGAGTATCCTTTCCAGAAATATTATTTAAACACATTTCTACAGCATATTGTTTTTCAAAATACTTGTCTAGTTTTTATAATTATTGATTGAACAAAGGAGTTTGGGATTGTGCTCTTCAGCTTAGTGAACAAAATTCAAAACATGAAAGGATTTAATCCAGCATGTTTTTGAAGTCTGGCTTCTTTAGAAGTGTTTTACATACAAATGCATGCTTCTTTATGCATGTGTCTTTGTTCTGATCATGAAGAAGCACCTTGACCAAAACACTGAATTATGGTAATGCTTTTCTGAATTAACGCAGCTAGTCTATTACAGTCCTTCTCTGTGAACCAAAAAAAAAGTGTCCGTTGTAAAGAGAAATGAATGAAATCTTTGTAAAAAAATGTAGTGAATGTATTTTTTGTGTTTATAAAATCATGTTTATCACAAAATCTTTATCCAGTTCTAGTGCATATTGCAGTCCAGACACAGTAGAAGTTTCAGACTAAGCAACTGAAAAGGGATGCATAAAAAGTAGGTGATATCAGCTGCAGTCACTCAGTTTTGAGGCAGTAGGAACTGCCTTTGTTCATATTTATGTTTGGTTCTTTTCCTAAAATCAAACCTAAAAATGAGAACCTTCCAATAATGACATTTACATTGAAAAAAATCAGGAGACAAGTATGTTAACAAAACTAACACCGCTCTGTGGCCATTTGTATAGAAGAAAAACCTTTCTGATGTGTTGACTTGCTGACTTCTCTGCATTAGGTCCAGTTAAGGGTAATAACAGTGTTCTCTTTTTAGTTAATAATTTAATATTTCAAGAAGATAATCACACCTCGCTTTGTTCCCTGTCACAAAAAAGAAATCTGTTTTTGTGTTGGACCAGGACATGAGGTCTGGTTGCCCTTTTGTAATGTCGCTTTTTGATGTATTACTTATAAGTTTATGTCTCTTGCTTTGTAGATTGGAAAGTCCAACTTATAAGCCATCTCACCAACTGCATACACCCCAGCAGCCTTATTCATCTGTTCCAGGTAACAATTTACAAATGGGTGGAAGAGGCAATGAGACAAAAGTGTTGTCTTCTGAGTAAATTGCTGTCTTGCTTATATTTATTCAAACATTATTTATGCAGAAATGAGCTTTACATGAAAGGCGAATTAATAGGTCTTGTAACTTATAAAATGTACAAATGGGAAGTTTGGGGTTGTACCTCTTATATCGTGTATATTTTTAAATTGTATTTCTGTTTTGATTCTGTGGAATGTGGCTTACAACACATATTTGTAGTATATTTTACTCAATAGTCAATTCTTTGAGGCATGAGGTGTATAATATATATTCGGGATGAAATTGACTCACTTAGGCTACTTGTATTCTCAATATAAAACCGCTTTTTTTTTTTTTTTGCCATTAAAGCGTTCTAAGTAGTGAAGCAAACTAATTTGTTAAAGCAACAGAAAGTGATGTTAAAATAATTTTTCATAGCAGTTACCTTGGGTTCTATTTTAATTTCACTTAGGAGTCATCAGAAGGTCGTCATCAATGTCTTATGTAGATGGACATGTAGGGACATGGCCCAAAGAAAAAAGGTAAGTAGTCTTACTGTAGGACTTGGTTAAAAAATTATTGTTTATTGGTCATAAATAGTAATAAGTGCTCCATTGTGGTTTGGATTTTCAGAATCCTGTAACAGGAATTCTTGTAAGCAACATGCAAAAACAGGGAGAGAACTCGTATTATGGATTAAGAACTCTAAAATCAGAAAAAAAAATCAGAAATAATCTATTTTTTATATTGAAATGAGGTATATTTTAGATATTTGAATTACTGGCATTAAATATCTTCACATTCATTCATTTCAATCAAGTAAAAGTGGTAAGAGTAAAATGGCTAATGTGCTCAGTATTTAAACTTGTATTATTTTGTCGATAGCAAGAATAGTCAGGTAGAATGTCTTGGTTTTCGGTTAGACTGATTATAAACTCTTAATCTGTAGGGTGTAAACTAAAGTTAAAATGGTAAGAGTTATAGTGGTGGGTCATTCAGTAAGTATAAATTGTGTCTCTTCACACCTTCCTTCTGATCTACTATGGCAATTCTGGTATTCCTAAAACGTGCAGAATTGATTCCAAAGTAATAAAAAGTGTTGGCTGTCTGAAGAAAATGTTTTTATATTCTCTTTTAATGTGCATTTTTTGTTTATTATGTCTATATCTCTTTATTAAATAGAAATATTTATGTATATATTTATAATATATAATATATAAATATATATTATATTATGTTTGAAGCTAGGCAAAATACAGTACACTTAACAATGCCTTTAATACTACAATCTTAAAATAATTTTAAAACAGAATGACTGAATGTGAATATTTCATAATTATTAATCATGAGTTGCTCAGTTATTTCCTTTATTCTAATCTCTATCAGGTCATCATTGCACGGAGTTTCATTTGACATTTCTTTTGACAAAGAAAAAAGCATTCCAGTACCTGCTCCAACCAGAGGAATGACTAGATCTGTCAGCAATGAAGGCCTTACAGTAAACATCAACCGTGTGCCCAAACATATTCGAAAAAATCTGTCATTCAAACCAGTAAATGGAGAAGAGGAAAATCAAGATATTGAAGAGGAAAAGGATACAATAGTTCATAAAGAGACAAAGACCAGTCAATCTCTTCGCACAAATCAAAAAAATGCCAATGAGAGCAGCCGCTACAGGTTTCCAAATGGAGCTCTGCAAAACAGAGCAGTTCTGGATGATTTTGGCAATCAGATTGAGACACCAACCATTGAAGAGGCTTTACAGATAATTCATGACACTGAAAGATCTCCCAGAGTTATCCAATCAGACCAAATTACAAATGGGTTCTTTCTTCACAATCAGGAAATGAGCATCTTGAATTCAAACATTAAACCAAATCAGTCTACCCCTGATATAATTACAGACACAAAAGGTGCTCTAAGTCCTGTGACTGACAATACTGAAGTAGATACCGGAATACATGTCCCTTCAGAAGATATTCCAGAGACAATGGATGAGGATTCTTCTTTGAGAGATTATACTGTAAGCATGGACTCTGACATGGAAGAACCATCTAAATTTCTTCAGGATTATGACGTGCGAGCTGGCAATCACAGAGATCAATTAAGTCCCTGTCCCAGCTCAGTAAGTACTAAATCACAGGCAGGCAGCAGTGCTTCTTCAAGTTCAGGGGTTAAAATGACTAGCTTTGCAGAGCAGAAATTCAGGAAGTTGAATCACACAGATAGTAGAAGCAGTGGAAGCAGTTCTCAGAAAACCACACCAGAAGGTTCTGAGCTGAATATCCCTCATATGGTTGCTTGGACTCATATTCCTGAGGAGGCATCTGTTCCTCAAGGAAGAGACACTACACAGTTACTGGCTTCCGAAATGGTACATCTTAGGATGAAGCTAGAGGAAAAGAGGCGAGCCATTGAAGCACAGAAGAAGAAAGTTGAAGCTGCATTCACAAAGCAGCGGCAGAAAATGGGAAGAACAGCGTTTCTTAATGTTGTGAAAAAGAAAGGTGATGGAGTATCACCTCTCCGAGAAGAGGCAGCAGGAGCTGAAGATGAGAAGGTATTCACTGACACTAATCGGTTGAAAGAAAAAGAAACTGAAAAAACAGATGAGCAAACTAGTAAGACTTCAGAATTGCTAAAAGAAAACCCTGAAAATTCTCACAGCAAATGGTTAAAATCTCCTGCTACTTCTATGGATGCTGAAAAGCAATGGAATTTAGCAAGTCCCTCAGAAGAAAATTTTAGTGAAGGAGATATCTTAGAATATACAAAATCTATTGAAAAACTAAACTCTTCCCTACACTTCTTACAACAAGAAATGCAACGTCTATCCCTTCAACAGGAGATGTTGATGCAGATGAGAGAGCAACAGGCTTGGGTTATTTCTCCTCCCCAGCCTTCTCCTCAGAAGCAGATTCGGGACTTTAAGTCTTCATCAAGACAAATGGGAGCTCCATCTCCTGTTGCACCTTTCTCTCAAGAATCTCCTCGCTCTACACATCAGTCTCCACAGTCTTCCAACAGGAAGAATGCCTCTTTTCACATTAAAATGCAAAGGACTCCTAGGCCAAATGAACTGAAAATAACACCTCTAAATCGTACCTTGACTGCCCCACGGTCTGTGGATAGTCTTCCCCGTTTAAGGAGATTTTCTCCAAGTCAGGTTCCCATTCAAACCAGGTCATTTGTTTGCTTTGGAGATGATGGTGAACATACAGGTGAACCTCAGTTAAAGGGAAATCTTTTGAAGGAAGTGAAGCCTACAGAAGACCTAGCAAAAGAAGAAGGACCAAAATTGCTGAAACAGTGTGAACAGAAGTTGGATGAAAAGGAGATTAAGCCTATTGAATCTAATGTTTCTGAAGTATTATCTCAGCCTATCACAGAAACTGTCTGCCTCACTCCAAATGAAGATCAGCTAAGCCAACCAATTTTACCAGCACCAGCTCCCAAAACAGCTAACTTAATTGAAGTCTCCCTATCAGATTTGAAGCCACCAGAAAAAAATGAAGTGTCTGTTGAGAAATACGAAGGTGAGAGTGATAGAGAACAATTTGAGGATGACCAGAAAGTGTGTTGTGGATTCTTTTTTAAGGTAAGAGAACTAGTGGATGTGTTTGTCTGCTATTAAGCTTCATTTGAAAGGAAACTTCTTAGTTCAGATGTGGATTTCAGTGATAACTTGCCTTGAAGTCAAAGCAGATGGTTCTGCAACTCTAAATGTAGAAGCATATCTTTTGCACTTGATGATTAATTTGGCATTGTGAGAGTGGTGAGATTCTACCATACTGCAGTTGTGTGCATGCCAGAGTATCCCTTTCCATTCATAGTTGTAGAAGAGTGCTTGGAGTTTTTGGTGAGGATGATGCATGCTGAATGTAGGTTTATTTTTAACATAAGCTTTGGTCACCTTAATTAAACATGCTCACATCTCATCCTTACTTCCCTAACCCGCTCCCAAATTTAACTAAAAGGTTTTAAAGTACATAACAGCCTGTATTGGGTTGGGTTTTTTTAAATGTTGAATGTCTCTGAGTTGCACTTTGGAGAGCCTTTTTCCTTCTCCTGGCTGGCTAAGGAAGTATGGTCTTCCTGAGACTCCCTTTTGAAGTTGGTATTTGGGAGCACTCCCTGCTGTCTAGACACTGAAAGCCATCAAGATTTTGAATTTCTATCTTGGAATACCCCAAAATCTTGTATCACGTATCTGAGATGCACCTTGTTTGTCTGGAAGCATTCCTCAGTTCTAACAACCTGGCTCGATCAGCAGAAGTTACTTTATATGCTGCACAGTTACTGTTTTTTGTGATAAATTACTTTCATCTCCATATACATAGAATCTTCTGAAGCTGAATACAGAAGTTTATGCAATGTGGGATTTGATTCTAAACTAAAATATTTCACTTAGCAAGTTTTCTTACGTCAGTGTTGAATTTTATGTTTGACTTAGGAAGGAAAAATTCCTTTATGAAAAGTTTTTAATAGTTTTAAGAAAAATCTTAAATAAACTTATTTCAAATACTGTTAGGATATAGCAACCCAGTGTACAGAATTAAGTGTCTAATGACTTGGCAACAATCAGTTGCTGAATTCAGAGATCTTAATATTTTTTGGGTCATTTTCCTTCAAACACTGTTGCTGCTAGGATGATCAAAAGGCAGAAAATGATATGGCAATGAAACGAGCAGCGTTGTTGGAGAAGCGTTTGAGAAGGGAAAGAGAGACTCTGCTTCGAAAGCAGCAGCTGGAAGCGGAACTAGAGCATAAGAAGGAAGAGACAAGGTAAAACTAAGTGTCTTGATCCAAATGATCAGTAACAGAATGTAAAAATGTCTGGTTAAGTTAAAAGTGTAACTTTTATGTCAATTGCGTCTTAATATCCACGCTCTTTAATCCTAGAGCCAGATGTGCTGAGGAGCCCAGCTGAGGACACATGGCAGCTGGTCCTGCAAAATCAGCAGGTGGCATCAGTCTCTAGCTCAGATTCAACATATGAGCCCTGCTGGCATAAGTGAAGCTCCTCAGAGCGTTGCCCTGCCCTGCGCTTTATATTCTGAGGGAGAGCCTATCACTCTGGGCTTCTTTCTGCACAAATGCACAATGCTCCCTCATAAACATGGCTTTGATTTTACTAGTAACAGTATCCCAAAAAGTTTAAACTGTCTGAAAATTGTAAAAAAAGCAAGTTCCTCTTTCTGATGTCTGAGAACTCTGAAGTTCAAAAAAATCTGATGCCTGTGTTCTCCTCACTGTGATGAGGAGACTGTTAAAACTGTTAATTTGGAAAGGTTCTACTCCTGAATTTACTTGATAATTTTTGTAGACGCAAAACAGAAGAAGAACGTCAGAAAAAGGAGGATGACCGAGCACGGCGAGAATTCATTAAGCAGGAATACATGAGAAGGAAACAACTAAAGCTTATGGAAGATATGGATACTGTCATAAAGCCACGTTCCCTCTCAATCAAACAAAAAAAGCCACGTCCAAAATCTATTCATAGAGATCATATTGAATCACCTAAGACGCCAATCAAAGGTCCACCAGGTAACAAATGTTTGTGTGGAAAAGGAGTCTGTTCATGCTAAAACACCAGCTTGTTTTTTGGTACTAACCAGCACGTGCATTTATCGGTGTCTTGTGCTAAATTGAAGCTGCACGTGACCAAACTGGAAAGCAAAATTTGCCAATAGAAATGAAAAGGTGAATGTCACTTACCTGCTATGCATGCGTGCATATATATCAACAAACAAAAAGGTTAACTGTACGAAAACCCAGTGGAAGCACCAACCTGTGTTGCAAGTTTCATACACACTCATGTATTCTTCACAAATCTTCTTGCACCTGTAGAGCTAAGAATGAATAAAAGTTGGGAAATAAGAGATTGATAAATAAAATGATTATGAGGTAGGAGTACTTAAACTCTTGCTTAATACAGACAAAGTTAAAATAAAAAGTTACTTTTATATTTCATGGGTTTTTCTATTTTGCTCACTTACCTACTGCATGTATAGTTATTAACACAGCAACACTAATCACGTGGAGCAACTTAGCATTCTTTTAGATACCACATAGCTGTAGTAACAATTGGAAGTACTGAGTTTACAATTAGAAAAATTAACCATACTGCTCAGTGATCCTTTTTGTTACAGCACCGTATGTCCTTGGTATTCTGCTGCATCTTCTCTAGCTGCTTCCCTCCATCTTCCCGTGTAATTTAAAGTCTTCCCTTAACACCTTCCAAGAATCCATCCCAAGCTTTAAATTAAATCTCTTAAGCTCCCTTTCATAAGGGCTTATTAACTTTGCTTACATTCTTTGATTTGCATGGTGCCAATATCCCAATGTCCGTGCTTCACATTAAAGCTTAGTCTGAGGCCATCCCAGGGGGCTGCGAAAGGCTGGGTGTCAGCAAGTGTTTAGGTGAAGTGCACCGCATACGCATGCAGGTATATCACGTAGGGCTCCGAGAGTCTCCTATATAAAAGCTCTTACTGACTTTCTGATGCTGGTGTTGGGTCTAATGAACAGACTCTGCTACTTGCATAGGTTTATAAGCCTTAACTTTGTTTTTATCCAGGTTCACAGCTTTATCGTGTTTTTTCAGTATCTAGTCTTTCATTGGCATCGCTGAATACAGGGGACAATGAGAGTGTGCAGTCAGGCAAGAGAACACCAAGGTAAAGCTACAATAACTATTTCATTTAATAACATTTGGTAATCAGCTATGTAAAACTAGCATGAATTTTAAAGAGGTAATGTATATATATATTGTGTATTCCAAGAACAGGTCTGTTTTCCTGATCTGAGACATTGATAGTTTCCACTATCAGGCGTTAGGGAACTCAGCCATGATCATTTGTTTCACAAATTTTACTAAGTAAACCAGTTGGGCAGCTATAAATGAGGTCAAAATAAAATGGTGTTCGCAGAGCCTCTTTAATTCACCTGCTTGTATTTAAGTCTCAACTTGTGAATGTTTTATTAAACCTGTGTGCTACGTGTAGCTACATAGATTCTTTTCTTTTTTTAATACAGAAGTTTCTTCTCTGTTCTTTTTTTCTTTTCCCCTTAGCAGTTGTACGGGGCAGTATTAAATGTTCACTAGCCTCTTCCAAACACCAGAATTTATTTTGCATTAAAAAATCACCTGAAAATGAAATAAAAAGAGATAAAAATAACAGAAAATTCTTAGTCCTATATACAAAATCAGTATTATAATTCAGAGGAAAATTATTATTTCTGTGTAACTACTTAATTATATTCAGATGAATCCTAATTTTTTTTATAGAAAAGAAACAGGAAGAATGGCAAACTAGGAAAAGGGGAGTACTGCATGTTACAATGTCACGTCATGTTATCATGGTCACTCTCGACATGCCTGCAGCTGGTTTCAGTTGACTTCTCAATTTCCTTGATGTCTTAAGAACCAATTTTTTGGTTTTTACATACAAAACTTTAATACAGTTTGCCTTCCTTTTATATTAGAATGCTTCTCTGCTGAACACTGTAATTTTTTTTAATAGATTTTAAAATTATTGTTTAGGTCTGAGTCTGTGGAAGGATTTTTATCTCCAAGTCGCTGTGGTAGTCGTAATGGAGAAAAAGATTGGGAAAATGCATCTACAACTTCCTCGGTTGCTTCTGCTACAGAATACACAGGTCAGTGGCAACAATACTCAGAAAAGTACCTGGCTATTAGTGGCTCTATGCATGGAAAGTTTTCAGTTATCTTTATTTGGTTTCCTAAAACTTGATTGAGGATGCTTTCCTAGAAATGTTACTTTCACTTCCTTTGAAATACATGGTAATAATACAAGGTTAAAATTTTAAATCCAAAATAAAAGTACTGACTCAGTAGCAAACTGCAGTAAGGCTCAGAATAGCAAATGGGCTCACAGATCACTGTGCACTTCAGTGTTCTCTCTAGCAAGGCAAGAGTTGAAATTTAAACTCACTCTAGAACAGAATAACAAAAAGCAAAAATCAAATTGCAACAGGAAAAAAAAAATCTGCTTAGTAATGTGAATTTAAATATTCTGCACCCTTTGTTTCCAAACAGATCCTTTGTTGTGTGTTAAAAACTTCACAATCTGACTTCTAATTCTTTATTATGTTATAAATCAAACAATAATGGTACCTTCATCCCTTTTCTCCAAATATAAAGTGATAACACAAAGACCTTGCATCATTAGGGTTATAAAAGCTCCATTTTTGCCCACCTAATAGTGCTTTGTTTGGTAAAGAGTAAAATAATGTTAGGTATTTTCAATAAGCTTTTAGGGAGATGGGGTTTGATTGCTGGACTTGCATAGCTCTGTCAGTGCTGGCAAATGTCTGTTTTGAAAAGAATCTGACCTCCTTTCTGATGAAATGACTACAGTCTGGAAAGGCAAAGTCTTCATTTGGAGAACCAAAAAGTACTTACCTGTTTTTAATCGTGAGACTTCAGTTTGTGCCACACGCATGTCAAATTAAATTACAGGAGGGATAGTGAGACTTTGCCTGCATGGTCTTGCAGAGTTTTCTTTTGAAGAACCATAGTGCTGAAGATCATCTTTTAATGATTATTATGTAAAACTTATTTTTAAATGAAGCAATATCAGTTCCTAGGAATTGAACAGAAGGCTTTTTTCACATTTTTAATATCTTTACTTTGTCAGTCAAATTACAGCTGCTTGGTGTTGATTCTAGGCTTTTTTTTTTTGCAAAGCATAGACAAAGTGAAATTTAATCTTACATTTAATTGGTAATTGCTAGTCTATTGTATTCCTTTCTAAGACTTGGAATTGCTAACTGTTGCTTTTTTCAAATGGTCTTGATAGAAGTACGCATATATTTCAGAAATTAAAACAGAGGAGATTTCTCCTTCAGCCAGATGAATCAAGTCTTTTTACAGACAGAACAACCTGACAAGTGTCAGGGCAGATCTTTTATCACTGGATTTGGGTAAAACATTTCTAGAATTCCAAGGTGGACAGGCTACAGTTACTTTAGGCACTGAATTAGCTTCATTGTTTTACCTCCTTCAAATCACAGGTGTAGATGTTAAAAAAAAAAAAAAAATAAAAATTTCTTCCTCCTGGACGACTGAAATTTTAGTTAGAAAATGTAAAACCTTTTGTTGTTCATAGAAAAAGTCCTCTGAGAGAAAATATATTTACAAAGACTGCCAATAATAATGATTTAATAATGAAAGACATTTGTAAGCAAATTCAGTAACAGCTGAAAGAATGACATTTTACTTGTTTGTGAAGTCTGTGGTCTGTAGCCTAATTCTATTTTATTCCTGGATTTGTATTTTTATGTATGCAAAGTTCTCTACTAGAAGTGCTTCACAGCATTTAAAGTAACTCTTTGTTGGCTTATTGATTAATTTCACTGATTTGTAATTCCTCCTCCATAGGACCAAAGCTCTTCAAAGAACCCAGTGCTAAATCCAATAAGTATATAATTCAGAATGCGCTGGCACATTGCTGCTTGGCTGGAAAAGTAAATGAAGGTCAAAAGAAAAAGATACTGGAGGTAAGGATATTTTTCCTCTAAAAGCATAAACACCTACGTCAAACCACAGTCAGGCATTAGAAGGACACTCAAGTATAAATGCAAATATCGAAAGGAATATTCTGAGGTTAGTGCTAGTGCTTAGAAGAAAGGCTTGAGTGACTGGTGTGATTTGCTTCCTGTGTAGGCAGAAGGGTTCTCTAGTACTGTAGAAACAGTAGCTGTCGCATGGTACATGCAGCGCAGGAAGCTGAATTGATTGACATGTTAATTAATAGTTACTGGTTGTTTAATGTGGGAACTTCAATGTGTAGACTCTTAGAATTTGCTCACAAACTTATTTTCTCTAACATGAAAAATTTCAGTCTTACACATACAGATCCTCAGACTGTGACCTTTAGAGCTAAAGCACAGCTCAGTCATGAACAGAAAGAACTGAAATGCATCTTTCCTATGCTCTTCTCCGGTTTCTAAGTAGCAGGGCAAACTCTGGACTTTCTACTACAGAAAGATGCCTTCCAGCCTTTTCTCTTAGGCTAGTATAAATCTTTCTGAAGTTGCACAAATATTTTAAAGGTGAAAAATCAGGCACCAGTGTGCTTCCATGCAAAAGGAATAACACAGAGTTTGAGGGTTAAGAGTAGTAGGACATTTCCTTTTACCAATTGTGACAAATTTGACAGATTAAATAGACCAAAGAACACAGGTACTTGGTATCTGGATGTATTTCCTTTTCTGGAATAAATTTCACAACAGTATTTCTTGCCCTTTCTTCTCTTTGTAATTCTTCTGAATTCATGTTTAGATGCTGCCTTCTCTGTCTTTCCAGCTACTTTTTGGGAATAACAAGTAAGAAATAAAGACAGCCTCTTTCAGTTCAAGTAACTGGGAGCATAAGAACCCCCAGAAATCCCAGGAAAGAACAGCTATAAAAAGGTCATGCTTAACTCTTGGATGCAGCATACATCACTTGGTAGAAGCTGTACATGTTCAGGGCACATGTCCCATAGAAGTTGTGTTGGGTGGAACAGGAGTCTGAAAATTTCAGCTAATAAAGAAACTTTGCTTCATACACTTCAAACACAAGGGACTTTCATGGTTTGACCAAATTTGAATGGATTTAGGGATAACTGAAAGCCCATTTTGAGCACTGGAGGATCTCTCAGGCACATCTAGACATACCTAAATTTCCTGTTCCCAAATTTATAACTACTCGACCTGCCTGATGAAATGGATCAAAAGTTTTATTTGGCCTACAACAAATTGTTAGGATGTCTATTCTTGAGGTACAACTAAACAAGTGTAGCTGAAATTGTCTAAATAAATAAGATTTTGCTTGAGAAAGAAAGCTACTTTGTGAAAATTGAGGTAAGTGAAGCTTAGCAAATTCTGATGATTGGAAATTAGGTCTTTTAGTGGACAGAGTTAGACATCAGTTTCAGCTCTGACAGAAAACAAATTTAAAATGACAGTCACAGAATCATGAAGGTTGGAAGGGACCTTTCAGATCATCTAATCCAGCCATTAGAATGTATTCTAACTACAATGTAAAATTCATACTGTAATTCTTTTATTTTCTTTCTTTCTTTCTTTTAAAGGAAATGGAAAAATCTGATGCCAATAATTTCTTAATCTTGTTCCGGGATTCAGGCTGCCAGTTCAGATCTCTGTATACATACTGCCCTGATACTGAAGAAATCAATAAATTAACAGGAATAGGTCCCAAATCTATCACGAAGAAAATGATAGAGGGACTGTATAAATACAACTCTGACAGGAAGCAATTTAGCCACATACCTGCTAAAACTTTGTCTGCCAGCGTTGATGCAATTACCATTCACAGCCATTTGTGGCAAACCAAGAGACCAGTTACTCCTAAGAAACTTTTACCGACCAAGGCATAGTAGATGGGAAAACATTTGCTTCAGACAATTATGATAAACTTGCACTTCGTCTTTACTGCCTATAGGAAATAGATTTCTAGTTGCCAACAGGACTCTTAGAACTTAAAACTGGACACCAAGTTCTATTATCATGTCCAACTGGAATGTAAACACAGTGTTTAGGAGTGCAGAAGATTATCGCTTAGGTGAACAATTATGAGTGATTATGGAAATGTTTGGCTTGTGTGGAGATTTGTATGTGCTAATACAATATATAGAGTATATTTGCTCTGTATTTTGATTAGATACACTGAAGCACTGAATGTTCCTCTTTAGTGACTCAAACTACATTTTTTTACATCTGTTGCCTTATATGTTTGTATTTGTGCTTGTCTTGGAATTTTTTTTTCTTTCACTAAAGAAATAGTTAATATTCTCAGTACCATTGAACTTTGCATACTGACTTTCAGCAAAGACTAAATGCTAAGTTTTATGTCACTGAAGAACAGCTGAATGGGGCTGTTCTGCAAGATCCTTTTTGTGTGCTCTAACAAAATCAAGATTTGTTCCCCTGATTATTTATAATTGTTCTTCAATTAAATAATACTGATTTGCTTACAGGCTAAACAGCAAAGGGAAAACCTTTGAACTGCCTGAAATGTCCTTCAACTGAATTATTTAAAAACTCAGGGTATAGTTAGGTGATGCAGTTATTCCTGTTTCAATAAGTTACCATCTGAGATGTAATGACTAACCATGTGCATATTCACAATACTATTAAAATGCAAAGTAAAATGGTTTGAGAGTAAAACTCTCAAACAGTTTAAGCAAACGTGCATTATTTTGCGTTGTTCCAGATGAAGAGCAAGCACACGGTCAGGTGCTGCTTCTCCAAGGAAGGAACAGGAACTTGTGAAACTTTCAGAAGTAGAACCCTGACGTTTGCCAGACAGAACACTAAAAATACTCAGAAGAATCACAGAATTCACTAAGTCACAGACCTTTCAGAAGTCGTGTATCTAATTCCCGTAGATTTTGAGATTCAGGCCACTCTCTGTTCTTCCTGCCTTCAGATCTGCCAGATCAGACTTAAATCAATTTTCTAGGGAATAGACATCTGATAAGAATTTTCAATGTGTCTTAGTAAATCATTTTCTTGACACAATCTAACAGATGATGTCTTGTGACACCTAGCTATTTTAAACACACGTGGCAAAAAAGCCTAAATGACGTTTCAATAAATTTATTAAATGACCATTTACAAAAACAAACTCTAGGCGTGTTCAGTATTAGTTATAAAGGGCTGCATTTTATTTCAAAACAGTGTTCGATTATTTTACAGATCACTATTCCGTTTCAGTGTTCGTTTCTCTTAGAATTTGCTTTTTACATAGCACTGTTCTGAAAAAAAAAAAAAAAAACAAAAAAAAAAAAACAACCTAATAAAAAATTGAAGCCTCCCCTGAATCTGTGGCTATTTTGATAACGTACACCAGAGGATTTGCTGGGGGAAAAAAAAACTAATCTCATTCTCAGGAAAAGACTTGAATGATTTGTGATTCTGTTCTGTTTCAATGTTGTGACAACTACATTAACATAAGACAGTATTGTGCTGTAAGTATGTAGTCCATTCTGTTTCATGGGGAGACTAACACGACGTTCATATTTCTCTCATTAAATTGCTTTGAGAGAAACTATGCCTCACTACTACAGTGTACTCATTGACTTATATAAAAGATGCACAGGAATGAGATGTCATTAAGCAGTTTAGAACAGTACTTTTTTTTTTTTAAATTATGATAAGGCCTTAGGCATCGATGCATCTGGGTTATAAACATTTTCTCAAAAATGCTGTCAGTTTTACTGTAATTTATGTTCTTATATTTATGTATATTTGTTAAAACTGTAAAAAAAAAAAAGAAAAAAACACTTTAAAATACATGTTTAATATGTATGTGGCTCA
>JAOXJM010000004.1:10787449-10847753 GCA_026413425.1 Tringa solitaria
GGCGGGCGGGGCTGGGGCGGCCGCTGCCGTGCCGTGAGGCGGGCGCTGCCCGGCGGCCTCGCCTCACCGCCTTCACGAGGGGCCGCCCATCTCCGCGCCCCGTCCCTGGCGTGCGGGCACGGCCGGCGCTTTCTCCCCACGCCGAGGGGAGCATCGGCGCGGCGTCGGCGCCCGCACCGCCGGCGTCCCTTTGTTGCGGCGGCAGGCGGTGCGGGAAGGCCGGGCACCGGCGCGGTGCGGTGAGTGCCCGGGGCGGGCGCGGGGTGTGCCCTGTCTGCGGGGCCGCTTCAAAGGAGCGTCGCCTTCTCTGCGGCCCTGCCGCGCCGCTGGTGCCCGGCTGACATTCCCCGAACGCTAATGCAAGGTGCGGGCTGGGCGCCCGGTAGCTGGTCGGTGCGGTTGTTCTGAAGCCTGGCGCCCGCCGAGGCGGGTTTCGTGTGGAGCCGCACGTGAAGAGAAAAAAAGAGAAAAAAAAAATGGAGCAGGTGCGGTTTTGGTTTGGCTTGTTTTTTTTAATTCAAAACGCTTTCACTCGCGGTCTCTGTAACTTGTTTGGATTTATTTTTTTTCTGCGCTCTGGTTTCGCTCTGGTATGGAAGTATTGCATAATTTAATGTCACCTTTTTTGGCGTTCACGGTGCAGAATGCTCTGTGTAAAGCGGGTGCGTGTTGAAACAGGGATTGGTGAATGCAAAGAGCTCTGCCGGTCATCTCTAAAGCGTGGTGAGATAAGGATTACTGTGGTGGCTCTAAAGCAACAGCTGATCTAAGCAGGGTGAAGAAACGGATTACTAGAGGGTAAGCCAGTGAAAATATCCGTGTGAGGAAGAAAAGGCTAGTATGTAAGAGGATACTTATTTGTGTGTTGGAGTAGGAAAAGGTTTCAATTGCAGCGTTAAAATGTGCAAAGTTTGGTGAAGGTTTTCTGTTAAGGCCTTAATGTATTCAATGTTGAAATATATTGTTATATATGTTAATGTATTTCAATGTTGAAATAACAAATCGTGCAGTCTCTTAGGGGTGGATGAGTGTCAGTGAGTTGCACTGACAGTTGTGGGAATCAATCATAATAAAAAATTTGGCCAATAGGCTTTTTTTTTTTTTTTGGTAAGTTCTTTTGATATAGAATAACTTGAAGATGATCGAGGGCACATCAGAAGCAGAGCCACTGGGTACTGACCAGGCCCTGAGTCCCCTGTGGGGTCTGCGTAGGCAGGACTCTGCAGTGGCCTCTGGGCAGGCCTGAGAGTCATCTGTAAGTGACTCTGGGATGGATTAGAAGGTGAAATAACTTGATGCAAAACAGCAAGCTTTTTAAATATGTATTACTTCTTCACATTCAGTTTTTCTGACGTAGCTCACCAAGATGCTGAGGTTATGGATATGCATTGCAGCTGTCATTGAAGTCAGCGAACCAAGACTTCTAATTAGGCATCGCTTCTCCCCTTAAATGTATCACTGCTTTCTCAGTATGACACTTGGGATTTGAACTAGAATATTTCTTTGTTGCATTTTCGAGTCATAAGAAATTTTATATTCCTTACCCAGTTTTGTGAATACATATTGTATACTACTGGTGAGTTATCTATTTGAGATGATAAATAACATAGTGAAATTCTAAAATAAGCATTATTCCTGTTTACTTGTCTTCCAGAATATTAAATCTTACTTTATCAGGTGAATGCATAAGCATTTTAAAATTCTTCTAAGGGAGGTAACTTAAAAAGAAACACTACTTGAATTTCGCTTTTACTTCATAAATATTTTCCTAATATAGTATATTTATATGCATATTTCATCTTTTTTCTTTTTTTTTTTTAAAAAAAAAAAAAGAAAAGTTTTCTATGCTTGTAACACCATGAGAGGATTCCCGCTGTTGACATGCTCTTAGAACATGAGTAAGATCAGAACAAGATTGAAACCTCTCTCTGGAGAACTTAGGAGTAGGTAGTCTGTGTTCCAAAGATGTTTAAAGGACATCTTGTCCATGGAAGCTACAGAGAAAATACATGCCAGGTTTGGGGCAAGAAGTTGCTTTTTTTTCTTGATGTAGATTTACTAGGAGGAAAAGAAATTTAAATTTGAGACTAGGGAAGATGATAAGGAGTGAACAGGATGAAGAAGGAAGGAGGACAGGTGTGGAAAAGTACTGTTCTGAAAAGACTGGGTAAGATAAAAAGGTTGCAGCAAAAACCTGGTTGGTAGAAGGCACCTGAAACGTTGTGCTCTAATACTCATTTACTTTCATTTATAACTGAAGCTAATGCTGTGCTTCAATCATTCTTGAGTATTAGTGCTTGAGCTGATCAGATTGTGACGTTGTGTGCCATATGTGCTGGCAGGAAGCAACAGGGTGGGATGGACCGAAGATGCAGCTTGAGCGCTAATCTTGAGTTTCCCTGCTGTTCTTTGCTTTTTAATTATTATTATTTTTATTTATACACACGCGCACCAGTGAATGTCAGAAAAGCTGATATATTTCATAGAGGATGATGTATAAGCCTATGTATGTTTATAATTTCATGATGTGTTCACAGTGTTACAGTGCTGCTTATTATTTTGACAGCGTAATGCTTATCAGAGAAGTCTGAGCTCATCAGCCTACAAAACCATCAATTAGGTCAAAATCTTCTCTAGTAGGTTTACTGTTCTTTTCTAGCTATTTGCACAATGGGAGTTTTGCTCTGAGAGCAAATGCACACTAAAGATTTTCATAATATTGTTAATGTATGAGCTTATCTGTGTACTTCAGATCTTCTTCTGAAGTTCAGTATCCAAACTATGTTTGGATATTATATTATATTTTTCTTAGTAGGACCCCAAAAGTGCTGTTGCTAGTCTCATATCAAACATGGAAGGTGCCAGTTGTCCTTTATCCTAATTTATGTGGGCAACATAAAGTAAGTGAAGTTAAGTGTTAGAATTGGCAAAGGCTTTTATGTTCAGGACAAAGCTGTTCGTTTAAAACTATAATGGAAAATGGAAGAGAAATTCTTGCAGATGCTGAATTTTACTTAGTTTTACTCTTAAGTGAAGTACTGAGTATTACGCTCATTTTTCCATCAATAGAATATACAAATAATTAATTTTAAGACAATCTTGAAGCTGTGTAGGGGTGGTTTCCTGGTTAGACTTGAGTTCAGTAGATCCAGTTGAAAAGAAAGCTGGACTTGCCATTCCTTTCTTCAAAGGGAGTCTTGGTCCAAATTTTTCTAGTAGTTCTCTGATGGGGAGTCTTGATACAGCTTTGCATGAGTTTTACTTTGTCTTTTGGCAAGGGAGTCAGTTTAATTTGTATAAAACCCACAAGTGTCATAAAGCATAATAAAAGAGAAATGCAAATGCATTAGGTGAGGTTGGGAATTAAGATGTTAATACTAAACTCCTGGTTAGATTTGTGCTGATTTTTTTTTTTGTTTCCTTTTGTGTACAAGGGTAGGGTTGAATTTTTCTCCGGCAGCAAATCCATATCCAGTTGCCAAAGGGGGAAGTTGAAATAATGCTAATATGTAAGGAAAAAGCATTTTTGTAGAAGTTCTGAGTTTGGATTTGTGTGTCTATCTGCTTTCTTTCCTGCAGCAAAGCTTTCTGCAAGCTGTTTTTTTTTTGCTTTGACTTTACTAGCTGAGAGTGGGTTCTTGGGCTCTGTGTATGTCTGTCTTGAGACCCATCAAAGTACTTGGTGATTTGGGTTTTCTGCAACTAAAATGAGAATTAAACCCAGCCATTTTTAAAAAGAAGTTAGGCCATTTCATCTGGCACAATTAGGTCTCTTGTTCCAAAATAAACTATGCTGCTGAAATCAAATGCTTTTCTAGTCAAACATTCTAGAAAAAAAACTTACTTGGAAAAGAGTTGGCATAAAATTGTGAGGAAGACAGAAGACTTGGGGATTTAGACAACATAGTACAAAACCCCCTCTTAAAAATTCCTGAGTTTTTCTATCCTCTCAAGTTCATTAGCAGTGGTTTATGATGAACAGTAAGAAGTTTCTCTACAGTGTTTGTCTCTTCCCATCTTCTCTGGTAAATAATCAATTTCGTGTTAAGAAACTTCATGAGTGTCTTGTTTGATTATTCAAACTCTTTATATCTGTCCTTTGATTTCCTATTGCCAGTTTCTGTGTATCTCCAGATGGATAACTGGCTTATGGACTCCAGTTTTCCAAGGCCAAGGTATCTGCAGGCTGCGTCATCTCTTCAGCTTGTCTTCAGAGCTGCATTACACACAGTTAGTTGTCTTTTAGCATTGTAGTTGCTACATTTCCACACGAGTAAATGGTTGCCTGAGGGAAATAAGAAGTATTTTGAATTAAATTCAAAAGGGGGAGCATCTGGGGTAACTATAACTTACTGCTGTGAACAGCTTGCTCTGTATGGTCTTTTTTCTGATCACTGTTATTCTACCGTCTCTCCTTGTTCCTTGGGATGTCGCCTCCTGATGATGATACTGACTTTTCTCTTCTTTGGCGCACTCTCATAGTCAATTTATATCAGATTAAGACTTTGCTACTGCCAGGAAGCAAATCTCTATCAGTTCCTTGTGTCAGCATTAGTGCCCTTGTGTCCATGGGGTGAATAAATGTCAGAGGAGAGGTCTGGCTGACCATACAGCTCATTGCAGGTGCCGTGAAGTGACTGGGAACATGTGAATGAGTGCAGAGGTTAGAAGAGGGACCACCCCTTTCTGCAGCAACATGGGTTTAAATTGAATTTTTCCTCATGTGAAATTGCAGTTTTGTAGCTACTAGCCTTTTTTAAAGAGCTCCTGATGAGGCAGTGCTACATGGCTTGACTGTGTTACAGGGTTTCTCCCTGTATCCCTAGAGAGTTTTCAGCAGATCAGCTTGGGAGCTATAGCAGTAAAGTCTTTTTAAGGTTAAAAAAAAAAAAAAAAAAAGTAGAACAGCTTCTACTTCGAGTCAGGCCTCCGGAAACTTGCAAAACTTAGCCAGAAGCAGGATTTATTTTAAGTTTCCTAAGAGAAGTACATGCTACAACTTTCATGTCCTTGAAGGAATTGTGTTGCAGAGGAGCTTGGACGTTGTATCTATGGGAGCTTTAAACAAGCTGACTGCTGGCAGCCAGTGCCTTGGCCTGTCACTGCCCCAGCTGCATCATCTTCTGCTGGCTGGAGAGCTCGTTAGACCGTCTAGCCATTTCAACACCTGAGATGCTGGAAAAGTTGACCCAGTGTCACAAGTGAGGAAAGGCCAGGAACATACAGCTAGAGGCAGGTGGGACTCTGGCACTCGGTGGTCAAACTGGTGGAGGCTACCTTGGGTTTGCAGCTTTTAGAGTCTTCATATAGCATACAGACAGATATAGGTGTCCTTATGAAGGAAGAATGAAAAGCCTTGACTTAATTGCCATACACTACTTGAAAAATGGAGTAGGAGGAAACTGTATTTTTAGTGTGCTGTGCTTTTTATATGTGTTAGAAACATTTAAGTTCATATGTAAGATCGCTAGATAATGACATAGTAACTGGCTCATTTTTATGCTCTTTGAACTTCACCATTTGCATTTCAGAAAGGAAAATTTTACATTTAGCATACTTGGTAAGCACAATATTTTCACACAGCAGGAGGATTGATTTCTTGATAGATTTGTTTATTTGGACCCCTATATATGCATAGGACAGAAATAAAAAACATGCAGATGCATTGTTAGGTCTTAATTGTGGCTTCATAATCAGCCTCTTAAAATGAGTTTCCTGATCCTGTCTATTTAATTTTTTTAATTATAATCTGTCTTGTAGAACTGTATTTTTAGGGTTTTTTTAGTAGCCAACATTTGTTAACCAAGCATAAAATAAGATATTGATCATAGCTAAAATTCTCTTTTCCCTTTCAGGCTGCCATCATGACGGCTGAAGAAACAGTGAATGTTAAAGAAGCTGAAATAATTAAACTAATATTAGATTTTCTGAACTCAAGGAAACTTCATATCAGTATGCTGGCACTTGAGAAAGAAAGCGGGGTCATTAATGGCCTGTTTTCAGATGACATGCTTTTTCTGAGGTAGGATGTCTTTCTCTGGTGCTCAAATACCCTGCGTATGAAAACATACAATAGGGCTGTGAGTCTATGGGCAGCCCCCTGCCACTAAACAGGAGGTGTCATGCCTTTTTCCTGATCCCAATTCTGTGGTCCAGCTCTAAAGTTAATGATCTCCTCCTGTGAGCCGCTTGAAGTAACTGACTAGGCATTATCAACATGGGGTTAGAGTTAGATTTTTTTTTTGTTTGCTTCATTTATTTTAACTTGGTTATTTTTCTGGCATGCTAATGAATTGAGGTGGGAAAGAGCCTTAAGCGCCAGTGTGATTGCAGGGTAAGTCAGGGAAGCACACAAGCAGGAATGGGATGGGAGAGCAAGATCTTCTGTTGGCAGCAGTGATCTGTTATCTGCTTACCATGTCACATGGAACTGAATATATCGTTCATTGATTTCTAAAATAAGTAAAATATTTTTACTATATCCTAGTGCTAAGGTCTAGGAGTGGAGTGGTTTCTAAATCTTTTCCCCAGGAAATATTACCTGCATTTCAAAATAATACCTAGATCTCTCTTAAAGTTAACAATATGAAAGGAGTCTCTGCTATCATCAGGGTGTGAGAGTTGGTGTGATTTACCATTCATCATATTGCCCTCAAAATTATTAAAAGGAGTCACTGTAGATGCACACTAGTTTTTTAGCGTTGCTGTTTTCTATTTCATGCCAAAAGTACTGAATAACTTTGTAGAAGCATGAAAAAATAACTTTTCCAGCTGTTCTTAAAACAGTAACAAATGTATTTTGTCACTGAACAAGATTTCTCACCCAGCTTCCTTTTTGTTTTAACATTATGGATATTGGAATAAAATGAAAGAAAAATTAGAGAAAGATTGCAGTTATTAATCCTGTTTTTTAGTTTCATTCTTAGCTTAGTTGAAGTATTCCTTTAATGGGAAACTCTCTCCTGGGCCTTTTACAGAGAACTATGTATGATATGAGGGCATCAAGAAACTGAACTAAAGCACCTGTGCAGTGTAGCCCACTGGTCTTGGAGCTGGAGCTCTGGTGCTGGCATAGTTCCTGCCAAGCTGTTCCTTTTATGTTCTTAAGGGAGTTGTGTTTTTTCCTTCCTCCCTTATAAAATAGGCCCAGCACTATTTATGCAGTTTTTAAGTTTGCTTTCATTCCTGAGGATTCATTGAATCAATATATTTGTTTGTATTCTTCCAGTAAGATTTTTTAAAATAAGGATCACTGTTAAAGCAGGAAACAAAGGACTATTTTGTCCTTTTTGATGTGTCTTTTAAAAAAAAATTCATATTTGTCCTTGTATGCAGTTATTTCTATAAAACATTGAGAAAGAGCTTGGGGTTTTGGGCTTGCTTATTACTAGTCACATCAGACAGTCATCTTGGCATCTGTGCAAAGCATTAACTTTTCAAAGCAGGCTGATGACCTGTTGTATATTTAAATTACTATTGTGCTTTTGAATGAGCTGCTTACTTAAAAAGAAGGATGTTCTTGTCCAGTGAAATTAAAGCAGTGATTCTTCCTTTTACTAGGCAATTGATTCTTGATGGTCAGTGGGATGAGGTTCTTCAATTTATTCAGCCTCTTGAATGTATGGAAAAATTCGACAAGAAAAGGTAAAAGGGAATGTATGTCAGAGTTCAGTTTTTTGAGCTGTGGAAAATACATGAATTTCTAAGTTTCGTATATGAAAGCAGCAGTTCTAACTTTTTAACCTTAGTTTTGGGGTTTTTTCTAACCTGTATACTGTTCCTAAAGTATATGCATGTGGTTTTTTTAACTTAAACTATGAAAAATATGTACACAGAATCTGTAATGAGTTTTCATTTGTCATACGCTTTAGGAATGTGGTGCATGTTTTTATATTTGGCTGCTCTGTCATACTTCTGTTTAGGAAATTAGTATGACTGCTATCCTTTTTTCGTATTTGCCTTCTAGTATTTTAAATGTAATATTTCTGAAAGCAATAATGGAAAAAGATGCTTCCTGTTAAAGTATGTTTTCTGCTTACCAAAATTTGTTAAAATTTGAGGTCAGAGTTTCTTGTGATTTTGTTTTCCATGCTTAACTCAAAAATTAGCTGTAAAATAAGCTGCTTATTTCTAAAAGAACATTTACCTCTGTATCAAGATGTATATGATTTCACTTCTCACCTGCAGGTTTCGTTACATTATAATGAAGCAGAAGTTCTTGGAAGCCTTATGTGTAAACAATGCGATGTCAGCAGAAGATGAGCCTCAGCATGTAAGAATTGTCTCTTTTTTGGGAACTTTTTTGTTGCTGGGAAGCCTATTGAGATATTCTGATTAAAGTCAACATGGAATCTCCCAGCACTGAATACATAAATTTTGGCTATTACCAAATGGTTTCATCAACAGTGGAAAAAATAATTGGTATCGTTTGGAAATGACCACGGTTCCCAAGCCTCAAGTAGAATTGTGTAAACAAATGTTGCTTGAAACTTGGGAGCGTAGGTCAGTGACTGTATGCCGTCTTTGTGGTCCTGATCCTGAGGTTTGCTTTATGCCATTGTGCTAAAGTACAGGGCTCTCTTTTTCAAGTTCTGAAGCAAGTCTCAGAATGATGGAAATTTATTGTCATAATTAGGAGCAGGTGAAAGATTCCGATTTGAATTAATCTTAAACTTTATCACTGTTGCTTTTAGAGAGAAAGGATACAGTTGTTTCATTGGAGGGAACAGACGTGTTCACAAAGGACGGATTCAGTTAAATGTGCAAACAGCATGTTAGGTTTTCAGTATAGAAAGAGACATTAACTGAAACTAAGAAAGAAGGTGTGCAGAATGTGAAATTAATTATAGTTTTTCTTTTATGTTGATAATACATGAATACCAAATTTCTAACAAAAATCTTATGAGTTTAAGAATGCCAGTAGTGTTAAGACGATTAATTTTGTTTTCCAAACGGAATTGATTTTTATTCTCTGTCCCATTACACGTACATGGTACTGCAGAATCTTCTCTTGTCAGTGTAGAGAAAGCTAAAATAAGTCTTTATTTATAGTCGTAAAGGGAACGTGTACTATTCTTCCAATCACTCAATCTGTTACTAGACAGCAGTAGAGAAAAAAAATCAGATTTATGTCCTTTATTTTTTGTTTTGGATGTAACCTTATGTGTTGGCATGCTGTAGATGAAAGGCTGCTACATTGAGCAGAAGCTAGGTAGCATGGGTAAGTGGGGAGTTTTATTCGTTTTTTTCAATCTTTGTAACTAAAAATACCAAGTTGCATGTATTTAACATGGTTCTTGGCTTTTAGCTGTCAACAAGCTTTGTACTTAAGCCTTCTATTTATTTGGTTTACTCTTTCTCTTTGAACTTTTTATTAACACTTCTGACTGAAGGACAGAAAATCTTAATATAAAAGACAACTTGAAGTTCCTAATCACTGGAAATTGGAGAAATCTACAAGTCTTTTATAACTTATGCTAATAGCTTTTCATAGACATAAAAAAGGAAAAAAAAATCAGTTGGCTTTGAAAACGGAAGTAGCCTTTTGTGCTCTGATACAATTGTAGCTGTTTAGTTACACTTCTAAAGTTTTAGGCCTATCAGACCTTCAGTGACATGAATAAGATTCATAGATCTGTGGAAAGTGTGACTGGGGGCAATTTCAGGAAGTCAGAGCATCCAGAAATTTGGCTCTGTTGTAACTACATTTGCATCAGCAGTTGTGGACTTTATATTGTATGCTGTTTTATTTAAAATATAAACAGTAATAGTAACGAAGGAATGACAGTGGAGACATTCTGCTACTACCTGCTCTTCTCCAACTAACTGTTTATTGTAGAAACATACCTACTGCGAACTGCTCTGTTAACGTTAATTTTTCTGCAGCTGGAATTCACAATGCGAGAGGCTGTACAGTGCCTACACGCGCTGGAAGAATATTGTCCCTCTAAGGAAGACTACAGCAAACTCTGCCTGCTGCTGACGCTGCCTCGCTTGACCAACCACGCGGAATTCAAGGACTGGAATCCCAGCACTGCGCGGGTTCACTGCTTTGAAGAGGCCTGTGTCATGGTGGCAGAGTTTATTCCTGCCGATAGGAAACTGAGCGAGGCTGGCTTCAAAGCGAGTAACAATCGCTTATTTCAGCTCGTAATGAAAGGATTGCTTTATGAGTGTTGTGTGGAATTCTGTCAGAGTAAAGCAACAGGAGAAGAAATCACAGAGAGTGAAGTATTGCTGGGCATCGATCTCTTGTGTGGGAATGGGTGTGATGACTTGGACCTTAGCTTATTATCATGGCTGCAGAATCTGCCAGCTACTGTTTTTTCTTGTGCTTTTGAACAAAAGATGCTTAATATTCATGTTGATAAACTCCTCAAGCCTACAAAAGCTGCATATGCTGATCTTCTGACACCTCTTATCAGCAAACTTTCTCCTCATCCATCATCCCCCATGAGACGGCCTCAGTCAGCGGACGCTTACATGACCCGCTCCTTAAACCCTGCCTTAGATGGGCTGTCATGTGGATTAACGAGTCACGATAAGCGAGTCACAGACCTTGGGACCAAAACTTCCCCGATGTCGCACTCCTTTGCTAACTTCCATTACCCAGGAGTACAGAACCTCAGCCGAAGTCTCATGCTTGAGAATACCGAGTGTCACAGCATTTTTGAAGAGTCACCTGAGCGGTGAGTGCCAACTGTAGCTTTATTTTTACCTTGGCTTATTTTGCACTTTATCGTACTGGGTTCTTACCTGGACTGTAACTTTGAACATAATTGTAACATGGAGACATAATTTGATTGTTTAAATTCTGTTGTAATTAAAACTCTGCATACAAGGGGTTTCGCTTTTATGATCAAAGTAAATTTTCATATTTGGTTTTGAGCCTTATGGATTCAGTCTGGACTTTCTTAAAAGTTGAAAACCCAGTGCAGAGCACAAATATGCTCTGATTGTGTAACAGAGTCTAAGACTTATGTTCAGTATTACTGAATTCTTTAATTCCAGATAAATAAATTGCGTCTTTAGAGTAGCTGTAACTCCCATCTTCTTTTCCTATCCCATTCTCTCCTCAGGTGTCTGTACGTTTTGATCCTGACACTAAATAATTAAGTATACTTCAAAAATTTACATATAGAAACAGTCCAAATGAAGTATATGCCATCGTTGTAGCATTCCTCTATCACTTAACAATAGTTCAGCTTAGATACTTTACTGTTTTCCAAACTAAATCTGAGTAAGGCTGATGAATGTATTACGTTTTTTTATTGGTCATGAAGATACTTGGGTTATGATAGTGGTGAATTCTATTAATAACTGACTTACTGGCTTCCTTAAGAACTGAAGCCTGTATCAAAACTGTGTGCTTTTTACCTTCTGAGAGAAAAGTGCTGGTATCCAGGAGGAATGGTACTTTCAATTCAGAGCTTATCATCATGTTTTTTCTTGGTCTTTATTTTGATCAGCAGTTCTGCTCCTTTCTAAACATTATATGTACGTCTCTGACAAGCAACTGCCAGCTTTTTTGGCACTTAAAAGAACCAGGTGGGTAAGTAGCGCTGTGCTTGGGTGCACTGGCCAGCAGAGGACACTTTCAGAGCTGTGGTGTTCCAAGTCCTGGCCACAGTTGGTGACGTTGTCTATTAGTTCTGCCTTACAGCAATATTTTGTATCCTCTGTTAAGATAAAGAGCAGCTGTAACTAAACTCAATAAAAGGGAAACAAATGCAATCATTCTCATGTCAGTTCACCAATGACAATGGAGATTTTTGCATTGATGAGTGTCTTAATACATTTTCTAAATCCTTATCTTGAAAGGAGCTCTTTCATTTGATTCTAAATGATCCACTTTAAATCTTTGGTTTTACCAGCCTCTTCACAACTGGAGTTTGTGGATAGCTTAAGTGCTACAGAAGTATCTCTTGAGTTCCATTTTTAAAAAGTGTACTTCCTGAAGATACTAATAAATTGTGAATCTTCTAATATTACTTCCCTGTACACACAAATTTTAACATCCACATGTGTAGACCAGGGACCAATGTCAAAACTGATTATGGAAAGTTTTTTGTTTCCTTTTTCAATTTCAGTGTACTGGAATAATTCTGCACAAATAACTATTTATCTTGTAGGTTAAATAAAGTGGTAAATTGATACAGTTTTACTTTTTGTAGACATTTACATGTAATGCTAAGTGATAGATCTTAACTTTCTTTTTCATTAAATGATATATCTCTTAAGGGTTAGAATTAGGTTAGGGCACCAGACCTGTAGTTTTCAAGAAGACATTACGTATTTGAGAGGAAAAAAAAACAACTTCAGAATAACTGTTCAACTTAAATGGCAGTATTTGCAAGGGCAGAAGCTGGGAAGCTGAACTTTATGTGCATCTGGCCCTTGCTTCCTCTTGCACATGACAGAAATACAGTATTTCTTTTATAAGTTGTATTCAGCAAGCAATTACTCATCTTTTAATTAGCTACATTACTTTTGTTATTATACCCAAAAAGTTCAAAATAACTTCATAAAGATCTTTGCTCCAAGTCACGGAGTAAAGAGGACTTTGTAAGTTGACAAAACTGAAGATGGGAATCCAAGGCTTTTAATGTGTTCTGCACACTTACTGAATGCTAAAGCGTTTTGGAAAGAGTTTCACTCAGAAATGCTTACATAATACAAGAGTAGCAAAACATGTAAACAGTTTTCTGTGTAGCATTTCCAGAGATGTCCAAGCTGATGGATGGAAGTATAGTTTAAACTTAGATGGATAGTGGTAGTGATTATGGAAGACATTAGTCACATAGTAAATCTGATACGTTCCATGCGCGTAATTGCTTTGAGAACAGGGGATCTTGAATAACTTGCTAGTTAAAGGGTGTGTAATTCTAATGTAGGGATAGAAACCATGGAATTTGGATATCCCATGGTGGTAAGTTTTTTGGAAAATGTGGGGACAAAGCACTGTCTGTCTAACACTGACTCCTATTTGTTTGTTAGGGGTTTTGTTTAGTGTAACCCACTGCAAGTGGCATTTTTTCCTAAGCAATATCTTCAGTTTTATGTCACTTAAGAAGTTTTCATACTTGTGTTATCAGGTTTTACACTAGAATGTTATCTTTCTCTACTTACTTGGGGATTTTTTACTCTTAATTTTTCTCAATTAAGCTTCTCTTTTCTTCCATGTTGCTGCACGAAGTGATACTCCCGTGGAGCCACAGCATCCCATCGGCAGTGATACTTTGTGCCAGAGTTCAGTTCCAGAAAATGAACCAGTTAATGGAGCACAGAGTCAGGGATCAGCCAAACAAGAAAAAAATGAGGTAGTGGTTGTTTGTTTAAAAATAATGAGGCTCTTTGAGCTGTATTCTGATCACTTCATAATGATTTGCCTTTGTGTCGAGAACTTCATGCATGACAATGGTGGCTTTGAATCTTCTTTTTACTATAGTGAAAATACCACATTGCATCTTATGTAAGAAACTACTCTCTTTTTTCTGGTGTATAAAGTTCTGCTGTCATCTGAGTCTGTAATGCACCTGATTAGTGTGCCTTCTCACATTAGCAGCATTGCTAAACTGTTGAGTATATCTTAAAAAAAAAAAAAAAGGGCAAAAAGCTTTGCAGTACTCAACGCCAGTGTTAGATTAAACAATGCTTAAGAATCCTCTTATTGTTTTAGCACGGAATCTGGCATGTAGCCTGTAATTTTTGGTGTTAACACCAAGTTTCTTAGGTCATCTTACATCATTTTCTATCTAGAACACAGAGAAATTAAAATTGGATAATTTCCTAGTAAATGTATCTTTGCTTTTCAGAATCCAATAACATAACCTCTTTTGGATTCATCTTTGAAGGCTTGTGTTTTGACTATCTTTTTTTTTTTTTTCTCTTTAACAGCAATATGGGGAATGATAACTAATAGTTCAGTAGGGGACAATGAAAGCAGTTACACATTCTGTCCTTTTCCCACAATTTTACATATCTCTTAATTCAGTAACAATGAATAACCATTGAGCATGCAGCCTGTTTTGTTTGCAGACTCCAGTTTGATTTTTCTTAAGTAAACTTTGCCTGGGTTTATGACACCTATAGGGCACTGAAAACCAGTCTAGTCTTGACAGGACTGTATTCTTGTAGACTCTGGATATTTCAGTGAGGCAATGGGGCCTATTGGAGGATTAACAAAGTCCTCCAAATCTGAGGACTTCACTCCCCTGCAGGACTTTGAGTAACTTCTCTACTGCAGCAGTGTTATGTGTGCACATGGGCAATAAGGGGAGGGAGGAAAGAGCTTAGCCAGATATGTAACAGAGCAGGCTTCCAAAGGCAAAAAACAGCTGCAGTATTTACATGAGAGAATGAAGACAGCAGATACTGTGCTGTGAGTGAAGATGTTGGCCAGGCTGTTACACACAAGTAGAAAAGAACATAGTACCCAGTCACCAATTACACCTGGGTTTTTTTTCCCCACATCATAGTGATACAGGTGTATTTCTGTGCGAGTAAGACATTCCTTTAAGTTTCTTTTCATAGCTGTATTTTTGCTTTGTTCCTGGATAGACTGAGTTAGAAGCCAGAGTTTATAAACTAGAGCATCTGGGAAACATACTGTAGGTTTAGGTGTTAGCTTGGATAGTAATGACACAGAATCCAAAGGTTCAAAGGATTTAACCCAACTGGAACAAACAAGTATCAGTCATGGAAAAAAGTATAGATAAGAATATACCTGTTGCTTAGAAGGTTTATAACACAGTGACTGGGGAATAGTTCACGAATTTGAAATACAGAGAATGAATGCTTTCTAGACTTCTGAAGATAACTTTAGAGTTTTCAAATTACAAGTATTCGTCTCAGGAAACCTAAGGTGGTAGGCTCTTTACAATTGCAACAGGACTAGGAAATATGTTATAAAACAAGAAATTCTTGTGTCAGAGAAAACAAAATCATAATGGAAATATTCTTATTTTGAAGAAATTCGAATCCTCATAGTTAAAAATAAAGATCCTCTGAACTAACGCAAAGTCATCAGAATGTCCTTATACACCTAGAGTCACTAGATGACAAAGATGTTACTTCAAAAACATACAAATAAAATCCACTAGGTTTTTTTTACATTTGCTCTGTTTTTTCCCTACTAGTTGGTAAATATGTGCTTAAGGCTTTTTTTTGTTAGAAAATGCATGGCACTTCAGTGTTGATATTTTGGCCTTGGACTAGAAAGTGCTTTTGGTTTTCTGTAGGGTGTTTTTGTTTATTCATTTTTAATTTGTTCTCAACTGTTTTATGATGGTAGCATTTGGAACTAGCGGCCCAGTGAGAAAGCAAGGATCGGGGAATGCAGAAGGCACTCTGCATTCTCCCCCAGTCCTGGGGAGCTGGCAGTGTGGGAAGCTAAAGATAGTATGTAAAAGGGAGGAGACTATGAGAAAGGAAGCTCGGGTATTTGCGTTTGGTCTAGAAAGTAACTCTAAAGTTAGAATAAGGCACCAATTTCAAAAGTAAGATGTAACACTTGATTAGACCATTTCATGGTTGGGACAAGTAAATTGGCTCTGCATGCTGATGGCAAGGAGGTGCCAATGTGGCAGAAAATACTAAATTTGTAGTGAAAATATGACTTGGAATTTGGCACATAGCTTAGATTGTTTTCTAATTTCTATTTTCAGTTTCCAATCACCTATTTGTTTTGATCTTAAGTAATACTTTGGAAGCTTTGTGGGAAAGAGGAGTCGTCTTCTGAATTACAGCAGAACTACTTCAACAGTGAATAGCACAGACTGGCGGTGATTTCCTATTCTAATATGTAAATTGTATCTAGTTTTAGGGAAGAACGGAAGCTTTGTTCTTCAGAGGAGAATCTGCTGTCCTTTTGATGCCTGTATTGAAGTAACAAACCAGAAAGTTAATATTTAGCTTAAATATCACAATTAACTATTTAATTTTCATCAGTAATTTTCATTTCCTTTTAGCTTCGGGATTCAACTGAGCAGTTTCAAGAATATTACAGACAAAGGCTACGTTACCAGCAGCACTTAGAACAGAAAGAGCAGCAACGGCAGCTGTACCAGCAGATGTTGTTGGAAGGAGGTGTAAATCAAGAAGATGGAGCTGACCAGCAACAGAATCTTACTGAACAGTTTCTTAACAGGTTAGGGGAGTTTGTTGCTTCTCCTTCCACCCACTCCTGTCCCTCCTCAAGTTCTCATAATAACCTGGTTTGGTTTTTTTTTCTTTTTTCCTTTGGTCATTTGTTACTAGATCTATCCAGAAGCTAGGAGAATTAAATATGGGTATGGACAGTCTTGGAAATGATGTACAAACACTTAGCCAGCAATGTAACGGGAGCAAAGGAAATGCATCTACCAATCCAGCAAGTAGTGTTACATCAATGCCTTCAGATGCTAGTCAGAGGATAACAACTGATAGCCAAAATGTGAATACAAGCACTCCTCGGAAACATGGATCAGCTAATCAGATACCCTTTCCTGAAGAGTCACCTGTACTGGGGAATCAAACGTAAGTTATATGATACTCTTCAGCACCAGAAATGTCCTTCTCTTAGCATGTGAGAATAGCTGTTTGTATTTATTTTTTGTTATCAAATGATTTTTTCATTGAATAGGGATATTTAGCTCATGAACAGTGTTTTCTATATATTTTATAGGCATTATAAAAATCACTTTTTTGACAGCACCCATTAAAAATAGTGGTAGTTTATAGTTTACATTTTATGTTTATTTTTCATTTCAGACTTTATATTCCTTCTTATATGTATAGTTCTCGTGTATTTTGTGTTTCACTAAGTTTCTGAAAGCTTTTTTATTAAATCCAAACTAGATAGAGAGAGGCAGAGTAGACTGGGAATTGGATTTCTTCTGTTACCTAAAGGTCATGCTGAACTGAAAGCAACAGCTTTTTTTCCATGTGTATGTGTTACATGTATGTGTTATGTATATGTGTGTATGTACATTATGGAATGAAACCAAATATATTCAACTTGCATTCACTTATTCAATGCCTGGAGTTGCTGCAAAATCAATAACCTTGTGTAAAAATTACAGTTTAATGATAATCAGACACACATAACGCTTGTCCACATAAATTAGTCAGTTCTGAGTATGACTGAAACTGTAATTTTAGCCCAGAAAATACTTATAAACAAATCTGTCCCTGCTCTTGTTTTTTCTGTCCTGTGAACTTAAACTCATCACCAAATCAAAGCAGTGTGTCAGAACATGCTGTCACTCAGCCACAGTTGGAAGACTCTTCAGGGAATGTAACTAGGACAAGAAGTGATGAGGTGAGTTTTCTTATTGTCCTTTACAATTCCTTTTTTTTTTTTTTTTTTTTTTTTTTTAGAAGATTCAATATTTAATTCTGTGTATGTGACATCCTCTCACTGTAAATAGATATTTAGAATGAATGTTTGGTTGATGCAATACCTACAGAATCACAGAATGATTGAGATTGGAAAGGATGTCTGGAGACTAAGTCCAAACCCACTGCTCAGAGAAGGGTCAATAAGAACAGGTTGTTTAGGGCTGGGTCCGGTTGGGTTTTGAGTATCTTCAAGGATGGAGACTCCAAAACCTCTGTGGACAACCTGATCCCACGCCTGACCACCCTCATAGTGTGTTTAAAACAATAACAACAGTTTAAATGGAATTTCCTGTATTTCAATTTGTGTCCATTGCATCTTGTCCTTTTTCTGGATACCACTGGTAAAAGTTTTGCTCGATCTTCTTTACTCCTCCTCTCAGGTATTTATATACACTGATGAGATTTGCACACTCCCTGAGATGCCTTTCCAATCTCAAGGCCAAACAGTCCCAGTTCTCTCAGCTTCTCCTCGTACAACACAGCTTCCAATGGGGTGTCTTTTACAGCAATTTTTTGTGTTTTCCAGGTTGAAATTTTGATTGTTGGACTCATCAGTATGGTCTGACTTCAGGGAAATAACTTTGCAATGAGTGCATTCCAAAGTTTCTGCATCAGATAATTAAAAATAAAAATTTTAGAAAAGTGGTGATGAAGTTGTCTGGAGGATGATGTAATACAGCTTTGTATAATTTAATGATAACTTTGTGTTATCTACAGGGTGAAAAGCTGATTCTTATGCTTAGTATTATCTTTGTTTTATAAACTGTGTTTATGATTTGCACTGTTTTGAGTAAAAATGCAGCTTTGCTCCCCTTACAAGTTTCACACAGTTCGAATGTGTTTACACAGAAATAGACTGTAACATTGTGCTTTTGAGGTGGGCTGTTTAGAAGAATAAAAGCTGTTGGAAGCCTGGGGGAAGAATGAAAAATGTTAATATTATGTTAGCTGTGTGAGTGAGTTGAAGAAAAGAACTTTTTGAAGTATGCTATTCCTTAACACTGGAGTAGACATTGATGTACAAACCTGTAATTTGAATAGTTTAATCTGGTGCTGCTACTTATTAATGGTTTGGTACAAAAGTTTAACATTATACTGCAAAAGTCACATCCATTTTAAACTGTCCAGTTTTATGATGAAGAACTTAATTTGACTGTTACCCTTCTACACAGGATGACAAATCAAAAAAGCAGTTCATTTGTATTAATACTCTAGAAGACACACAAGCTGTCAGAGCTGTAGCCTTTCATCCCAGTGGGAGTTTATATGCTGTTGGCTCCAACTCCAAAACTTTGAGAGTGTGTGCCTATCCAGATGTAATTGACCCAAGGTAAGAAAGCTTGTATAATCATTTCTTTTTTTCCGTATCGTAGCACTTCTTTGTCCTGTAGCTACTGATATCTGTACATTTCATACCTTTCTGTTATTCTTGTAAGTAGTACAATGCTTTCCTTAGAAACCTGAACTGCCAAAAAAAATAAGATGATCTGATGGATTTGCTTATTTGTGGGCTACTTCTTTGCTCTCTTCCTTTACTGGCAAGATGCATTGTCACAATACTACACCTTTTGTTACAAAAGCGTTATTTTTGTCTCAGCAGGTGGTCTTTTCTGTGTTTACTGTGATGGTTTCTGGTTTTGATATTCCAGCTATAAAAGTGGGGAAAAGCATGTGTCAGTTCCCAAGCCAGCACAAGTTAGGCTTCATAAAATGCAGTTTCTGGCAGGAGGACAGACTTGACAGTATAGAAAGCAGTAAAATCTTTAACTTTTACAGCGAAATTTGCCAGAGCATGTCTCTTGGCCCACTGTTACTATAAACATTGTTTTCCTGATACGTCAATTCCTTGACCTGAAGAGGGCTATTTGTGGTTTACTGTGCACCTAGTCTTGCTGGTGTGTTTTCACCTGTTGGATGGGTCTTTGAGAACCCTCATCTAGTGGGAAGTGTCCCTGGCAATGTCAGGAGGGATGGAACGAGATAATCTTTAAAGATCCCTTCCAACTCTAATCATTCTATGATTTTTTTTTAATGATTTTTTTTTAATGATTTTTTTTTTTTTTAAGGAAGCAGAAAAATCTGTTTTCACTTGGAAATAAATATTGCCAATAACGGTTTCCTTGTCTCTGCTCCAGTGTGTTATTTTCTTGGAATAGGCAGGAAGTGCAGGCATCTAAAACTCCGAAGTCTTGGAAGGAGCTACAAATATGCACAGTGACTTTATCTGGGACACCTTCCCTGTTTAGGACTGATGTTCAGTCTTCCAAAGTACTCAAAAAGTAATTCGACTTTTGGGTTTTTTTTCTTTTCTTCCTTAAATATCATCAGTAAGGTAGCCTTTGAAGTTTAGTTCCAAAATACTTATTGGCGATGTGTGAAACAAAGAAAGAGGTGATTTTTCTGATAGCTGGTGCAAGCCAGCTTGCTGGGACTGAAGCCCAGGTAACCTCCTCTTAATTGGTAAACAAGGCAAAGCATTTTCAGGGGAATGGACCCCTCCTTTTTCACTGACCCTGCTCTTGCACAACGCGTTCTAACCATTATGAGAAGTTAGATTGACTCTGCAGCTTTAATCTCTAGTTACAGTGTACAGTCTGTGACAACTGACATAGTGTATCTGGATACGAAAGGAACACTGAGATTTCATTAACTCTGAACATGTATTTCTTCCTCTTACTATTTTTTCACTATGCTTATTGTCTGCCAAAAACACTTGATCATGGGATTTACGAGTCAGCAGAGAGATTACAGTATCTTAAAGATATTCTAATCTTTGTAACAGCCTGAGTCTAGACACACATTCAAAATTTTTCATGTTTTTCATAAAGCTGTAGTTGCGTAGAGTATCCAGTAAACTGCAGTTGTTTAATTGTACATCAAAGTTTTGTTGGGATTTTTTTTTAATTGTTCTTCAGTGATGTATGATTCGCAATAGGTTGGGTTTGGGGGTTTTTTTCCCCCTTTTTCTAAAGGTATAATAGTAGTGTGCTTTTTTTTCACATATTTGAGATGAAACACCGATAGATACACATTACAATTCTGCAGATGTTGCTCAGATAATCACGGTGTTTCCACACAGTTGACTGGCGGCAGGTGGTCTCTGTGCTGGGTGGGTGCTGCCACATGGTGACGAAGTCAGTGATTCTCAGCTGCTGCCTCCAGCTCTGAACAAATGCTGTGAATCCAAACTGAGTGTGATATAAGGCATTGGGCCATTCAGGAAGCTCTGTGGTGTGTGTCCTGATTTAGGCTAATCTGTCACGGATTTCCTTTCTGGCAACAAAATAAAATTAGCTTCCATGTACATCTATTTTAGAATTCTTTACTAAAGCCATGTTTATCTCAAAAGGTTTTAAACAGATGTAGATGTTTGTCTTCTGTTTTCTCTTTCTGCCTTTTCTGTTCAAGTATTTATAGTACGGTTTCTGAATTTTTCAATAGCAGTTTAATTTGTTGAAATTCTGTTGTTGATGTTACTGAAGTGAATGTTGATGAGTTGGATACAGCAATACTTGACTGTTTCCTTTTGTGGGAACAGAAATAACATGGTATAAAATTCATCAATTGAAATAGAGTAAATGCACATCAATGAGACTGTTCCTTTAATTTCAGCCATGTGTAAAGCTGATCTAGTTTCAGAATTAAGAATGTATGGTATGTTTAGATGCTGTGAGGATCCCTGCGTTAGTGTATAATTGTGACCATACCTTTCTTGCACAACTGCTGTATTAGATTTTCTAATAGATGAGTGGAGCTTTGAGAGTGACTTTATTCAACAAATAATACCTAAACACACAGCTCATAATGATGAACATGTATGAGTTTTTTATTTTGTTGTACTTTTTTGTTACTTATTTTTATTTCATGGCCAACAAGGAGATAGTACCTGGCTTAAGGCAGGATTTTTTTCCATCTTCCCAGCTGGGGTTAACACAGAAGCATTTTTCTTGATTCTTTAGCTACTTTAAGTGCTTGATGAGTCCCACTCATTCTGACAGGAAGGATGGCATAGACAGCAACGTTTTGGATAAAAGAGCAGGCCTCAGTTTTTATTGTTACAGTACTATGAAGCACAACAGCAGCCCAAACACAAGTACATGGAGCACAGTCAAACGCAGTCATACCAAACACAATGCCCAGTTAAGAATTCTGTCGAGTGGGTAGGGAAGTGGAAGAGAAACACCTTCCCGCACACGTGTGCGGAGCTTACACAGAAAAGCTGTTTTCTTTTTTCAGAAATTTGGGTTTTCCAATCTGCAGCACAATAGTTTAGTCCCAGAGCCAGCCTTTAGCCCTGCCAGCTGCACTGGGTGCTGCCATAGACAGCGTGCGTCTTACGAGCTTTCTTGGGCTACTGCTGCCTCAATTGAACTCAGGCCTGGTCAAAAGCAGCCACAGCATCTAGGTGTTGCAGTATGAAGGGTGTAGAGGAAAAACCCCACCAGTTTAGAACTCCAGGGATAAGTTCTTAATGTATGTTGCTAGTAATTGCTATTTTATCTGTATCAACCCTTTATAGTTGAAGGGAGTATACGAGTTCTTTTTGCATGTCCAGTCACAAATACAGCAGGAAGATGAGAAAAAACAGGAAATGGGACCAAGAAGATCATTTTGTTTTGTCTTAGATCACATGTATATGTTTCAATGTAAACAGTCATACACATTTAATGTTACCTAAAATAATAGAAAAACAGTATTTTCATTTTAGAATACATTGTTTTCCTTACAAATAAAAGGAAAATTTATTTTATTTTTTTTTCCCCCAGTGCTTATAATACTCCTAAACAACCTGTAGTTCGTTTCAAAAGGAACAAGCATCATAAAGGATCAATCTACTGTGTAGCCTGGAGTCCCTGTGGACAGCTGTTAGCCACTGGTTCTAATGATAAATATGTGAAAGTACTGCCTTTTAATGCAGAAACTTGTAATGCAACAGGTAATATGTGTGTGTATTAGTTTAAAGGATTTATTTTCAATTATTTGTCCAATAACTGGCAAAACCATTCAAATTACATAGATTACGTAGTTAACAGGGTTTGGTTTTTTTATTCTAATGCTTTGATTTACTTAGTCTCTTTTCCTTTTCACCGTCACTGTAATTTCTGTCCAGTAAAGAGCCACTGAGGGGTTTGGGATCATCGTTTGGGTTTTTTGTTTGTTTGCATTTGGGTTTTGTTTTGCAGGACTCTCTCTTACTATGCTATCTCCTGGCTTTTGGTTTGAGGTTGTTTTGATGGTTTTTGTTTGGGTTTTTTTTTGTTTCCAGATATGGTAAACCAACCAGATGTTTTTACCCAACTCTAGGTCTTGCCTATCAGTAGGACTTTATTTCCCATTCCCCTTTTTCTTACCTAGTTCTGTCACTTTCTCTCCCATCTTAGAATTCTACAGCTTCTTTCCCAGCAAATGTGATTTTCCATGCCCAACCCTTCTAATCAATACACTGAATATGGCTCTTGTCTTTTGTGGTTTGCACTTAGGCTACCTTGGCCTGTGTGGTTCCATGTTGCCGATGATCCTTCCCTCCTGGCAGAGAAAGCCTTTTTGTTTACCATAGCTTACAAAAAGAAATAAATATACTCTGTAAACCTTGGCTGGAATTGGCTGTGGAGATGGTCCCTGCACATTTTGGTACCTTCTGGCAAAGCTTTAGGAACCGTAGGAAGCTCAAGCAACACTCAATAAAAATAAGATTATTGGAGATTTTATTTGAACTGTAGTAACCAAAATAGCATGTCAACAATGTTTTATACTTGGTGGAATGCCCGCCCTTACCTAAAATATTCTGTTGCCACTGTAGCTGCTTGAAAGATTGCAGGAGTAACAGTGATAAAGTATGCTTCATTTTGTTCCTTGAATTTTAAATTATTTTAGGGCCAGATTTGGAATTCAGCATGCATGACGGGACAATCAGAGACCTCGCTTTTATGGAAGGCCCAGAAAGTGGTGGTGCTATTTTAATAAGTGCCGGAGCAGGGGACTGTAATATTTACACAACAGACTGTCAGCGAGGACAAGGCCTGCACGCCCTCAGTGGCCACACTGGTACGTGTGGTGTTGCTTCTCTCTCTCCCTTTTTAAGTCTGTATTACATTCTAATAAAGTTGTTGGTTTGGGTTTGTGTTTTTTTTTAATGTCTTCTGGTTCTTCTTTCTAGCAAGACTTTTTTCCTTCAAATTGCTCTTGAGGTATTTGGGTGAAGGTGTTTGTTTTTAAATACATTAGCTGTTAATTTAATGGAGAGAGTGCGTGCTTCATTCCAGGGGAGATGCAAAGCTGGGTGTTACCTTACACTGCTGGCATTCTAGATCATGCAACGTGCAGGTTTTCCGTAGGAACTGTTAAATCCCTGAATGCAAAAACGTAGTCAGAACTGTAATATTTCATTACTTTATTAATGATGTTTAATCAAATGAAGAAATTGTCTTGTTCACAGGTCATATTTTAGCACTTTACACCTGGAGCGGCTGGATGATTGCATCTGGATCCCAAGACAAGACTGTAAGGTTCTGGGATCTGAGAGTGCCAAGCTGTGTTCGAGTTGTGGGAACAACATTTCATGGAACAGGTAAGAATTGCTCCCATGCTTCTGATCATCCTTGCATGGAAATATTTTTTTGAAGATGTGTAAGTTGTATAGAGTGAACGTAAGGGGGTTTTTTGAATCACGGAACGGAGGCATGCCTTAAAAGAAGTAAGTTGTGACAATATCTTTACCTGTGTGTTTCGGGTTGTGGGGTTTTTTTTTAAGTAACATTTCCTTTCAAAAGTAGGCTAGTTTTTTGTCTTGTGATATTTTTTTTTTCAAAGACACTTCCAAGTACACTAAAATAAAACAAGACACAAAATCACTGTTTCAGAATCAAAAGACGGGGCGGAAAGGAGCAGCCATTTTTGCAAGTTGTCAGCAAACTGTATAGGAATCTGCAAAGGGATTCTTAAGAAGCACTTGGGTCCAGATTTGTTTCTTGAAAGCTTTGGGGGGAAATAGATTAGAACTGTGAGGGGGAGAGAGGGCACAATTCCTTTCATTATTCTACATTATTTCGTAGAGTGACTTTCTTTCCTGTGTCTGAAACAGATATTTTTTTCTTGCACAGCTTTAACAGTGACTCTGCTACTATAGGTCACATTCCAGCGTGACCTATGGCTTCAGACTTTTAAGTGCTAGAACATAAAAATGTTGTTATTTTAAGATGACAGTTGCAAAGTATGTTTATTAAATTTAAGGCCAGCATTTAATATTCTTATACAATGTATATTTTGTTTTCTTTTTTTAAGAAGTTGGCTATTTGTACAAATGTCCATAAGTATAATATGTGTGTGTTGTTGAGGTGTGTTATCTCTCATAGGAAGTGCTGTAGCCTCAGTAGCTGTTGATCCTAGCGGTCGTCTCCTGGCTACGGGACAGGAGGACTCCAGCTGTATGTTGTACGATATTCGAGGAGGACGAATGGTGCAGAGCTATCACCCTCATTCCAGCGATGTCCGTTCTGTTCGCTTCTCTCCAGGGGCACACTACTTGCTCACTGGGTCATATGATATGAAAATAAAAGTGACAGACTTGCAAGGTAACATGCTAAAAAAGGGTACTAGGTTCATTTTCAGTTTGGTGCTTTTAGTATTGAAGTTGTAAGAGAACTCGGTTCAAAAATCAGGTTTTAGTTTAAAAGGGGAAAAAACAGAGCTTTTCAGGGTTTGAAATGTGTATAAATGTGATGCTGTCTGTTCACATTTGGCTGATTGCGTTGCTGAAAATGTAGGCTGTGAATTAAATCTTGTTTGGGGAGAGGGGTCTGATTATGATAGAAGAACTAATTAACATTTGCCTGATGAGATGGCCGATGCTTTCAGGCAGCATTCACTCTAAAAAAAAAAAAGGTATAATAATAATGCTTATTTTTATTGGAACAGTTAAGAAGAGAAAAGATATTGTGTATATTTAATAGACTTTATTTTCTTTGGACCATTAAATTTTAATCACATTATTTAAAAGCTGTGAATACCTGTTTTTTTAAGTTGTACTGTGTCCACTAATGCCTAAAAAGCAAAACACTAGGGCCTCTAACTCGGCGTGTGAGCGAGAGAAGAGGGATCGAGTATGCTTCATAAGGTGAAATACCTATGTAAGCTTTACAAAAACCCAAAGAGCTGGGATATGAATTCATGAAATGACTAAGGATTTCTCTTTCTTTGCCACAGGGGACCTCACGAAACAGCTTCCTCTTATGGTGGTAGGAGAGCACAAGGACAAAGTTATTCAGTGCAGGTGGCACACGCAAGATCTTTCTTTCTTGTCCTCTTCTGCAGACAGAACTGTAACACTTTGGACCTACAACGGCTAGAGTGCAAACAACGGCAACCTATGCAGCTAAAGCACAGACACCCGAGACTACAGAACTGTAAAACAAAGTAATAATTAGGCATTGAGAGAGCAGCAGTTGAGTAGGAGAGTGTCATAGCAAGAGGAGGGGCACTTGTCACAGATTTTTTTCTGGTTTTTTGGAGGTCTTGGTGTTTCTTAGTATATTCTTTTGCAGTGCTTTCAGTCTTCCATGTGAACTCATGCTGCTGTGACCTATCGTAGTCTTGTTGCCAAAGTCTATGAGGAGAACTCTTACGTTGTCGATGTGCACTCAAAGTACCATGAATGACGTGTTTACAGTTTGGTATTAATTGCATTCCTTGGTCTTTGCCTCAATGAGAATTTTATACAGAAACTTCAGTTGAGCACCACTTTAATCAAGTTGTACGTAACTACTTCCACACACACACATAAAAGATAAATTACTTCCGCTGTTTCTTCAGATTTATTATATTCATCGCTTCTCAACAAGAGGACAAACTTGTAACAGCTCCACAGTTTCAACTTTTTTAGTAATAAAATTTTGAACTTTAAAGGTGAGTAGGCAGTAACCACATCTTGATTATGGTCCATTCTTTAGTGTGGGTACTTTTCTTTCTTTTCATCTAAACTGGGGGAAACGTTGCTGTTTTTATTATGTGACATTGTTTTGAACAAGCTAACATGTTGGAGGGGGGGAAAAAGTAAAATATTGGAAAAATTTTTTTGCTGTAGAAACATGTAATATTTTACTTTTTGAATGCAACAGAATACCTCTGTGTATAATGTACTGTAGAAGAGAGTGGATTGGCAGCAGTTGTCACAGTGAGCTTAATGGCTATCAGTTTTTCAAGTAAAAGGGATACCATTAATGCTATAATAGAAACCAGCATGGCTTAAAATGCTATGTCTGCATGATAATTTAAGAATTAAATTGTTTGAATTCCCAGTTCAGAAGCTTATCTGAATTTTATTTCTTGCACTGTTTATGTATGGGGAAACTGCAGTTTTATTTCTACAAAACTTTAGATTCTAATGTTTATGTATTGTTATATTTTCTTATTGTACAGTTCCTTTTACTTTTTAAAATATAAACCTTAAACATTAGGTTATTTATTTATTTGAACTGCAGTTAAGTTTGGGATCCTCTCGGTTACTAAATTATATGTGCACTGTAGCAAGCATTTCTAACTATCGTATAAAAGTGGAAAGGTAACTATAGAAGTGTATCTGTGCTATAATTCAATAAAGACCTCCAACACCTGCAGCCACCTCATCTGTTACTCGGGATGCTCGGTTTGTAACTCCCCAGTGCCCCTCCGGTACTTGAACCCTGTGTCAGAACCCGTTGTAGGCCTAGGACTAGAAGAGACTTTTGATCTTTGAAACGCTTTCCAGGTGTCCGGCTCTGCATTGTGATGGGTAATAACACTCTGTTTGGTTTTCTATCTTGGACGCGTAGCTTCAGGTCCTAATGCTGCTCCAGAGGAAAATACGACTTCTAACTCTTCTGTGCCTCCAGCTGTCTGGGCTCAAAGCGAGCAGACTCTTTTTAATTAGCGCTACAAGTATTAAAATACTGAATCTTACTGTAACTTATCTAGCTTTCCCTCTGTCAGTGTGTGACTGAGCTCTGCTGACGTGGGCGCCCCCGCCCCGCGCTTCTATTCACTAAAGGAAGGTCTTTTTCCTGTAGGGACTCCTGCCACGCGCAGCAATTAACCGTAGCTCCCTGGGCCGGCTGAGGCGGGACGGGGGTGAGTCGGTGTAGATCGGTGCGTGTGTGTGGGGGGGTGGCTGTACCGCTGCTTCCACCCGCTACTCATTAAACTGTTAATTACTCTCTTGACTGCCGTCTCCTGTGCTCCCCCGCCCCTCCCGCAGGAGGCCGGGCCGCGCGGGGCGGGGGCCCAGCCCGCCAGCGCCTCCCGCCGCCGGAGCGGGGCCTCCGCGCCGGCTTCGCCGCTCGGGCCTCGAGAGCGGCTCCGCCCGGGCCTCGGGGCGGGGCCGGGCCGGGCCTGGGGAGCGAGCGGCGGCGGGAAAGCCGGCCTGAGGGGAGGGAGCGGCGCGACGCCCCTCCCCGGCCGCCAGGGGCCTGGCGATGCGGGGCGGCTGCGGGCCGGGTAAACAACCCGAGGCCGCCTGCGGCCCTTCAGGTACCGGGGAGGCGGCGGGCCGGGCGGTGGCGGGGCCGCTGGCTGGAACCCTCTTGCTCGGGCCGGGCCTGCGCATTGCCCGGGTCCTGCCGCGCTCCTGGCGGTGAAGGGGCGAGGGGGGGGGGCTGGAGGCCGCGGGTCCCCTCAGGCCGCGGCGCCGGTGCCTGAGGTAAAGGAGGCGGGAGAGGAGCGTGCGGGGTGCCCGTGTGATGGCCGTTTCAGCGCTCGCAACGCACGGCCTCGGGGAGGCGCGGCCCTGCCGGGGGTGGGCCTGAGCGGGGCCGGGGCCGGGCAGAGGGGAGCGGGCGGGCGGCCCAGCACGGAGGCAGCAGCGCCGTGGCTGCCGCCCGGGCAGGGCGGGCCAGGAACACCCTCCCGGCCTCGGCGAGACTTTGCCGGCGGGATTTCTGTGGCCGTAACGGTGCTTAGACCCTCGCCCGAAGCCTGGGGGAAGATCTGCGCTGTGGTGGTGTATTTAGCAGTGCTGAGCTCTGCTCTGCGCCTGCTCATAACCCCAGCTACTTCTGAGCCAGTCCTATTGTGCTGTTCGATTGTTGGGTGTTTTTACCAGTGTTTTCTTTGGGAAAAGAATTACAAAAGTGAAGTTCAACCTGCTTAACGGAGAGCCGAGTTTTTAAACAACATCGGAAAATACTTTTTTCATGTTGTAAGATTGTTTTGGGGTTTTTTTTGTACAGCACGTTACATCCTGACCTAAATATCAGAACTTGTCGTTGTATTTAGCGATACAGGATGCTGTTCCCTTTGGTGCTGTGTGCAGTTGTGCTACTGGGCAGCGGTAAAGTTCAAGATGATGAGTGGATCGACCCCACGGATATGCTCAATTACGATGCAGCGTCAGGAACGATGAGGAGACCTTACAAGGTAGAAAAAGAAGGGTGCAAGAACATATGTCTTTCCCAAGCAGTCCCTCAGTCACGTGCTCTTGAAAGATTCTCCTTAAGTTGTGAAATTGTGGTCTTCTTGAGGTCTTATAAGGTTACATCTGAATCTGTGTACAGGAAAGCATTGTGTGACCATTGCTAAAATTGCAAGAAAGAAAAAGCAACCTGCATTATTGTAGATAATTAGCTCAGGACCTTTTACTGACAAGTTTCTGTTGCACACTGATCAAGTGACAGGAACCAAGCTCTTTCTCTTTTCAAAGGTGGTGGTTGACTGATTCCTGCAGGTTGTGGCTCCACAAGTCATTTCTCTGAGAAATATTGGGTTAAACAGTTCTTGCTAATTTCTGAAGCATAGCGTTAAAGATCTTGAAAATTAAGATTCTTGCTGATAAACATTGGGGGAGTTAAGCGTAACACTTATATTTTACTTAAATTATCCGTTGTGTGAGAATATTACAAAAGTTAACGGTGTTTTGTAATGCTGGGCATGAGAGTTTTCAGAAGGAAGATCAGAATGGGGGGCGAGCGCTGTGTGTGCTGTTAAAAAATCTGAGGAGAAGCTGAAATATGAACAGCTAGTTTTAACAAGGTTAATTGTACTCTTGTCTCGGGTGACAGGTGGACTCTCTCTCCTATATCATGAGATGCATATTGTTTATTTATCCCGCTGTGAACTGCCGTTGGTTGTACGGGCACCCTTGATTTTTGTCATTCTTCAGCTTTCAAGTTTGTTTTTGTAGTCTTGAATAGTACCATCTTAATGCTTCAGGCTGTAATTTTCTGGAGCTTAGAAAATGCAAACTCCACTATTTCTCTCCACAGAGTTCCTTCTCAGCCTCTGCCTGCCCCAAGTCCACCTGGTAGTCATTAGCATCCCTGAAATTCAGCAGCAAACTTTACAGTGCCCGACTGCTTCAGCTTTTATGAAAAAAAAATACTAGGGATTTTACTTTTGTCTCCCATCTTAAAGAAGAATGACTGCTTTGGGTTAACCAGTGTTTTCAAGATTCCTTTTCTGTTCTGCAGGGAGAGCAGGCTGTCATCTCCAGCCAGGCAGGCTGTGTGGGCCAGCCAGGTTCTCCAAACTGCGCATCGGTGTGAATTCACCGACTTGTGTGATGTTGTGGTTCCTTTTGGGGACTTCCCTCAAGGCACATACCTGCTTGTGTAGAAGCAGCACTCGGAGCAATCACCATTAAAAAATGGGATGTTGTTTCACAAGCCCCGAGTGCGGGTCTGTGTTTACTCTCAGTCTGGGCAGCCACGTGGCCAGCTGGACCGGGAATTTGGCTGGCTGGAAGCTGCCCTAGTGCTAGCTGAGTTGGTTTTTAGCCAGCCCAATTATCTAATCTGATGCGCTGTGTGGGTCACCTGCGCTCGGAGGAGGGGAAAGGGCAGGTGGGGGAGGAAAGGGTAAGGCCTTGCCGTTTGAAGGCAGTGTGTATTTAGGGAAACTTAAAGCAATTGCCTTTTGGAGCCTGGAATTAGAGCAGAGGTAACTGGAGTATGGGCAGGGGAGTATTAGCGGCAAAGACCAACGCTCAGTTTTTAGGTCCTTTTAAAGTGATCTGATTATTGAAGTGTAACACAGCGCATTGATCAAATACTTCGATTCTAAAAATATGTGTTTTTCTTATGTAATTTTAGGCAAACTACCATGACGCTGAGGATAAGGCTGTGGATGCAGTCAGTACTGAAGTCTTACCGAGGTCTTCAAGGGAAGTAGATGCCTTGCAACAGAAGGTTCGTTAGGGAACTTGAGAATATTTTCCAGCCTTTTAGAGTCTGTGCTTTCTGGGGATGCTTTTCTGGGTAGTGTAGGCCGGGGAATTGCTGGCATCATTTGTGAGGGACCGTGGGTTGTGTAGGGGGAACCTCCTCATTGAGAGGAGAGACTGGAAGTGGTCTGAACTCCGTTCCAAATTGCTGCTCTGCTTACAGAGGTCTGTTTCCTCACATGTTTGATAGCGTAACAGGGGTTGGTAGGAGCTTCCTGCTTCTGTCCAGTGTCAACAGAGGAAAGGTGTGGTGTGGATGTTACACCCTGCTGCCGGAAGCTGAGACCTGGCCTTTCCAACTTGGTAGTTCTGTTGGGTTTTCAGGGTGGGCTGTGGGCAACAGGGAACGTGTTTGTGGCCGACTGGGACGTGCAGTGCTGCAGCTCTCGGGAGCCGCTGTAAAGCTCCCCACGCTGCTTCCTCCAAGATCAGGAGGATGGGGTGATGCCCTCACTTCCCTCAGCCATTTGGAGACCCAATGGAATACGTAATTTTAATGTTGTTTTAGTTACTTAGTATTTTATTACAGTTCTCTTTATTTTTTTTTTTCTTATGTAAACTTAAAATTTAAGGAGATAGGGATCTTTAGTTTTTTCTAGGTTTACAGAAGTTAGTATCCAAACCATATTATGAGCAGATCTGAAATCTCCAGCACTGACCAGTCCCATGGAAAGTATTATCTTCAGCAGCCGCAATGGCTTTTTATCTGGTGTTACTAATCATGGGATTATTGCTAAACTAAAGAAATGTGCTTCTCAGTCCTGTTGGTAGGGGGTTGGTTTTTTTCTCCTGTGAACAAGCTGCTTTGGGCAAGAAGTGGATAAAATGTCTTTGTGTTGCAGATTGCAGAATGTGAGAAGAGGAATGCCAAATCACGCGAAACCCGTAGCTTTTATATTTTCAAGCGATACTTGAAGAAGATTTTAAATGAAGCTGGAAAACTTGGCCTTGTGAGTATTCAAACCTGCATTAAAAATTAAAATTCATATGTGTTCTTCACAATTATCAAGTTGATTTATTGATTATAATTATTATAAATGTTTATATTTATATACAATAATATATATTATCTATTGATATATTAATATGATTATATTAATATATAATAATATAATTATTTTGTCTTAGTTGAAATTTAAATTACAGTGAGGGGGAACTGAATTGCAAAGGGAAAAATGCTGGAAGTGTGTGCATCCGTATCGCTGGGAGTTACCGGTGTTTGCTCAGGAGAGACAGTTGCCCTTTGATCTGCGAAGCATCCAGAGGAGGGCTGCAGGAACTCCAGAGTCTATCTACATGTCTCTTGCTGGGGTGGGGCTACAGCAATACCCTGTTCAGGTTGTGCTAATGGTTGTTAGTCTTGATTTTGTCTGTTTGTTTGTTTGCTGTAGACCTTTTAGGCCTTTGCTTTAGACACTACCAAGTTAACTGTCTAGGAATATTTGAGCTTATTAGGGTTTGCGTATAAGAATCACCTTATTACTTCATTATATTGTCCTTGGAGATATATTTTTTTCTATTCAGAGGTAGAGGACTAAAACCAAAATACGTTTTACTCAGCAATGTAAAATTTCTTATTTCATTATTTAATGATAATTAAGTAGAGATAACTAAGTAGAGAGGTGGGGGTAGGTCTCTTCTCCCAAGTCACAGGCGACAGGACAAGAGGAAATGGCCTCACGCTGCACCAGGGGAGGTTCAAATTGGATATTAGGAAAAATTAGAAAAAAACTGTTAACACTGTAAGGGTTATTAAGCATTGGAACATTCCCTGGCTGCCCAGGGAAGTGATTGAGGCACCATCCCTGGAGATATTTAAAAGCCGGGTAAACATAGTGCTTAGTGACGTGGTTTAGTGATGGGTTTTTGTCAGTTACGTTGATGGCTGGACTAGATGACCCTAAAGGTCCCTTCCAACCAAGACAGTTCTGTGATTCTAACAGCTTCTGCCTGTATTACCCAGCCACAATTGGGGCACACATAGTTCATTAGTAACTAATACTTGTTAATGAGAAGTGGCTTTAAAATTTTAGTAACAGGTGAGATAACCAACTTTTGCCATAGAATTGAAAGAGTACAAACCAGTTGCATTTGTGCTTTATATTGTTTAGAAGAATGAACAAAAAGGTTATAGAATCATGGTGTCCTCCCTGTCCCAGGTCTTCATTCCACAGTCTGCCTCACAGAGCTGCTGGTACATCATGAGGGTGTTTAACGAGTGTTTGCACAGGGAAACAGCGTTTCATATGTAATTCTGTTTCTAAATAAGCAGCTTTTAACCATCATTTTGCTTTGCTTTTAATTCAGCCTGAGGGAAACGTGGGCCACGTCCATTACGATGCTGAGATCATCCTGACAAAACAGACGTATTCGGAGATCCTCAGGTTTCTCAATGAGGAGACCTGGCAGTCGGGGGCTGTGGATGACGCGCTTAGTGATATTTTGATCAATTTTAAGCACCATGATTATGAAGCTTGGCACTGGAGATTTGAAGACACTTTTGGAATTGATCTATATAATATGTTTATGGTAAGAGAAGAGGAGAGGATTTTTGTTGTTGTTTTTTAATGGCTGTTTTCTCCAGTTTCTTTGTGCAAGTCTAGCCAATGCACGTTACCAGCTTAACTCCACACCTAAGGCAGTTCTTCCCATCGTACTTTCAGTGAGTCACTCTTGTTTCATGGGTGCTGAAGGTAGAGGTGATGTGTTCATTTGAAGTGAGAATTGAAGTTTTCTTACTCCTCTGGTCATCTTTTTGTGGTGTAGCTTTGTATTTTTGGCTGGTAGGCTTTCTTTTTCTGCCTTTTATATCTGTGTTGTGTGACTCATCAGACTCTAATACATTCTTATCACTTAAATTGACAACTTGTGCATTACAAATTTTCCAGATTTGTCTTTTTTTCAACTCCTGCAGAAGCCAACAGCTTCTGCAGGAGTTGGAATATATTTATATTGAGACAGGTATATATTTGAGGCCTTAGATTTTATAGGTTAGAGGCTTTTGTGAACTTTGTGAAAAAAAATGTGTATAGTTTTGGAGAGAAGGAGGGCATGACTGTGGGAAAATGTCATACTCTCTAAAAGGGAATTACAAAGGGCTAAGCTGAGGGTCTGTAATAAGCTGAAGCTCTTGGAATAAGTCTTTACTGTTCAGAATACGCTAATGTTTTACGGTGACGTGATGTTGAAAGAAGCCTGTCTGGTGTTGAGGGTGGTCCTTGGAAGCCAAATGAAAAAGCAATCTGTCAGCAGCATAACCTCGCTCTTAGGGGTCCTCCCCTGAAAGAGACTGTGAAGTGCCTCTCTGAGATCTGGCCAAAACCACCACAGTAGGTAACATGATAAATATCACAAGGAAGAAATAACCAGGTATCACAAGAAAGAAACGAGCAACTGCAAGGCAAGGCTGTGCTAGGAATGACTGCTACTAACATCGTGAAGCTTTCTGCCTTGTACTGCTGCAGACACGCTCTGAAAGCAAGGAGGAATCCTCCCAACTGTTCTGTGCACATCACACCAGTGAAAAAAACAAGTTGGAAGTTCCTTCGTGTGTACTGGCAGTAAGCTTGGAAAATTCCAAATCTGGATCACAGTTTTTTCCTGTTTTCTTTTTCAGATACTCTTGTGCTTAGTGTGCATTGTAATTCTCATAGCTACGGAGCTCTGGACACGTATTCATTGGTTTGTTCAGCTAAAACGTGTTTTATTAATAAGTTTTCTCATCAGTTTTGCATGGAATTGGCTTTACTTGTATAAGGTAAGTTCTGAAATCTTAATGGCTTTTAGGTTTAAAATTTTACAGTCGTAGAATCATAGAATGGTTCGGGTTGGAAGGGACCTTAAAGATCATCAAGGTCCAACCCCCCTGCCATTAATGCTTCATTAATGGTGACAAAGTAGCAAAAACTGTACAATGGTATTGGTTTTATTGAAAACCTCAAAATCTCAGTCCTCAGATGTTGTCACCAGAATTAAACTGCAGCTTGTGGGACCCAGGAGCAGCAGAGGCTGGCTGGTCCGCGCGAGGGGACTGCCATGCCCAGGACTCGGGCTGAGCCAGTGAAGAACATCAGAGTTCTTCCAACACATGATTTGACTTAATTTTTTTCTGTTTGATTATCAGTTGCAAACTGTAAGGCAAAATTAGAATGAATACAAGTATTTGTTAATGAGATTTTTTTAAAAATAAGAGAATGTCATGATGTTTTGATTAATAATTGCAAGGCAGCTGTCTCAGCTTTTAATCAGAAACGTCTTGAAGCAACAAGATGTCATCAGATTATTTTGCCCTGAACTTTTATCTTTGAATATTGAAGTTTGCTCTTTTGGTAATTTAGAATCCATTTAGGGAATAACTGAGAGGTATTCATCTTGGTAGTGGTTATCCATTCCCAGGAAGTACTTAGAATTGCATCAGTTAAATTGTTCAGGTAGCAAGCTTTTCTTCATACAGATTTACCCAGTTAATTACTCCAAACTGGCTAAGAGCAAATGTCGTTAGCTGAGCTGCAGGGATGCAGGTTCTGTGCCCCAGCACCACCTTGGTTTATGTTGTACAAGAAATTCTTTATCTCCTGCAGCTGGCCTTCGCGCAGCATCAGGCAGAGATTGCGAAGATGGGACAGTTTGATAACATCTGTGCTGAGAAGTTGGACTGGGGAGGAAGTCTTATCGGTAAATACTTGTTTCATTATTTTGTAATAGTATTTAAGATCACAAAATACTCAGTATCCAAAAATACTCTTCATTTCTTCATGAGTAGTACATTGAGTCTTCTTCAGCAATACATGATTATGTGGGTTTACCATTGTTCCACAAGACTCTCTTTGCTAGGCCTTTGAAGGAGAGCTGATCCCAAACCTGTGCTTAGAGCCTCTCAGGGTGTTACTTCTTTTCTTTGTGACTTACCCCGAGTGTTTCCCCAGCTCCCCTCCCCCAGTACCGTTCAGGGCCCTTTACTGAAGACAGGAGGGCATAACTCTAGAAAAAGATACTTTCTTTCATCTTCCAGGCCTGTGAGTGCAATGGAATTCAGAAATTAGATCTGTAACTACTTACTCTATTTTGTTATTTTACAGAAAAAGCTGAATTATTTTTATTAGCCATTATTTACTCTCCAATGCTATAGCAGGTAGATTAACGATGGCAACTCTTGAGTGCTTGTTATGGTCTTCCCTTTAGAATTTATTGGCTGTGATTGCTCTGTTTATTTCAAATTTCACTGGTTTCTGTTCTGACTGCACTAAAATCAAACTATAGAAACACTGATGTCATAAATTACTTGCTTATAACTTAAAAGTTCCCTTAAGGAGTAAGACTTTCTCCTTACAACTAAAACAGTCTCTTGAAATCTAGCAAGCAAAATATGCATTTTAATCTGCTTGCAGCCTGGCAGATGAGCAATGACACTCAGAATTGCTTCTGTTTCAGTAGCTGTGGACAAAATGTACTAGATGATAGTTCCCACAGACAAGACTTATTTCTCTTCTGAGGCTTCTAGGGATTAAGTTCATTTCATAAAGAGAACTTTTTTGACTAAAGATGAGGAAACCTCAGTTTCTTCTCTTTCTTCCCAGCCTTCCCTCTCCTTCCTGCATCCCCATGACTGGATAAACTACTCTGCAAAGCTAATCTCAGATTTTTAAAAATAAATCTGAGCTTTGAACCATATCTAGAAGAGTTCTCTTCCATCTGTAATTGAAATGCTACTTTCTGTATTACAACTGAGTCATGAAATACATTTTTAAAAGCAGTAAATACGTGTCTCTGCTTTGGCAACAGAATGGTTCAGAAGTAAATGGACGTTTCAGGACGATCCCTGTCAGAAGTACTATGAAACTCTGCTAGTAAATCCTGTTCTGCTGGTTCCACCCACAAAGGTACACGCCCAGCCTGAAGAGACTCTTCCCACTGAGGTTTGCCATCAGTAACAACACTAGTTCTCTATGTGTATTTTTCTAGGCATTGGCAATTACTTTCACCAACTTTGTAACAGAGCCGTTGAAACACGTGGGACAAGGCATCGGTGAATTCATCAAAGCACTTATGAAGGAGATACCATTTATTCTGCAGGTTCCAGTGCTAATTATGATGGCTCTGGCTGTCCTGGTTTGTATACATTTCTCTTACATTATCTACTATATTATTTATTTCTTATTTGTACTACTGAACAGATGTTTTAGCACAGGTGAAATTATTTCGACAAGGGACTTTTTTCTTTAGAAAAGCTTTGTAGTACAGTTGGTTTAACAATTAAAACAGTTTCTATTTAAATCACATCTTTCCCCCACTCCCCAAGAGGGATAGAATAGTATTAAACTGCTTAAAATCTTAGACTCTATGATAGTTTATTGCACAAATGTAATATAATATGTAAGTATATAATGGGCATTGTGTACACGAAAGCATTGAGTTAGAGCCTTCAGCATCCTTATTGTCGCACCAAAGATACCTGCTCTGGCTGGTCCCGCAGTAGGGTCAGGCTGCACAAAGCTTGAGTTTTATTGTAGCTGTTCTGATGCCCTGAGCTTTTCTTTCAGTGCGTTTCAGACACCTGCCTTTGAATTCTCTGTGAAAATCAGGGGCTGCAAACACTTAGTGTTCTGTTCTTTTTCCCTCCCCCAGGCTTTCTTCTATGGTGCGGGATCATCAGTGTCTATGTTAAGATACTTAACATCTCCTCAGAGGAAGAGTCTTCCTCCGCCTGGCAGTCAGCAGGAGCAGATAGACTTTGGGCAGTATGAGGGCAGTAAACCAGACGGCTGTTACTCGCAGAAGCCTCCTTACCTTTGTAGAGGATCTTACGACAGAGGAGATGCTCCTGTGAGAGCAGGAACTGGCAGCAGAAGTCCTGACATGGTGCCCGCAAGTGATGAGCCAGACAAGCAAGTAGAAGAGTGCCGCAAACCAGAACCTGGTGTATGTTAGTCCTGGGGCTCTTTGAGCTGGGATTAAATTGAATAGATTTCAATGTCACCTGCTAGAATGTGTTTAAACAACAAGCTTAAGCCAAATCTTGGGGAGAGAGGAGTGAAGGGAGTACCTGTTCCCCTACACAACAGTTCAGTAGAGGCGTCTTGCACATATTTTGTTCTGGAAAAATACTGTGCAATGGCTAACTATGGCAGGAAACTACTGAATTAAACCTCTACTTTTATAGTAAAGACTTAATTGACTTCTCTTTTGAGAGATCAATAGTTATGTCAGCCTGGGAAGTAATGATTACCCACGGAGGAAAGGTGGGGAAGAGGAGCAGTGCTGACTTCTCTGTAAATTATAGAAAATTAAAACCAGACTTACGCTCTAGATTGTGCTTATTTACATGTTTCCTTAGGGAAAAAAAAGATACCAGTCATGCTTTGGGAGTGTTCTGCCCCTTGAGCTGAGATGCACCTGAAGCAATAGATGCCATCGCTTTGGATTGCTTGATTAATAGCTTATTATTAATTTTTACAGAATAGATTGCACACTGAGTCTGAAGTTTGTAGACTAGAAACTATCACAGCTGAAAACCTTACTGAAGAACATGCACGTGAGCAGCAGAAACAGGAGACAGGCAAAGCAGAGCGAGAGACTGGAGAAAACTGTGATCCTAATAAAAACCTAGAAGGGAAAAGTTCTGTAACGGAACCATGTGAAGAGAAGAAAAAGAGCAGTTCCCGTGACTCGCAGGAAGGAGACTGAGGACACCCCAGGATCTGCTGTAAGTTCTGGCTCACCTTTAGTTGTCACGTACTTGCTAGTTCTGGTCTCGTTCTCCCACGTAGAGCAGCGAGCATCAGTGAGCTGATGGGCACTCCTCTTTGGTGGGAGCCTTAGTGGGCACAGCTGTAAGCGAGGTAGGGTTTTAAAAACCCAGAGACTGTGTATATGTGCTGCTTCTGGCATTTGAAGTAAGAATGTTGTTAAGTAAGAGAATCCAACTTTAAGTGGCCAAGAAAACAGGCTTGTGGAGCGTTGCTTCTTGTTTGAAATCAAGTTTGTGTAGGAAGTTTTGCATAGAACTAGCTCCGTGATCCAGCAAACACTGGCATCGGCGGGTGACGGCCAAACAGCCTGGAGAGAGTTGCTGATACTCATGAGATACTAATTGCAGCTCAAACCCATGTCTGGGGATTACCTTTTGGGTTATGTTCTTTACAGTCAGTTTGCTGCTTCTCAGGTCAGTTTGAGGACAGCTTGATGATTCTCTTCTGTTTAGTCATTTGCAGAGGAGTGGGAAGCTGATGTTGTATCGATAGGGTTTTTTTTTTTAGGGCAATTTAAAGCTGAATGGGGAAGCAATAAGTACAAGTACCCAAGATCAGCAGATACACTGATGGGAACACACAGGCTTTGGAAGAATATTCTGGTGTTTCTGCTTAAAAGCAGAATGAGGACAGTTTCAGTTTACAGAACTAAAACTAGGATTTGATTATTTTTTTTAAATAACAATAATTGCAGAAATGGAGTTTGGAAGAAACAAAGACAGACTAAGTAATGAAGCTGTTTCTCAATTATTTTTCTTTTTATTTTTAAAAAAATGTATAAAAGAAAACAAGACCTTTCTCCAGGGAGGTACAAATCAGGAAAAAAATAATCAAGTTTTCTTTGAAAATAACATACAAATTCAGGTCTTGCACTAGATGGAGACAGTGGTAGAATCCAACCATCAGCAATGAGAGTACCTTGACAGGGAAAAATTTCCTACTGCTGTTCATAGACTAGAGGCAGTTAAGAGGGAGATACAGTAATCAGTATCTCAGACGCTGCCAAAAGCAGCTGCCAGCTGCAACTCTAACTACTGCTCACAAGTGTGATGCTGCTGCTATTGATATAAAAAATTACTAGAAAGGGGACAAAACTACTACTTGCAGTCTCCTGTAAAAAGGCATGTATGTTTTTCCAGCAAACAAAACCAGTATCTCAGATGCTACTGTACGGTACGTGCTGGTTTCTTTCCTCAGCTAGAATTTGGTTCCTTTATCGTTGAGGGCAAATGGACTCTTTGTTCATCCATTCTTTTAGCTTGGGATCGTAAAATCAGGCTGAAAAAATCCTCATCTGGTACAGTGGGTCCTTTTGCAGATGATGGAGGAGCACATCTTTGATCATCCAGTCTGGAACCCTGCAGACAGACCAAGCAGTAATGCTGCATATTCACAGGAATATACGTAATAAGACTGCTGAACAATATACGTGAATAATTACTAAAAGCTTTTGTTTTCAGAGCTAAAGCTACTACAGGGATTTAATTTGTATGTAAGTTTTGTTTCAAGTTAAACTCCTCAAATGACATAAATGACATAAATTCTTAAAAGTGCAAATGCAGCTAAAATGGTTCCTTCAAACCATCTGTCCACCAGTATCTGAAAACAAACCCTCAACTTAGTTCTTGTTCCTATTGCAGAATGAAATTTAAGTGCCCTTTGTCCAGAAGAACAATTTTAGCATTAGTAGATAGTATTTCTAGTCTCATATAATAGAAAATATTGTTGGCTTCACTTCCTTACACAGGAATTAGAAAAAAACCACACCATTGTCAGGTTTGGAAAGGTAAAATTTAAAGTTTTCCTCCAAACTCAAAAAACTGGTGCATTTTAATCACAGTGTTACAGAGCAGTTCACAAACAGCTCTGGGATTGATAGTTTTCTGTGCTCATTTCATTTCACACAGCCATCTCGTCCTGGTCAGATTCTACAAGCATCAGCCGGTCACCCTAGGCTTGCCATCCACAGTAGCTCCTTTTAAAGAATTAATTAAATTCTCTTTGGTCTAATTGGTATATATACCATGCTCTAACTGACAATCGGAAACCTCACTTGTCTATTAACTATTATTTAAACTTAATTTAACTGGAATGATGATCACTGTCACCACTAAAACTTTGATACTGAATTCTTTCATCTGACCAGTTAGGGTTCCTGGGGTACCTGGTGCCCTCCCAACAAGCCAGATTTAAACACCTTTTCTTAAAATCATTCTATGTACTCTTTTTAACAGCCTCAATGGCTTTCCTTCATCTTTTTAACATTTCTTACTTTAAATGGTTAATGGAATATAAATACCAACATTACACTTACTAGAAACTGGATAATTTGAGGGGAAAAAATGAAAAAAAAAAACTGTAAAAAAACCCAAGGCAATCTTGAAAAGAAAATCCTCCTTTTTTTTTGTTCTCCTTATCTGCCAAATCAATTTGTATCTTAAAATGCACGATAAACAAGGTGGTTTGCTTGAAGAAACTAAGTAGCAGGATGCACAAATCAAATCCCCAAGGACTCGGAAGCTGAAGAGGTTTCGTAAAAGCCTTACCTGGCATTTTATCAATATATCAAAGAAGTCGTCGTCAAGTTCTCTGTTGTTACTCGCCATGAGGTGCCCCAGGACGGAGTGGCTGCCGTGCTGATTAAGACGGAGCCCGGGGAGATTACTAAAGCTCGCGCGCTGGTCGTCCAGCCGGCGGCTCTGAGAGCTGGCCAGGAGGTCCAGGAATTCATCCGTGTGGGGCGAGACTACAGAAGTAGAAAAGGCTGGGGAGGAGGGAGAAAACAAGTTAGCCCAGAAATAAGTTCTTCTCCATACTAAATCTTGCATGCAAGTACATTTTTAAGGTAACGTGCTTCGGTTTTTAACTCAAGTCAGATACGGATTTTACTTTTAAAAAATTACATTTTCTTATTGTTTTAGGTGGAGTAGAGGATGTTGCTACTGAAGCAGCTGAGAATCTGTTCTTCTCCTGGAAATAGCATCTCTGATCGTCCATCCTGTTACTCTGGAACCGACTCAGCAGATCAAAGAACCCTTCATCTGCCATTGTCTCTCGACTGTTTTTCTGAAGAGAAGAGAAGAGTTAGGGGTATTTTGAACTCAAGAGTACCTTAAATTAGGACAGTTGTGTCACAGTTTCAGTCCAGTAATACATTTGATATTTGCACATCTGAAATCCATTAAATGAATTTTGTTAGTCATCCGTTTCTATAGACAGAGATTTATCCTAAGAGGAAATGCTAATAATATGGGAAGCATTTTTGGAAGGTTAAATATATTAGAAACATTTCATTCTCGGAAACAGAAAAAAATGGAACTCTGATCAGTACAGCTGAGTCACTCCTCCTCAGCCGTGAATCCACCAAAAAAAAAGCCCGTGAAAGAAAAAAAACAAGAATAGCAATGAACAGTTTCCATTGTCTCCTCAGGCCTGTGGTGAAAAGCACTCATCTCTCAGCTACAGCAAATGACTTGTTTCTTTTATTTTTACTTGATTCTTTTCAAAAGTGCAATAACCTAAAAAGAAAAGTCAAAAATATCTCCCACTGCCTGAATCAGCAAAGCTAGATTTTGTGAAGTTTGGCGAAGCAGGGTCTAGAAGAGACTAGAAATAGAATATATGTGCAAGCTGAGCTGTGACGTTAGAAAATCCACCAGGAAAAAAAATGTTGCAATAGTAGGAAAAGCTTAAAGCTGGCACCACCCCTGAGACAACTGTGGAGCAGCAGATTCTGCACGGTGTTACAGAGCACAGTGTTTAAACCGGGTAAAACTGAAAGGGGCAGCTGCAGGAACGTGCTCTCCATAATTCTGATCAGACAGAGATTAGTAAAGGCCATGATCTCCACAGCTCACCAAACCTACCCTCTGAGAGTTTGGAAGTCGATGATCAATAGAATTACTGGCATCCTGCAAAACTTTGGAAGTGGTGCCGTTTTTGTACTTTTTGCCGTTTAGTCGATTTACAAAATGCAGTTTTGCTGAAGGTTTGGCAACCAGTGGTTTCTGTTTAGCAAGAATCTCACTGTTCCAGTTCTGAACCTAAGAAAACAAGAGTCATGGAATTAAGCCTTCTGATTTTAATTTCCTGTACTGTTACCTCTTGTTTGCTGCTGTTTTTTCTCCCCCTACTGAAGCAGCTTTACATTATTTAGTTTATCAAACCACAAGGATGTGAAAACTTAGGTTTTGTTTCTATTATTTGACCTGGAGCTCTTGTTACCTGAAGCAGGTTAGTGCTGTTACCGGTCAGTTTTTTAATTGAACTGTAGTGCAGCACCTGATTGATTAAAAATGTGGTCAAATAGTATATTTAATGAAACACGTGGAAGTTTTCCTTGCTGACTGCAGTGCAGGAAATGCAGCTAATGTGAATACTAAAATGCAGACACAGCTGGCATTTCCCCCCTGACATTTTTAAAATTGGAAAGAAAAAAATAAAAAATCCATAGTTTTACAAAATGTTAGAGCGAACCAAACCCTTATACAAACCCAGATACTCAACCAGCCTTCTCAAGTCCTTTATAGACACAAAATTTCCAGTAAAGATTGAAAAGGAAGAGGGAGAAGAATGCCAGCACAAGAGCAAACAGGAATAACCATCCTGTGTCACTGAAGAACAGAACAGATAGCTTTATCAACCTGACAGATTTTCCCTACATTTCTTCTAAAATAAACAGCATTATCCTCAAAATTGACTGCTTTATCCACAGCTGACAAATTCTTACAATAACTGAATAAAACCACATCTTTTTCTTGATTCAACATCAGAAATTGTGCACACAATCACAGATCTTCCCAGCAGCACTGCCCACCCCAGTGGATTGCCTTTTGAAGGCTTATTTAAGATCAGCACACAGATTCCAACTCCAAGAAGACAGCATCCTGTACAATCAAACCGTAATGCTGGGGTCATACACTGTTCTATATAGCAAAGGCATTGATGGAATAAATTTTCAGAATCTACTAAATGAGTATCTTGGAAAAAGCCCTTTATAAGGGCTAAGCTGCAATACTAGGTTAATGCTTTATTAAAAATATCCACATGGAATATTTTCATATATTTAGGGCTATGTTTTTAAAAGGTATCACAGATAAATAGATTCAGAGTAAGAAAAAAAAGCCTAAAGCTTAGAGGTTCCCTGCAGAGAAATCACCCTCAACCAAACGCACAATGTTTTTAAATCGGTACACAAAGGGGCCCTTGAGCATCAGTGCTGACTTCAGCTCTACCAACTGGGGAGATGCAAGCTTTGAGATTTAATTTCCTATTTGACAAACATGATTGATAGTAGGCTTTGCATCCCTTGAAGAGATGGGAATTGGAGATCCCAGTATAGAGGGAAAAGTGGCAATTTCAGTCCGCCCCTGCTGTCATTGCTGTAGAACTGCCAACCCTGTGTCTAGAGGCAGATAGAATTTGAAGGAAATCTCTTGAAGACTGACACAAGGACTTTAGTCTGGAACTCCCAGCTCCAAGAGATTTCTCTGAGCTTGGGGGAAGTTACTTTACCTCGCTGTGACTCAGTGTCAGCACTTCTCAAATAGCATCCTCACTCGAGACGGATGCTGAAAATCCTAACAGCTTGCAAGTTGGCTGAAATCCCAAAGTGAAAAGCACATGTATTTTAAGTGCCTATAAAATGACTGTAATCAAAGGACAAATGTTCAAAACAGCTGAACATTTTTCAAAAAAGCTTAGAAATGTTACTCTAAATCATTTCTGTACTGCATCTTCAAACCACTTTTAAAGAGGAGATGAAAGGAATTCCTTTGCTGCACACTACAGGCCCATTCTTTCATATTTGTGAGGGGAATGAAGCAGGCGTTCCACAAGCCATTACAGCCATCGTGTGTGTAAGCTGCTGACCACTACCTACACGACAAAAGTATTAGTTGTTAGACTGTTAGACCTGCTTTTACCTAACTCTTAAGAGCAACTAAATTAAAAAAGGGATGCAAATGATGCATCGACATTTTGCTGAGTTCTTTCAAAGCTGTTAAGTATAGAACTTCTGACTATTCCTAGCTGTTGAAGTTAAAAACCTTAGAAACATTTCATTGCAATCTCACTGGCAGAGCAGAAAGAAGGAAAGTGCCCACCTTTTCTGGTGTTAATTTCATAAGTTCCATGTTCTCCATACTGTGACGGCGTCCTACTCTCGGTCTGGTACCTTCAAAAGAATCAAGTTCATCTTTTTATCATTAAGATTTGTGATGTCACCTTCAAAGCTGTGGCTTTACTCATCTAAGGTCCAAGATACAGCAATTTTGAGTTCCAAAATAGCGTAAATATATCAGCAGAGAATAAATAACCACTAGTAAAAGCAGCCCTCAAAACCACACCGATCTAAGCTACCTAAGCTGCTTTCATGGGACACAAGAAGGACCATGAATCTTTAAACAGAGGAACATCAAATGAACTGGCTTCTACTGTAATTCCCACTGTCACTAAGATGGTAGGAAGGAAAAAAGACAGACATAATTTGGCAGCAAGTAGATACATCTCCCACATTAAAAAGAAAGAAAAACTGGGGGAAGGAGGGAAACAATTAGGAAGATCATGTGAAGAAACTAAGCAGTAACCTGTGATTCACAATGTAAATCCTCCAGGAAAGGAGGAGCTGAGGGGTCCAATACTGCAAAAACAACCTTTTTTTGCTAATGGGGGGGAAGGGCAAACCTGCATACTCAACCATCTCTAGCCAGAAAACAACACAGAAACAGATTCTTTTTAAAGTTCACAGTTAGAAAGTATTGCAGAAATAGGCACGTACCATTCAGATTGTTATCTACCACATGGCTTTCTGACATCATGGAGTTGTTTGTGCTGTAGCTTAATCCAAGAACCATTTGAAGATCTGAGAGATTAAGCCTAGCAGTGAGTTCCCCACTTCTATCTCCTACCTGCAAGCAAATAAAATAAACAGTTCTATTACTATAACAAAGTATACACCTATGTAAATATACAGCAAACCTTGCCCCCTACATTTCTGAGAGAAAAAGGCTAAAAAGGTTTTCCTGGTTGAAAACTGAGAGAATCATCTTTTTAGTGAAACACATAACAACTAAAAGGTAAGTAACAAAGCCTAAAATAACCTCTGCTAGGCTACTAACTTGAATTCTACAATGCCATTATCAGAGGTGGCATGAGAACTAAGGAGCTGCCTGCAATGAGACATGGCTGCAATAACTCAGAATCGACTATGTCAGAAATACTCAAAATCCGTTCCATTATCCAAAATCACAAGCATGGCCACACCTCCATAAAATCACTGTGGAAGTGAGCAAAACCCAACTGCCAACATTCGGAGAGTGTGAAAATCATACCTCTCTTGAAATCTCCAAGTGCCTTTCTGCAAAATGCATAGCTTGGTCATGATTTCCCAGAGCAGTGTACGCGTTCCCTAGACTCCAGCATGCTCTTCCTTCACCAATTCTGCAAAAAAATAAACACATTTTCAATTATACCTTTACTCGCTGAACACTAGGGGTCAGGTTTTCATAATACTGCCACAGTGACATTGCTGTGCCAAGAAAAATGAAGGCTATCATCTAAAACCATTCCAACACTTCAAGTATTGTATTTAAAGAAGTGTGATCTGGGTATAACCATAAATATGAGCAAATCTAATAAAAATTTTCATTTTTAAGCTCACGGCAAACATAAGGCACTTGGTTTTGAAAGAATGGAACATTTTATAAGCGAGTTTGCTTTTCCTCAGACTGCATGCCTTACTAGCATGCAGTCTCTTATGTTAGAAGCGCATTTAAAAGTTGTAACAAATCTTATTTGTACCCAAAGTTATAAAAAAAGCCTTAGAAATCATGATTATAAAATAAGCATTACTTGCTACTGTATTATTATCCTTTTCAAATCCCTTCCCATATTCTGAATTTGTGGAAAACAAGAAGACATATTCTTATGAAGGTATGCAAATTTATTATAATGAAGTCATGAAAAAAGAGACATCTGCTTTTCTTTTCCTCAATTTACAAAGAAGATACTGACAGAAGAAGATGTAGAGGCAGTCACTCATCAATTCGTCTTTCATCTCCGACTCATTAGCTGCAATACCTTCAGGAGTAAATTTTTTCCCCCATGTGAAAACCGGAGCCCAGGATCGTAGGGAATTTACATTAATTCAGTTGTCGTACACAGAACAATGACAGCAGAGGTAGAGGTAACTGGATTTGCTTTACGTGTCATATATACGTTAAACAATCTCTTAGGGCTTACTTATCATTTAATTCCTGAGCAATCACAAGGTGTTTCAAATGATAGTCGATTGCTTTTTCATAGTCTTGAAGCAAAGTGTAGGTGTTCCCAAGGCTGTAGCAGGCCTGTGCTTCCACAGCTCTGTCCTTAAGCTGTCGAGCCAGCTGTAACGTCCTCCTGAAAGAAAGGGTTAGTCACCTCAACAATCACTGCAAGGAAAAGTTTTTAAAAGTATGCTTGCACAACTAAAAATCAATTATTAAATTAAACAAATTAGGACACTAGGATGGCAAAAAGAACGAGAGCAGTTAAGCAACTAGGAAAACAAATGTTATTTTTGCTAGATAAATGCAGCTTAGTATATGTTTCTAAGTATAAGTTGAAGAGATGGCTATTCTACAGTGAGTTAAAGTATCAGGCACAACTGAAGTAAACTATATAAGGAGAGGTACAAATATATAAGCAGTCAACTAACTTGTAGTATTCAGAAGCAGTTTCAAATTCGCCCAGGAATATGTAGGCATTTCCAAGATTGCTGTATGCTCTTCTTTCCGCTGATCTATCACCAAATTCTTTTGCAATTAGGAGACGCTTAAAAATGTGAAATAATTGTGTCATTTAATCAATTTTGTACTTTGTAACAAACATTTGCATACAGAAACGAACACTCAGAGTTGTATCTGTTCTTTAGGCCAACAATGCTTGAAAAGAACAGCTAAACTTGAAGCTGTGCCGTTGAGATTTAACACTTGCATTAGAAAAGCTTGCAACAAGTTCCAACACAATACACGCAGGTAAGATGAGCAACTGGCGATATTGTGCCAGAACAGAATTCCTTACTAGCACATTCTTGTACCTGTTCATGGGCTAAAACTGCACTCCTGAAGTTGCCCAGAAGATAGTGTGTGTTCCCCAGATTTCCAAAGGCACGTCCTTGTGCTGCTCTATCACCCAGCTCTGTTACTATTGTCAGGTTTTCTCTGTTTTGGGGGAAGTGAGAAGAGGAAGAGTAGTAACTTTTTTAAAGAGGTTTTTTCCTCACAGTCATTTAAATTATAACAAGAAAAAAATCTTTCGATTTATATAAAGGAAAAGGCAGAAGTATTCTGCTTGGGCCTATTTTAATGGCCTTTATGGAACCGTGAATGTTCCACTGAGTAGGAAACGTCCTCTGAGATACTGAACTTACTTGCGTTCTTACTCAAGCTGGTGTGCTTGCGTCTAGTGAGAGCGCGACATTATATACAGGTGTACCGAGCTCTTGCTGTCTCGGTCTGGTTGGAAGGGTACTACTGAATTCTAACATAAGGGAAGGACTTACCAGGTAATAAGAGGTCCACTAAAAATGAGAGCATAACAAAAAGGTAGTGCGCTCTCCAGTGTAAAAGGGAAAAAGCTAACAGGTACCACTGTTCTGAATAGAAGCGTGCCACAGCTTAGTTCATGACACTACACATCTCCCAATATTCTAATGAACAAGATGATCATATTCTCTCAGTCATCAACATTTAAAGCTACTACTTACTCATAATAATTTGCAGCTTTTTGTAAAGCATTTTTCACATCATCTGGAAGTTCCCCTGGATCATGAGTCCCAGCACTAGCTACATTTTTCCCTTTAGAGTGATATACATTTCCCAGATTATATAGTGCTCTTGCTTCTCCAACCTAAACCAAAAGTAAAGTAAGGCATTAAAATTTTATGCTTCGAAGTTGTGTCAACACAATTGTTAGTACAATCCACAGATGGGAAAAAAAGTTTTAACTAGTTGTCAACACATGCTCTGCCCATTCTGAACATGTTCTTACCACCCACTGGACTCCCACCCTGTCACATCCCTCAATCAAATTGGTTTGCATACTACTTCCTCTTGAGGTGCAAGACACATAGTAATTCTTGAGTCCAATTATCATTAAAATTAAATAATAAACAAACAAACAAAAACCAACAATAAAGCCCCACAAACCAGGATGCTATTAATCAGTGGCACACTCATTACCAAAACAACAGGGTTCAGAAATACATGTTAGCAGTTTACTTTGATTCCTAAGCAATTCTTACCTTATCATTAAGCTCTCTGGAAATATCCAGATGTCTTTGACAACAAACAATAGCTTCTTCAAAATTCCCAAGTACCTTTAAGGTGTTGCCCAGATTCCCACTAGCTTTAGCTTCTCCCAGTAGATCTCCAATTGTTCTAAAATTGCAGAAATAAAACACACAGTAAATAATGGATTATTTGAAACCAAGCACATAATCAATGTATGGTAAATTAGAAGAATTTATGAAAAGAGATTACAACCATGTAAATATGTATGTATTTAGTTCATATTATATCTAAAATGCACTCACATAAAGATTGTTCAATCTGTGGTTACAGACATTTAATTTTGTCGGTGCTGTTTGTGCAACTGCTAGTATTCATGGTATTGATTATCTACTTAACATTAAAAAAAATAATCACTTCTTTTAGGAAGAGAATAAAGAGAAAATTCTTAATTATTATATAGAAAGACAGTCCCAGCATTAGAGAGTTTTAACAGTTTCTACATTTTACTTGACTATCATAGTCTTGTATTATTTAGAAGACATACAGGTCTCGCAGAAAGCTCAGAGGTGATACTACATTTCTAGATTCTAAACGAGAGTACAACAAAAGAACTGGCACTGAACCACCCAGACTGTGATACCTGGGGAATTACACAAGTAGTTCGCACAAGGTTACAGCACTTGGGCAGGTTAAGGCAGCAGAAAGAATAAGTTTGTACCTAAACCGAAGTACATTAGGTGCCTGTGTCTTGTCTTGGATCTATACCATATCATTAAAAGTCAGATGCATAAATAGCACATGGAATGCATAGGGGTTTTAGATTTCACAATATTACAAGTTTTACACAGAGAAACATGAATGAGGAAACAAGAGAGCCAGCTTAACATTCTGGAGAACCAGAATGACTGAGTTTTAGGAACAGGAAAGGATAAAGAAGGGTGGATTTCAAGAAGCCGTTTAATTATCCACAAACCTGGTGAGGCCTCAGTCAGATTATGGTGCTAGACCGAGTATTAGCTCCCAGGTTAGAGGGCAATCAAGTTACCTGCCAGACCCCCTGACCTTCTGCCATCACCACATTCACTCATTATCCAGTATTAATAGCAGGCTTTGGTAGGAAAAAGAACAGCCAATTGCTCATCTCTACAAGAATGGGATAAAATGGAGAACAGGGCTAAAGAAAGAGACAAGATTACCTTGCAAGAGTTAAATCATGGTGATGGTATTCCAAGGCCTTTGCATATTCATGCAAGTAGAAATAGGCATTGCCTAACTGGCTGTAAATAGCACTGAGTGTTTTTAAATCTTCAGTTCCAACCTGAACAGCTGCTTCAAAGAAAGACACACCAGCTCGGCAATCCCCTGCTTTACACAGGCGCTCACCTTCCAAAGCCAGCTCTAGGCAGGAAGCCTCCATCCTGCACAATTTAAGTAAAAAGAGAAACAGTCACTCTAAACGTAGTACTGAGTTCTGAAGAGGTTATTTTACTCAGAGTGTCTCTGTTTGTTTAGGACAGGGAATCAGCACCACCGTACAAGCAATGAGCTGGCGAATATAATATTGCAGAAACTAATGCTGAAATGAGCAGCAATGAGCAAATATAACATTAGAACAAATAGCTGCAACTTTTTTTTTCTTTCTTTCTAAGTATCAAGGAGGAAATCCAAACACTGCTCTGTCCATATATAGCACCTGTAGGATTCCAAAATGCAAAGTTTTCACCATATAGATAATTCTGGAAAAGTGACCTAGAAATCAAGCTATTATTGGCAAATACTGATTTGACAAATGTAAGCGCTTTTATTTGTAGGCTGATCCTACAGTTACCTGCAAAAAATGTCTTATGGAAAAAAAAATTATTAAAATATTCCTGTGTATCAAAGACTATGACTATTTTTCTGAAAGTTGTTTCCTGTGTAATTCAATACTCCTTGGCACTTCACCATTTCCTATAGTGGCACTGCTGTGAAAATTCTCAGTGTTAAGACAAAAGATCTAGGTTGAATTAACGACAAAAATGTATGTCAGTTCAAATTACTTAACTGAGATGCTGTCATTCCAGAAGCCACTGGAATAATTTTTATTATTATGAGCAAATATTCTATAATTATGTGGTACAAAATAGTGCAAGCAGTAAAGAAGATATTCATGAATTAATTTATAGCAGAATTTGTAGATTACATTTTGAACAGTGAAGAAAGAAGTTGTTAGAGACTGCAGCTGCCAAAAAACTTTCATAGGTATTTTTGCTACTGTGAATTCAGGAATACAAAAGGTAACATTTCAGTAAGTGTTAATGACTATGTACAAACATTTCCTACTTTCCCGTTCTGAGATGTGAAAGAGATATGGGAGAGGAGGATGAGAAGGAAGAAGACCAAGTTATTGATCTTGAAGCTTTTTCAAGATACTTGCATTTTAAAAAGCTCACAAAAACATCATCAACCTACTTTTAAGAGATTTTTTCCAAAAAGATAACTCAGTAAAAGACATTCTGTAGGTGTTTAAGAAGTGTGTGCTAATATTGTCAAAAAGTGAGCATCAACTTTGTAAATTCATCTATTGTTTTGATTTTTTCTTCAAGATGGATTATACAGTAAGAACACTAGTGTAGTCAAAGATATCCTCATTATGTCATCGTTTGATATTCACCCGTTTGCAAGAATAAACCATTTAGAATTCCATTCCTAAAACCGCTTCCCTTCATACGCACAGATCAGTAATAGCAACAATCAAACGTTGGCTTTTCCAAAAGTTATTTTAATAGCAACACCAGAAGACAGCTGTTATACAAGACACAGTGATGAAGTATTTAACATACCTGCAACGTTTATGTTTATTCTTCTAAATCAGAAAAAAACAGGTTATACAACATTCTACTCAAATCTAAGCAAGAAAGAAATATATTTGAAAAATCCAATTATTTTCAAAAGAAATAGAAGAATTCAGATCATAAGTAAAAGAAGATACCAACACAAAATAGTACCATACCTGCTGGTCTTCGACATTCCACAATTTAAGCACAATGAGATGACAGACATATTTAACTTTTGCAAGTAAAAATACTGTATGCTTGGTAGTTGGTAAAGATGCAGACAGCAAATGATAACTCAGGCACGAAGTTCTTCCCAGACCCAACTTCTCAGGTTGGATATCCATAACACATGCAGTATTTTTAGGTTTAGAAACTTTTCTCAGAGAAGTTAAAGCATTCCTATTTGCTAGAACACACAACCTGGTGTTTATTACATTGTGCATGTGTTGAATGCAAGACACAAAAAGGCAGAAATGATTAAGTACTGTTAAGTACAGGCAGAAATGATTACACCATCAGCAACTGAAGATTTAAGACTTAAAACACTTCATTGGGTAATCTTAATCCTCCAAAGAGGTTCTCTCCGGGCACCTCATGTTAACTGCCTTGACCAATTAAAGTGATGGCTAGAAAATATGGTGCTCCTTAGTGCGAAGATTTAGACCACAATCACATTCATTTCTTCAGATTTTTAGCTTGAATGGCTAAAAAGAGCTTTCAGCAAAATGTGTATGTGACATAATAGTCAAAATGCTACATTAGACTCCAATTCGACAAGTGAATTTATACCACTAAAAAATCCTATCATGTTTAGATTTGCAAATATGATGCATCAGCCACCTAATGAATGAAGGCATAGTTTAAAAAGGTACAAAGACACAGTATCAGAGAACGCTACGGACTGGTAATTTTCCTGATATACTGCATTCAATTAATTTCACACTATGCCAAAGACTGCCAAATGCCAAGGCAGCATCAACATTTCATCAAGCAACTTTTAACTTTGCAACACAGACTTAATATAACTTAGAAAAATGGAAGATTTAGGTTTTTTCATACAGAACATAGCTATGAAGCTAAGGTTTATACCCAGGCTGATGAAAATCAGCTGTTATTACAGAGTGTTTTAATTCAACCATAATTACAAGAAGTAAATGAGAATAAGAATTAGTAATTGTTTGAGTAAAAAAGAACCCAAAATTTAACTCTACTCTTGAGTGCCACTCTAGAAAGGTTATGTTAACAGGTTGCTAGAATCTGTAAAGCAATTAAAGTTATAATTCCATTTGGATGCATTCTTCCTGACCTTCTACAATTTCAAAGTCTAAATAAGCTATATAAAAAAAGAAAAGAGCGAAGAAAATGAAGTATTTATTTCCACAGTTGCCTGTACCCATTATTAATATTTTATTCACATTATACAAGAGCTATATAATCATTCAGTTATTTTAAAAGTTTGCTAGGCTTATCCATTAAGTACCACAACTGGACTCAGAAGAGGTTTGGGTTTGGTTAGTTTTTTCCTCCACTACCTGAAGAACTGTTATGAAAATTAACACAGCTGGGTTGGATTTTGGTTGGTTTGGGCTTTTTTTTTTTTTTAAGATTTACATAGGTGTTCTCCAGTCAAAAAAAAAAGAATTTTAGGAGTTTTAACTGTCACTACTAATAGTTAAGTAGCATGTCAGCAGACTAGCCAGGGCTAGGTAGGTTATCAATATTTTAGGAAGTCATTAAATAGTTACAAGGAGAATATGAAATTACTTTCTCTGTTCCCAGGGCTGAATTGAATTACTTATCTATTCAACACCCAATGGCTAAACAAAAGATACATTGAGTCCCCAGAGACGAGAAGAGAACAAGGCTCATTCATCTGTGTACTTCTAATGAAATTCGGTTCCTGCTAAACAGGATAATGTTCTTCCAGATATCACTGTGGAAATACTCATACAGGGCTTCATTTTGTTATTCTGTTCATAGTTGCCTGGACCTGTTCTCTGAAAGGTTGGCATCTCCTGAATAATTTCTCATTTGTAAAACTACCTCATCCTTATCTGTCCCTCTAAGCTTTTCATCTTGCCTGGCTCCCTCTACTTCCTCCTCCTCTCTCCCCCCTTCCCCCCCACTACGCCTCGCCCTTCTTTTTCTTTTTTCCCCTTGCTCTTCTCTGACCTTCTTCATATTCTCTTTTAAATCTTTACACTTACAAGAATATAAACCCTATGCATATGTCTCCACCCTAGTCTGCCAGGCTTTTTCTCTTACTCTGGAGTCTCCTTTCTTTCATCTGTTCTCAAAATAAGCAACAGAAAACTAGGCCAGAAAGAAGGCACTAAAAGAAGGCAACAAGACTGATTGATTACTACAATCTTTCAACACAATTTAATTTTACTCTGTTCAATTGCCACTAAGGGGACTTTTTGCCATTGTAGGAGGAATGGACCTCCCATGCAATTTTCCATGAGACACATTGATACACATAACATACCTAGACGCAAATTAAAAACCCCAAAAATGCATAAAATCACTAATGCCACAGCATCCTATAATAAAGATCACATACTGTTCCTGACGCCTGCCCTTATTCATGGTTTCTATACATCATGCAGAAGTATACCACACTGACTACTCCAAAGCAATACTGCATTTAGTCAAACTAAGGTTGACGGCAAATTTAGAAACACCACAAATACACACAAAGAAACCACACACCTGAATTTTGGGTTCTTTTGCTCTAGTCAAGATAAAAGCAGTTACAAGTTTTTGCTGTATGAATTTAGCAAGCCAAGAAAAGTGAGTTCTACAAATATTTACTCTATAGATCACTTATTAATCCTATTTATTAACTTCAGCATTTTATTTTCAGTCACTAAACAATGTAAGAATAAAAAATAGTTTCCTTCCACCAGCATCTGCAATTTTATAGCTGTTAAAGTGATACTGGTCAACTACAATGGGGAGAAAGAAACAGCTTGCACAGTAAGAAACTGACCCTTGCCTTAGGAGTGGGCCACCAGCTGCTTTTTAAAGTCAGTTCTATTGGAATACCAGAAGGAAGAAAAAAGCAGAGCCAAACAAGTCGGGGACAATATCTGTAGGTATAAAATTTTAAAAACTGATAAATAAAACCACCCCCCAGTAATTTATGACCTATACTTTCCCACATTAAAGTTTAAACTGCAACCAAATAAAATCTTTCCAAATTATAAGTATTACATTAAATCATCATAAAATTCCAGTTCAACACACTGAATTAATTTGCAGTTTCTCTACCTTTTAGAAAAGTTTAATATTTAAAAAAAAATTAAAGAATTACGCTTTGATGTTTTCTAAATGTTCATCAGATTACAGTTCTTACAGAAAGGTTTCACAAGGCCATTAATATTTTTATTGTTAACCAGTATCATTCAAGCATGTACTGAAATACAGCATAAAGTAGTAAGACATTTTGCCCTGACTGTGCTTGCCAATTTTTTTGTTGGCTTGTCGATTTAAACCAGACAATTGGTGGTGCCGCTTGCTTTCATGCATTTACTTCTGTAATAGTACCCTGAACAGCTCCTGCTCTCATTAAAGTGTGAGGAAGGACCTTCTATAGTTTCCTGGGGAGGACCAAGAGCATCAGCCACAGTGTGGGTAAACACGTTACAGGAAAGCTGGGAGTTACATAGATTCAAGAAACACGTAGCACAGAAGAAATATCATGCTCATGCACGTAGGGATTCCTGCTGTCAAAGACACAAAGTAAAGATTTTAGCAAAATAAAGCAAGCAGATAGTAAATCATAGTTTATTAGCTAATTTTCTCCTTACTGACCACAAAAAAGCTCCTCCTGCTGACTGCACTGCTAACCAGAACACTGTACTTCTACGAAACAGAAGAGAAGCCCAATCTAACAGCAGTCTAACACTGTCAGAACATTGTCAGAATTAATTTTAAGCTGTAGCATGTGCTGTCTTACTAATAAGGGCAGTGCTTTGTTCCTGTTAGCTAGCAAGGAAAAGGCCTCCAAGGCAAGGATGACCAGGGCAGAGGGTGGGGGGAGCACACAACAAGAATCACATTTAATTTGTTTTTAAAACAATCATTCCAGTGTTTCAGTGTCCCTTCCTATTGAATGAGCTGGAGGATCTACCCTTCCAAACACCAGCCATCCAAACACCATGCACTACACAATGCTTCAGTTGTTCAGGTTCATTAGAGGGAGCCTGCAATGCTAACATGTCCTCCCAGGTCTGTAAAGGGGAATGCAGAAAAAAAATGATAAAAGCTCTCAGAAGGGAAATCACATATCCTCTTGACTTACAATAACAGAACTTTCTTAGTCCAAGGAATCAAAGTAGTTTCTATCTATCAATCAAATCTCTTTATTTTAAGCAAGGCAAACACTGCTCTAGGTGGCAGCGCACCTAAAAATTCAACATTCATAGAAGTAAGAATGAGTCAAACACAGAGAACTTTAGCAGACAAAATTCAACAATTTGCATATGCAGCCCAAAAGGTAAAAGAGGAGAGAGCAGGTATTACCATGCAGGGATCATACTTCATATCATTCTATCCGAAATACAAAGACATACAGACAATCATATACTATTCTGCAACCGCACACAGTTCTAATACTATACAATCATGCAATTATATTAATATAACCTACTATATAACAAAAGTGAATTTTCATAGTTCAAAAATCAAGAAAAGCAAAAAAAAGTTATTTTACCTTTCCGTTTCAATAACACTAGTAACAGATATACCAAACTATTTGTTGCAACTTGTTTAGTTTGCTATTATTAACAGCACTTATTCATCCATATTAAAATGAATACAGTCTTACCTGTATCGCACATGAAAGGAACGATCTTCACGCATGCTTATCAAAACATTATTTTCCTCCATTGAGTTGCATTATCAGTAGAGAAAATAATACTGTTCTCTAGTAGGGTAAGTACTTTACTACGGAGAATTGTTGTCAGAACACCATTCCAGTTAGTATATTAATAAGCTGGAGTAAAGATATCCTAAGCTCCTGGTGAAAAACTCTTCTTTATTACTAAGGTAAGGAGGTCACTGTCAGACACATCTTAAACCTTCAGAAATGTGTTCAAGTTCTTTCATCTGGGGCCCTTTAAGCTCCATTCAGCTGCGTTTCTGCAAAGGGAACACAAGATGCTTGGCTTGAAGTCTCATAGTCAGTTAATAACTCATAACTATTTGCAGCTAATGTAAAAGCATAACACTACTCCTACTAAGCAGGAAGCGTCAATCAAGAACTTAAAGCCAGAGCCAAAGCCTTCTACACACACATGGCAATTCCTGCAGGCAAGCAAGAAAGCAAAAGATTTAACAAAAACCAATGCTCTCTTTTCTGTTGGAAACTTCGAGTAATTTATCCTTGTTAGTGTTATTTGGCCTCATGAAGTTCCAAGTGAAAAGCTTAAAGGATGAAAGCTACAGAATAAAAGGCATAATATAAAAGATCACAAACTGCTTCACACATAAACAGTACTGCTGAAACCCTAACAGTTAGCTGAATTCCCACAGTAGTCAGAGCTGGCTGACACAATCCCATCTGGAGATCATCCATTCTGGAGATTGTCCCACCCAGAACATTATGAGCACAGAAGCCAGCAGAGGTTTACACTCTATTCCCCCTTCCCCTCATCACTCCCAAAAGAAAAGTGGGGAGGGATGGGGGTTTGGGGTTTTGGTTTTTGTTTTGTTTTGTTTTGTTTTTAACACTGGCTTCACGTTCCAAAATGCTGCAACATTGTCATATGAGCTCCAAATTCTGCTTCAAAGGGATAGCAGCAGCCAGCACTTCGATGTTAGACAAGTTTAGGCTGACAGGGAAAAGACTAAGAAAAAAGAAACTCTGTATTCAAACGTTTACCTACTTTTAAGCATATTTTTAGTAGAGGAGTTGACATATTTATTGCTCGGTACTAATATTACCTTCCTTTGCAAGTAAACATACAGTTGTGTAATTCACAAATTAATATTTCATCAAGAGACTGCAGAGATGTCAAAAGATAAGAGCAGAGCTCCAATTTAAAGCTGTCACCAGGAGAAAATACAACCCTCTCTATTCTTAATTGTCTATGTAGGTCATGCCTTTTCCTATCATTAGTATTGTCCAGTACCAGTTGTAAGGATTCATGCTTCCCATCGTACTGTACCTTGACAGCACCCCTCAAACAGACAATCCACATTCCCCCAGTCAAACAACGACTCTGCCCTTCCATGCTCATCATTAGAATTACTCGGCATCAACAAGTGGGTGTGGGTATATTTTTGCAATTACAAAGTGTGACACATACACTTTAGAATACCATTGCAACCCACACACCAGGAAGACTGTGTTAGAGGTATTTACTCTCCGGAAGTTTGTCTGAACCTCAAATCAGGTAACTCATACAAGCAGATAGCTGTAAGCCACCCAGTCCACAGCAATCATCCATGAACGTTTCTGGTGCTCAGCAAATGCAAGGAAACGGAAAGCTCTGTTCCATAGATGGATACACTCCTGCAAATTACTACATGCCACCAAATAAAAAGTGTGTACTTTGACAACTGCCACAGATCATGAAATAACGACTGGTAATTTGTTTGTATATTTACACTGTAATTGTAATTAGCTGAATAATTTGGTTTAATAAGCTTTATTTTTAAAATAATATTTAATAAAAAAGCATTTTAATAAAAAAAGTCATTAAAGTCATTAAAAACCGTACATCAGAATGACTGCATTTATTCAAATATCAGTTATTTTTAGAAGTACATTTCACATCAGCTGTTTATAACATTATTTTATCTGAGCTACACTTCTGTCCTCATATTTAACCTCATCCGCTGACCGATGCCACCATCTCCCACCAGCTGGAACCACTAGTCCTGCTTTCTTTCCTCCTTACTGGCCATATGGCACATTCCTGGCCTTGGGAGGGTGATACAGACACACCCAAGTTGGCCAACACATCATGGCCACAGATCCAACAAAAATTACTGGGTCTGGTCTTCATAGCTCGCTTCCTTCACCCGTAACTCATCAGGATGTCAAGTTACACCTTCATCCATGCCAACATGTAATCAGTAAGCAAACTTACAGCATATTAATTAGGCTGGTGAATTCAAAATTCAGGAGGTGGAAATTGATGAACACTTCCACAGACAGTATCTCTCAGGCGTAAATTGGACTTGGGAGGATTACGCCTTGCTTTTTCAACTGATGCACCTCAACTATTCAGAATCTCTGTGAAACCAAGTCTTTCCCCAGTGGGGGATCAACATGAGACTGACCTGGAAGACACAGTACTTCAGCAGAAAAGCTTATTGAATTTACAGAAATCAGAAGATCTACTCCATCAGCATAGCTAACACTTACACAGGCTTTCTCCTAAACTTGCATTTTCAATTAAAACTTCATGTAGCATGAAAAAAGCATTTGGTGCTTACTAGGAAAGCAAAATCTGTCTTAAAACAAAGCTGCTGCTTTAAATTTATTCTCTCCACACCTTTGAACAATGCAAAATCCATATCCATGTTAAAGAGCTACTCTTGAGGAAAGCAAAAATAGAAAACTGAAGTTGTATTCACAACTTCAAAATGCACAATTTTACTATTCCAGCTACCAAATGCAGGAAGTCCTAGCTTTTTTGCAATTTCAAAGTAGCAGAAAATAGCACACAGAAAAGAGATTGGGCCTGCAGAAGTGGAAAATTAAACTGGTGTTACTAATTACACAGCAGTATGACACCAAAGCCAGTATCACCACCACTCCCGAAAAACCAAATAAAGCAAGGCAGAGGTTAGACAATTAAATGTAGCAGCCAGTTTATATCCCATAACAGACAAAACATGCACTTTATCTCACTCTTATTAGGAGAAAATGGTGAGCCATAGTTAGGGCTCATCCACCCTGTAAATAGACAGCTAAAGGATCTTCAATTAAACCCTAACTAAAAAGCTAACTTCGCCTCAATTCACTGCATTATCTAAAAAATGGATTTATCACTGTCAAAAAGTCACTTTTTATTCTTTTCTATTAAATCACAGATTTCTATAAACGCTGTATATAAGCTTAGGGGTTGCATGAAGTTTTAAGACTGAATTCCTTGCTAAATTTTTTGAAACTACTTTTAACTTGATTCTCTGAAATTGCATAAAATCTATTAACTCGATTTCTACAAATCTTACTATGAAATAAATAAAAAAAAAATCATGGTAAAATACTAATGTTACAAGCTGAAAGGAATCCCACACAACAATGCTTTAAAACATGAAACCCCATCATGCTTGCTTCAGTATTTTTCATAAAATTATCGTCAGTGTTCTCAGAAAGGGAACCAAGGCTTAATGGCTGATATTCAGAGAAAGGACATCTCAACCTTCCATTAACATCACTGAACTGAATCAGTGATATATATATATATATATATATGTGCCCTAAGACTTGAATGAGGCTTGCTCTCTCTCAAGAAAAATTATGGAAGAAACCAAAACTCCTCCATCTTCTATTCTGATCAGTATATTTCAAGTCACGGACAACAATAAAACAATAGCTATAATTTCCTTCTCAAAAGCCTGTTATGCAACCTAACTGTCCTAGTTATTACACCTTCCAGACAATCATTTCATGGTTTAAGGCATTTTCCACTTCAGAAAATATTTGATTATATACTATGAATTTTACCACAATGATAGACAATCCCTTTAATAAGTTTGCAGCTCTTAGTTACAATGAATGTCTATGACAGATCCCTTCATTTTAACTTTTGACAGAATACCATATTTCCATGAATCAGCAAGCAACAGAAAGCCGACGCTGCTATTTATAGCACTATATAGAACCAATAATCACAATATAGTGAAGAGGGCGCTTGGGGGGGGGGGGGGGGGGGGGGGGGGGGG
>JAOXJM010000004.1:10856740-10893716 GCA_026413425.1 Tringa solitaria
CGGGGGCGGCGCGCGCCCCGCCCGCCCAGCCCACGCGCAGCCGCTCTTCGAACCCACCAATCCCCGCGCGCCCAGGGCGGGGGAGGTGCCCAACGGGTCTTTACCGGCCGTCGCGCTCTGCGCACGCTCCGCCCCGCCGCCGGAAGGCCGCATCATTCATACGGACCAATGGGGAGGGCGAGGCGGGACATCGGCCCTGAGGGGCGGGGTAGAGGGGAGGCGCCCCGCCGCCACAGCACCTGTCGGCCAGCCATGCCGCCCCTCCCTGCTCCGCCCGGGGCGGGAACGGCGCTTCCCATACGGTCACCGCGCTCGGGTTACCGGCCGGTAAGCGGAGACGGCAGCAGCGCCCGCCGCACACCTGGCGGCCCCCGCACCGCCCCCTCCCCGGCCGGCTCGGGTAACTCCAGGGGATCCCGAACCCGCCCCGGCGCACCCCAGTGCTGCGGGGGAATTGTTAACACAAGCGGCACACCTCCATCTCCAACAGAGACGGAGAAAGCCCGGCCGCGCCGCCACAGTGTCTCCTGTAGGAAACGGGGGCTGTAAGTTCTCCTCTTTCTGCTCAGAGCGGGGGAACAACGTGTTTTCTAACGGTGCCAAGAGCGGACACCGCGTCAGTACCGCGTTCATCGCATCTCAGCTGGGGAGCGGAGTGAGAAATAAACTGAGGAGAGTGGGGTGATTCTTCGCTGGTGCAGAGGCTGAAAATACACTTTTAGTGTGAGGAACTGCACTTTATTACTTTTTTATTTTTTTTTTTAAACTGAGATTGAATTCTAGTGGGTGGTTCAGTAGTTTGGTTTTTTTTTCTATAATACTAGAGAGGGATTAGGAAGCCAGGACAGGCACCTGGCACTAAGCTCAATGCTTTTCCTCATGCTTTTGGCATTTGTGCCTTTCTCTTTTCTCCTGTAGTTAATCCAGACTTACAGTAGTGTAAATAGAAAAATATCCACATCAGGGGGAGAGGTCTGAGAAACCTACAGTAGGTACAAGACAAAAGTAGATCTTATTCTCAAATGTATTTAAATATAAAATAATTATTACTGATACATTACAGATTAGGATCCATGCAATAGTAAAAGCTCTATCCAAAACTGAAACTGGAGAAGCAATGGCACTTGCGTTCTACGTTAACTGGGCACAGCATGAAAAAGTGCAAACTGTCAGACTGGATGAAAACCCAAATGAATAGTTCAGTTTCAGATGAATTAGGCTGTATCACAGATGCAACTGATGAGGAACAAGATGACTTACCTTATGATGGACATGTAGGAATAACCTGTAAATACAGTAATTCAGATAATTTGAATGAGTGTCCTTGTACAAAAGTTATTTCTGGTATTTTAAACTTAGCCTGTTCTGAAGATAACAAAAACATAAAAGCAACAGCTAATTATGAAACACATCCACAACCTGAGGAATTCTCCAGTCACCACAGAACTGCCATAGGAACAACAGGAGTTTCAGTTGAAATGCCTGGAAATGAAGCTCCCTTTAGAAAGGAATTACCTGTTGGTGATTTTAGTAAACCAGACAGCAAAGAACATCTAACTCACTCAAAAATGTCCGATATCCTTTTGCGTCATTTTTCTAATGGAGAGTTAATAAGCACATGCCAGCTAATTGAATGCGAGACAATACCAGAGATATCCTTTACTGAAAGTATCAGTGACACTGTGAACAAACCTGAGCCTTCAGAACATCTCAAGGGCCCTTTAGCACACAAACAATGGGCAACTAACTTTGAAGAATATAATTTAGAAAACCACAAGGAAGTAAACACTGGTGATAAAAATGAAAATTCACTAAATGAAAAAAGATGTGTTTCAAAGAAACCTATTTCTTCTACTGGTAAGTGTGGGTACAGACAAGAGAATTCACAACTGATTAATGAGAATGAAGATACACACCTCTTTCAGAACATGAAAGAAGACAGAGACCTGTTTAAGAAAACAGTTTCACAACACGATCTCAAATACATCAAAGGTCAAGCTCACTGTTGCCTTCCTGACTTCTCCAAAGTTGCTTCAGAAGTTAAAGTACCAGAAAGAAGTGACAACATAAAATCCGTTCCTACAACCGAAAGAACAAAATCCTCCCCTATTTTAAGTAAATCAGTAATTGGGAACAACATTCAAGAAAAGAAGTATTATTTCAATTCTGCTGAAGTAGAGAATCAAGAAGAAATGAGCATGCCGGAACTATTGCAACAGCTAGAGGTAATTAAGATGCTTTAAGAAATTCATAACACTTGTTTGAGTGATGTTTAACATACTAAGATACTCTGACTCCAGGAAAATCTAACGTGACTAGTTCATGCAGGCAGTCCATAGTAATCAACAACTGCTTTCACAAGTAACATTTTGTGGGACTGAATTTGTATGAAACTTTGATTACCAAATACTTAATGATGCTCTGGAGTATAATTTGCAATTTTAAGGCATCCTATTGAATAATTAGGAAATTCACTATAAACTATTATTTCTAGTATTACATGTAAATGTTCAAATTCACCAAAAGTACTAAACCGAAAATTTTTCTTACAAATGTATTTTCATACTGTGCCTGTCTTTATTGTAAAGACATTTTTGCCTTTTTTCAAATCTTAACACTCTTCAACTGTTTATACTGCTGTTTATTGGCAAGTCAAATCTTTTTAAAGGGTTTGTTTGACAACAATATTTCTCTTATTGTGGTAAATTTCTTCTAAAGTTTGTTAGTAAATAGATAATTACTTTTCAATTTCATGCCCTGCCATGGAGTTCATTCAGAGAGCCATACAGATGCTTAAGTCTATTCCCAGATGTATATCTTAGCAAATCACTTGAGATGTAATAAGTTTTAATAGTTCTCCCTATTATTTCCTTGGCTGCAAATAAGATGCAGACACAGCATGCTGACACCCAGAATCGTATTGACCAGCTGAGACTGAATCCTAAGGTAAATATTTCAAAATAGATTTATTTTATTTTTTTTAATTCATTCTCCTTTATCCCTGGGACCATGAATATTCCCCAAAACTATTTTGTTACCTTCACATTGTACTCCCTATTTATACAAATCCTCTATTAGATTTTCCCAACAAAGAATTGCAGTATTTAAGTGTTTATAGTTTAATATACGCATAGTGTCTCATTGTATAAAAGCATAAAATGATACGGTCTTGTTAGAATAAATGTTTCATTAACATTAACAACTTATCCTCTGTATTTTGAGTTATTTCTGAATTTTGTGTTTATTTCCACAAGTGTTCTATACATTGTTTCTATAACCAAAGTTCTCATGTTAACAGATACTTCCTCAGTCAGATTTTCCAAATGCCAGCATTGACATTTACTCTGGAGACACTGGGACATCCTCTGAAGTCTTTACAGTACAGGCTCCTATCCCTATACAATCTACATGTGGTTTGTCTAATGCAAGTAAATAAGATTACAGTAACTATGTACATCTCTTACGTAATTTGATAGCACTTCTGAGCAGAAATTCCAATTGATTGATCTTATTTTGTATTATGTAGGAGTACAGTATGGAACAACAGCATCAGCATTACCAGCAGCCAGTACAGTAGAAGCACACTGTCTAAATCCTTCTAATTTACTGCCAGAACTAACACTAGGAGAAAAGATGTCTCAAATACTAAAGGATCAGACAGATCAACTGATAAAGAAAGTAAAGAGTTCTGTTTCAATATATACTTTGCACTGATGCTCAAGTTTTATATTCATTTAGCATATTCATTTTTAAGTACCAAAAAAAAAAAAAATCTCATATTTTGTCTTGAAGGTGGAAGACTTCTCTAAGCATACAACCCAAGAGACATTCCTTTTACAAGACAACTATCTGGTAAATTAATTTATGTATTTTCAGTAACCTGAAATGCACTTTAAATGGCTGTAGATGCACTACATCTTTTCTCCCTGTTTGCCTCAGACAGACACCTAAAAATACTTTGTTTTCCTTGATCTCAGACTGAAATTATGACTTCAAGAGGCAAAAATGAAGGTGTTTAATAGGTGACTGAATTCTTAAATCTGTTTAAAGAATTACGACTCAAAACTATTAGTGAAAGGGCTTAAGTTGCCATATAGGTTATAAATTTTGACATGTAAGGTTTCATATTTTACTTTTACATAATAGAGCAGCACAGTATTAGGTGGACTTACAAGACACAGTCCTGTTCCAGTTTAGAGCAGCAGCAAAATTTTACCAACATCACTGCAAATACCATGTGGCTTACACAATATAAGTAGCTATCACCATGGCTCAGTAAATTATAATGACATTTGCTATTCAATTATTTCTTACTGCTGAAGGCATTAAATCAATTGAAAAGACACCTTGATGCTTTGGAAAGAAATTACTTAACAGCTAGAGAAAAGCACCGTAATTTACAGCTGCAGAACTACAAGGACAAGTCAATCAACGTTGGAGAGTTTGACCCTGAAAGGTTAGATCAGTGCTAAGTAGTCTATTAGTGTGTTTTCCCTATTTTGAGTGTCTTACAAACATTACTTCATTTACCCATTAGAATTTTTCTGAAGTTAAAACATTATCATAATGTTACATGTGGTAAGCTAGAAGTGATTTGGTCAAAATTCATCTTGGGCTTTACATATCGTAATTATAATTAGAATATCCAATTGATTAATTCAAGTTCTTAAAAGAAACTCAGTGAACCACACTAATTTCCTATGGGAAGCATACTGCAGTGCCCAGTATGGTTATCATAATAAGAAATAAAATACTGGTTTGTACAGGTTTCACTAACTGTGTATTGCAATTGGGTTTAGGAAGGTGGAAGGGGAAATATTTAGGCTTGGCACACTGCTTGAAGACATCCAAGAACAAACTGATGACAGCAAATGCAACTTGTCGTCTCTGCTCACTTCCTATGAATCTGCCCAATCATCCTATTCTCTTTGTGAGGTAACTCAGTGAGTTTTACTATTTAAAGACTATATTATTGTTTATTGATGCAAGTTTCAAGAACCTTGGCGGTGGTGTACTATTGTATGTTTTCCTCTAATAAGAGCATGACACTTTTAGATAGCATGTAACTTGAAAGAAAATGTTTTGGTTGTTGTTTTTTTTTTTTATCTATGAAATATTAACTTCATAGTATTTCAATAGTTATAACAGAAACCTAAGTATAAAAGCACAGCTACACTGAATATTCTCAGTCCCAGCTTCAAAAGCATTTATTTCAGAATAAGAAAATAAGAGCAGCTACTTTGACTTTTACAAAGCTGTCTTTGTTTTGGGGGAGTTAATCACTGTTGTTTAGTTGGAAGAAATATTACTTGGTTTGCCCAAGGTTCTTAAAATGTAGAATTACTAGAAGACCAAACATTATTATGCTATAGAAAATTGAATTTACTGCTGAGTACGATCATACTTTGTCCTGGATCATAAATCCACCAAAGGAAAAAAAATAAATCTTGGGACCTTCTACAAATCTACAGATAAGTACCACCAAATGTTTTCATAATCCATATTTAAGAAAACATCTTTCCCTGAATCCCAAGTTAGAAATACTCAGAAAATGCTGGTTGGTAGAAGTCATTTACTTGCAATGCAACGATCACATGCTACAAGTATCTATCCTGTGGTTACTTTTTGTACAGAGCTCAGTTGTTTCAAGCACTGCTGATCCTCCAGAAAGAGGTATTGAAACCATATTTCTTCACAAGAACAACAAGGAAGAAAAAAATCAGACAACTGATGTAATCCCACAGACAAATCAATCTTTAGAAGGCAACAAGTGCAATCTTTGTTTTCACATGTAAGTGAAAACTTTGGAACAACTACTGAAGTCTTCACAAAAAAACATTACCTAAAGTTATTTGCTGACTACAAAAAATTGGTATGTCTGGAATCTCTGAAAGTAACGTATTTCCAGAATAAAACTTTTACATAATTTTATAACTACATACCCAAGAATTCCTTCCAGCCTGCTATTCTTACCTTTCCGGGTCTTATGGACCTCAAAGTACTTCCTGAAGCCCAAAACACTGCCATCAGTTTCACTAGGAGTTAAATCATACCTCTCTATGAAATTTATTGCAACTACACAAATTCAAGATATGGATGACTAGTCAAAGTACAGTGCCAGTAAAAAATTATTTGCCAATATTTGTATGGAATTTTTAATTAAAGAAGAAAAGGGAGGCATCCAGACATTTATATTTAGCCATCCAAACTTTGTGAAGTAATTCTAGATACCATCCCTGCCCCCTCAGGGAGTATTTATTAAGTGTAAAATCATCTCAATGAGATGAGAAAATAAAATAAATGGCTTCTCCTTAACCAATTAAGGTTACAGAAGAGACCTGAATCAACTTCCAGAAGAGAAACGGAATGCATGGGAAAAGGAGGTCTGCTAGCAAACAAGCATTCTTCCAACCTAATGGTATGACATCTGTTTCCATGCTCACTTTTTTTTTTAAATTTAGATTATCTTACTCATATTTGAGATCACACAACATTTTTCTCTTCAGTCTTTGCACAGCATAATGGCTCTGCTTTTGTGATACTACAGCTTATCTTAACATTGCTGAACTGGTTTCCAAAGGAGAAATTCCTCAATGAACGACTCTCAAACATTTTTTGAAACTAGTGATGAAGTTGGCTTCTCTCAGGGAAGACTTGTTTTAGTTTGTTTACTAGCCTGCCTTTATTACTTGTTCAGAACACAAAAACCTACAAACAATTGCTTGCCTATAAAAATACTTAGATTTTCATGTTAATTTGAGAAGGATTAGCATAGATTAATTATTTTCTGTCAATGCCTTAAAACTATCTTGAATTCCAACTTCACAGACAAAAAACTGTTCATATTTTGTCCAGTCTGCTCCACAATTAGAATTGTAAATAGATCAATCAAACTGAAGAGTTGATGGCAACCTAAAGCAATATAGAAGTGATGTACAAATGATGCCACTGTATCGTGTTTGATATGTACACAGTAATATAAACAATCATATATAATTTTGTTTTGCCTTCTGGATGCAACAGAGATTCCTTTCACCTGAGGAAAAATATGCTGCTGAAGGTCTTACATACCATCGTCAGGGTACATTAACTCAAAAATTTAATGCTGATGAAGAAAGTATGAAAGGGTAACTGTATTGCATATTTTGGCTAGTCATAGATGTGGTTTTCTACAGCTAAGTGAAGAGATACATGCATGTACACTGATATGTCTCTATACTGGACTCCGCATGAAACACTGAATAACATCTTTAATACATATACAATGAAAGGATGATCTGATTTCAAGTTTATCGCCAGTTTCAAATTTAATCACACAGGGTATGCGATATGCCAGACCACCAGAGAAATGGCAAAACTCCCATCAATTTTATTAGAAAGGGGATTATTTCATACTACAAAGTAGCCCACTTCAAGGGACCAGTACAAGGTTTATGGTGCTTACATGGCAGAGAATTTTAATATCATGATAAGAGAAAAGGCTTTGTCTTTGTTCACTATTCAGAGATACAAGTCAGCATCCCAAATTGGGATGCAAAGTCTTCAGCAATAAGAAATATTTAAAATTATCACTGTTATCAACTAATCTGGTAGGCCTGCAAGGAGACCATATTGACTTACCTGCATGTATTTCAAGTATAGGGGTCAAATTGTACAGTTTCATTTACAGAGATGTCAGCGTGATAAAAGAATTCCACATGAGTTATTTGCTTTCATGGTAATATGCTCTCAGATTATTTTACAGAGTAGATGTTAATATTTACCTAGTAAAACTCCCCTAGCTACCTTTTTTTTCTTCTGTCCTTTAAGGAAAGTTAGCTCAAATCTTCTGATCATTGTTTTCATGAACAGGTAGAAAATTTTCCAAATAAATCTGTCAATACTGTATGCCTTAAGCGGAAAATACCTGTGTCAAATAAGGCAAACAAAGAACTTTGTTCTTGTTCTGCCAGAAGGTACATCTCAAACATTCTTCTAATTATCCAAAGGCAGTAAAATTAAAACCTTAATAATTCAAAGTTACTAAGAAACCATATCATCCTTACTATTCATAATATTTTGATGGAACATATGTGAATGCATATATAAATACATATGTTTTCATACTACTTAGCTATCTAAAGATGTGATTCTCAAGATCTCTACTTTTAAGCATGTTTAACAGCTCTGGTAAGTCAGAGTCCTTTTGTCAGAGTGTGTCCTTTAACTAAAGGAGTCCTTATTTCACATTGGGTTAAATTTTAATTTAAGCTTCTACTTACCATCTTTTCAGATAATTGATACAGGTAGAGTTCTTTCTATGCATAAAACTGCTTTTTCCTCAAATAAGAAATGCTCAAACAGTAATACAATATGTTCATAGGCTTGTCATAAAGGTATTGAGATACAATTAAGATACCATTCTGTTTTCATGCTCAAAGAAATACAAACATCCAGGAAAGGAAAACTGGAACATGTTCGTTCTGCATTCAGAGAAAACCAACTGATTTATCAGATACCAACTTGAGTAAGTAGTGACGGCATACAAAAGTCAGAACTGAGCTTATACTTACTATTGTATCCTGTTAAGAAATACATTCCTGTTGCATCTCAGCAGCATGAAAATCATTTTGTAGTTTTAATAGATGTTACTGCTTAGCACAAGACACTAAGAATGAAAAGGGAACTAAAGACGACACCAAGTCAAATTCACTTTGGAAGTCTCAGTGACAGACCAAGAGGCAACAGACAAGCTGCAACAGAATTTCCAGTTAGATATGAGCAACAGTGTTTTAACTCTGGGTCTAGTCAAACACTGAAACAGTTTTCCCCAGAGAGGCTGCAGCATCTCCATCCTCAGAGGTATTAAAAACTTAAGACAGGGACCTAAGCAACTTCATTTAAGTTCATTCTGCTTTGAGAGGGGATTGGGCCAGATGACCTCCAGAAGCCCTATCCAACCTGAATTACTCTGCAATTCTAATTCACCTTTTTACATAAGTTTCCAAAAACTACTAACATTTTCAAAAGCGTGAGTGCTGTGCACACAATGCCTTGATTTTGCTCTCCTTATCGTGTGCATTTATTTTATGTCCTAGAAGGAGATTCCAAATTTGGTGATTGAAACATTTCCACTTTTCTCATAATTCTCATAACTCCACTTTTTCATCTCATAATTCCACTTTTAATTTCTTGATTCAACTTTCTTATTCTGTATGAAAACGAAGGAAAAAAAAGTTTTTCTACATCTTTTACCTGTTCAAGGTTGGCACAGACTGGAAATATTCTCCTTCCTTAGTCCAGTCCCTAATTATATAATTTCCCCAGACCCACACTAGAGCCCACGCAGGCTACTGTGAGCTAGTTAAGTCAGCTGTCAAATCATCCAAGGCTCCAGCACTTGGAGGTTCACTAGGTATCTGTCAGCATTTGGGTATCCCAATTTTATCTTTCCACTGCAGAATACTTTGAAGCTGTTAGTACCCAACAACTAAAAGAACAGCACAAGCTGTCCTAGATTGTTTTAAGTCTGCATAGGTAGGTTGTTCTTACCTTTGATCTATCTTTTGTCCTTGGCTTCTCTGTGATATCCTTTCACTTTAATATAATACACTGGGGACATGATTGCTAATACTGGTTTGTGCAATAGCTAAACCAGTGCTGCGCTTCATCCTCCCAAATTCTTGTCACATTCCTCTTAGGGTCCATTTTTTTTGTAACACTTCAACTTGTTGGAATTTTAACCTGCAAAACAAGAATCTAAGGACAGGGAGATGTAGAGTGCTTTTTTTTTTTTTAAAAAAAAAAACAACAACAACACACAAACCAACAAAAAAAACACCCCACAGTTCTGGGACTGAAAACAATCACCACTACCACAAAAAAAAAAAAAAAAATCTACATTTGAGCTTAAAGTCAGGGCTGCAAGACAATCTTTAAAGCTCAATCCCCACCTGTAAAATGGAGGAAAAAGTACTTCAAATTGCAGTAATGTTAATGACAGCAAAGGGCTCAGAAATCATGGTGCTGAAAGCCAAATAATTATCTAGGTACACAGGCCAAAATTTCTAATATTTCAGACATTTTTAACATATTTTTGGAATTTTAGGCAGTGATTCAGAAGACATCGCAGCCTATGATTCTTATGATTCACAACATGAGGAACTTGTGAATGGTGAGACTGAAAGTTACAAAACATTCAATACAAGATTATGTGGAGAGAGAAAAGGTATAATGATTGCAAAAATATTAACATCTACACAAAAATATTCTTGTTTATAGTGTTTGTTTTTCTAAACAACATGTCTTTGTTTTCAGGACTTCGATGCAGATGTCCTAGAGGAAGCAGAGATCAATTTAAACTCAGGAATTATAAAGAGCCTGTTCAGTCTTGTGCTCTACATAAACATTCTGGTTCAATCTGTAAGTATGATGTGTTACTGAAATAATTACCAGTCACAGGCTAGGTTTTAAGGGGCTGAAGGCCACACTGCACATGTATCAGGCCAAATTTAATTTAGTATAAGCCATCAGTAGCACTGCAGCCAAACAGTGGATGTGTAAAGATCTTGTAGAGCGAGGTCAGCAAATGTAACTTTAACACACCTAGCCAAGCTTAATCCCCATGCATCAGAGCTTTGATCTTCTCTGGTTCTTTACGAGAGGAGTCCTTTCCATATTTCATTTATGACAGGAACATCTAATTTTGCAGAGCCACATAGAAGAATATTAAAATTGGGCATTACTGTGCCAGTCTTTTTAGTCCTAGCTGTTACCTAACGCAGCGCAAACAAGTATACTAAAGAAAATTCCAGCTCTACACTCAAATTGTGTGACATACAGCAAAATCAAGGCAAGTCAAATTAAAAAAAAAAAGTTGTTGACAGTCTAGCTTTTACAGTTACTTATCTCAGACTCCTCTACACTGTATATATACTATATATATATGCTGTATATATACTATATATACACACACTGTAAAACTATAAATCAAAGTAGTATTCATAGAATTATTAGAATTACGAGTCTGATTATTCTACCCTTCCTCCTGCAGTCTTTCACTGTAAGAAAAAGAATACTAATCTGCATATCATTTGTCATAAGACTAAATTCAACAGCAAACTCAAAAAGGTCAATCTGTCCTCATTTGCAAAAAACCTTAAACACATACATGTTTTATTCAGCAGCGATAGTTACTTGATTTTTTTTTAATTTATGCTAAATAGAGAAAAACGTTAAGTATATATGAAATTAAATTTTTTTGGGCTTTTGTTTTAAACATGGCTTCAACAACTCCAGCTTATTCACAGAGGAGAATCGCCATTCAAAAGGCTCAAACAAATGAGCAGCCACGTGAACTTGTAAACAGACTTTCTGAAAGGTAAACTGTAGCAATAACTATACGTAGTAAACAGAAAATGCAATTGTTGGAGATTCAGCATGGAAAAAACTCACCAGTATCATAAGCAGGAAGAATGTTTTCTCTTTTGTCATGCATGCTGTGTATTACAGCTTTACTCAATAATGAAATTAATATCTTTACCCTAAAAGCAAGCGTAAATAAATCTTATAGCAGTTCTTCAGTAAAATTTAATGAAGAGTCAACCTCTGACTTCTTTAGCTGACACATTTAGTGAAAAAAATATTTTTTAAAAAAAATCTCACTTAATATTAAGGGGCTGTTCCCATTCATGGATTCAAAAGTAGGTCTGTATTATTTAAGAAGCAATTGTGTTTGCTACCAACTATTTCTTTATAAGTAACAGTCCTACTTATAATTGTTGTTAACATTAAATTACACTGGGAGTCTGAGAAGTAAAATAAATTCTTGACTATAGCACAGACTAGACTGACACTCAGACAAGTTTTGTTGCCATAGTTTTTGACAGAATTACTCAATAGCAGTAACTGCCTGGCAGCACAGCAGCTGCCCTTGAGAATCAATGGTACCGACCACCCTGTAAGAGGAGGCTACAGCACCAAGAACTTGACACTATTGTAAGAGATTTCCTGACTCTGCATCCTAGAATGTCTTGTCTTACTGTAATACAGACATAACCTAAATTATGATGGACAATTAAATGAAAATTTTTCCTTACTCTAAAATTAACTTGCAAATGCATATGCCATCAAGCTGTATGTACTTAATTCATAGATTGGAACTTCTTCTGCTAACTAAAATTGTTTGTATTTTATTGATTATATCTTATCTGTAGGCAAAACTTTGGGGCTGCCAAAACCTGCTATTCAAGCACTCATGATAATTTTATCCTTTCACATCAATACTTACCCAGCAAGAAGTCTGCCCGAAGCAAATCTGCAATCAACATCAGAAACAGAAATGCCAACGATTCCAATGCAAATGTAAGACTTTAGAGTGAAAAATTAAAAGCCACACAACTATCTCAGGAAGTGTACACATGGCACATCTCCACATCATGGCACTGTTGAACATCCCCATTCTTAGCAAGTTGATTATTACAATTTAAGCACACCTGGTCCATTTGAGGATAAGACAGGAGGAAGTTTAAAAAACCAAGTGTTTTAGCTTATAATATTAGTATATTACTTCACATGAGTACGTTAAAGACTTTTTATGCAACTTAGTCCCTGTATAAATGGTGAAAGGGACAGAAAAGAATTCCAGTGGTAAGATCCAGGGCTCATGTTTCATATACTGAAACAAAGAATGTCACCCTAGCCATACAAACCACTATCATATCCAAAAGAAAACCTCCTCAATAAAACAAACATACATCACACTGGGGCTACTACTTTAGAAAGGTGTAAATATCCCTCAGTTCACAGGATTACACAATTAAAGAGAGAAATAGATAACAGATTCTTCCAACTTGGAATCCTGGAACAGTATATCATGACTCAGAATTTTTACTTCTCAACATGTATTCAGAGTGAAAATGCTACATGAAACCTTAATTAAACATCCCTTTCCATTCTATACCTATGTGAACATTTGCCTTCAGTATTAACAAGGCTATACTTTATTATTCCCAACAGATTTTAAGTTCTACTCTGGATCATGCCATCCACACAGCGAACATTTTAAAGAAAGCTACAGAACGAATGGTACGAGCAGTTTCAGAAGATCTAGCTAAAGTTAAAAGAAAACAGCTTTAGTTACCCAGTTTCAAAGGCTATATCATTTTGCTGGTTGATACAGATGTGTCATTATTTCTGAAAATATGAAATGAGAAATATAAAGATTAGAAAGTCAGTTAGCTGACTTTGCCAGTTCTTCTGTAACTATCAATACTAATCTAAACCACAGCATACTGGTATTCTACACATTTATGCTCGGTCTCAGAACTAGAAAACAAATTACTAGTTCCACTGAAGGTCTTTAGTATGTTCTCTAACCCCTGTTAATGTGTACAACTACCTTCTGTAAGTAAGTATTCACTGAAAATACCTTAATAAAAATCAGCTTAAACAAGCAAGGTTAACTTTCTGACTTCTGATATCTTCCCGCCCCCAAACAGGAGAGTAAGTCTTAGTTATTAGTACATACGTTTATCTTCCCACACTTAACAACAGCTGCTTAAGCACACCAACAAACTGAAACAGCCTCTGCACCCAAGACATCTATAAGCATCATAGTGATGTACCAAGTCATAGCTAACACGTAATTATTTTGTTTCTAGAGTGCCCTACATTAGGAGTTGTTTTTAAGGTAGTTACTGAGACACGCAAGGAAGTGAGTAGCACCATTTGTTGACTAATCTTAACAATTTAGTTCTGTTTCTTCAATGCAGTATCTTTACCTTATCAGATCTATCTGGCTTTGAGATTTTTGCTGACAGTAAGTAGGTTGGAAAATTTCAAAATACTGTAGAAAAACAGCGGGCCAAGAAAAGTCACCTACTATTTCCCTCCTGAAGTCCATATAACTGCAATGATTAAAAGCAAGCAGACAGTCAGCAACCTTGTATTCTGAGTGCTACTATTCACTGAAGCAATTCCAAAATACATAGGGACTGATGGATATCATCACTTCCAGTTAGAAGCGACAGTGAATTGCTTAAAAAGGACAGTCCTTTTCAGGCAAAACTGAGTGGTTTCATCAGCTGATGGACACAGAGATCACCCAGATACTGCTCACACAAGCAGCAACAGCTGAACTTGCTGCTGTGTCCCACTGATTTAGCAGCCTGAGTCAATGCCTTTTATCAGGGCTTCTTCCACACTTCACAGCCAGCACCATTAACATCTTCTCCCTTAGGCTCTCACTGCATATCCTTATAACTTGATTTGCCTTTGCTTATTATCCATGTTTTTATTTTATTTAGCTTAAGACAACAGCACAGGATAGTGAAAGACTTACTTGCCTGTGCTAGATTAATGTTTAGAATGCTTCTGTTATCACTTTGCAAATGATGTTAATAGTTGAAATAATTGCTGTAGGCTTCCTAAATCCAATAAAAAGATTAATCTCTTCCGTAGAAATCTTTCTACACCGCCAGAACAGCTAAACCTTTTGTTTATCCTAGGTTGCTGTCTGAACTTGCTACCCTGGGCCTGACAACAAATACCTAAGAAAGAAGGTATTTAAGAAAACAAGCACGTAGTGATATTTCCTCAGAACATTCTCTGGCAAACTGAAAGCTCAGAGTCCTTCCAAATCAGCACTAATATCTTCATATAAAGATTTTTCCTTACATGGCATTACTGCATGATGTCTCAGTTCCTAAAAGTCCTTTTGTTTTGAATTTGACAACTGCAAGCTTCACGTGTTTACCTCACACACTGAACAGGAAGGTGATGGGTCTGCCTCTTCACTCTGCACACTAACATGATTTTTTTCAAGGCTTCCATCACATACTGCTCCACCAGCTTCTTCCCCCCTTGATCAAGGATCCTGTTCTCGTCATTAGTGACATGACAATTGTTCCATACCTTTGATTTTCCTCAGTCTTCTCCAAATCTCGCCCAGATTGAACTTAAGAAATATATATCTTTATTATCTAGGGTAATCAGACCAACATCTGTGCTTATGTGAATATGAGCCCACATGTACAAGAGAGTTATCTATTTTAAGATGTATAATATGAAAACAGGAACTTTCAAAACTGTAATATACCTTGTACATGTACTATAAAACACTAGGTTTTGGAAGGAGACGTTTATCTTGATATAACTCTTTCCCATTCTTGATCTTGATAAAACAATTTTTGATCAAGAAACAAAAAAGTAGCTGAGAAGATCCTTGGGGAAAAAGAATAAACATCTTTAGAAGAATTTCCCCCCACCCCTCCTTCACAAACTACTGAAGGAGACCAGGAGCTAGTTTGAGCTACATATTGCTGTCACATTTGTTATCTTAAAGCATCTCTATTAATCCACCTTTACCATAAGGTTTGGCTTTGCCTTCTGGAAAAAGTGATATCAAATTTTGAGCTGGTGATGGCACTTAAGCCTAAAGCCGACACTTGGAGAAAGTCTGACTGTTGAACATGCAAAAGTAATCCAACATTTCAAGCTGATATTTCTTCAGCTCTATGCAACAAACATACATCAATGCAGTGGATTTTATATACTACTGAAATAAATTATTTCAGTCCTTACATAGGATATTTTAATATTAGTTATTTTGTTCTGTATTTATTGCTTTTAAGCTTTGGGAATAGAAAAAAAAGTTTGGAACTACATATGCTTTTTACACCAACCTTGGGTTCTTCTTCCCAAAGTGTAAGGACTGTATGTAATTTAAGCATACTTGTTTAATACTGATTTCTAAGTGTAGATCTTTAGTAAGAAAATGTTGAACACTGCATTTCTTGAATAAGTACTTCTATTCTGGATTTTTAATGTGATATTTATAGTTAGAAACTAGAATTCAGATAAACAGTATAGATATTTGTATTAAAATATATTTTTTTAAGCTTTGATGCATGTGACATTTGATGAACCATATAAATTTAAGAGGTGTTTTTCCTAAATGCCTGTTGAAAATAAAGTCAGTATATGTTAAGTACCTAACTCACATAGGTGCACGTGCAAGCTACAGCCACTTACCCTCACCATGCCCTGAAACATTTTAGAGTTCTTACATAATCATCTCCCATTTCATTCCTCTCTGATGTAGGAGGGGAATTTGACCTTTTTCCACCTTCTAATTAACTTTGATTGAACTTACCTAACAAAGATGTTCTCTTAACCTACTAGTTAACCTGAGGGCAAAATTAAGGAAAAAGAAAGAAAACCACCTTTCTGCAAAGCAAAAAATGAATACCCTTACAGCTGGGAAATATGTAAATGAAAAGCCATGAGTAATCTATTGTTTTTCATTATGACATTTCTCTCAGATTCTACATATAACAAACTAACATTTCAAGGCACATCAATACAACGTCCCTTTAAAAGGTTAATAAGTTACCACTTTAATTTTCTAAGAAAACTCTAAACATCACCAGTATTACAGAATTAATACAATTTCTAATTTACTTGATCCCCTTCAACAGAAATTTATGTATTTCTTAGTATGTGATAAAGTAGAAGAAAACAGTAAATTCTCTTGAATGCATCAGGTTTTGGTATTTGGTTTGGTTTTTCTTTTCTTTTTTAAATTAGCAAGCCATTTGAAAGATTCACCTGCTTCCCTTTTTTTTTCCCCTGTTTCCCTTGCTGCCACTCCCCCAAAAAGAGAATTAATGCTTAAGATTTTGTAACTTCTACATCACAGGCAATTCATCTTATAAAACAGACAGACTACATAGGCCCAATCATAAGGAATTTGTAAGAAATAATTTTTTAAAAAACTTGAGTAATAATCCCTGTATATGCTTAAATATAAAGTGTATTTCAGTGCACAGTTAACAGCATTTATCCAGTTATTTATTGAAATTAGACCTTAGTACTTCCATGATTAACCTTCTACTTTACCCGCCACCATCTGAAAAATTTTTGATTTTTCACAATTACATATATTTAAAGAACTTTCAGTGCATTATTTTACACAAAATATTACAGCTTGAGACATTGCACTTGTGTGAAATATTTTTACCATAAACCCATATTTACAAATATACTTGAGGCCTCTACCCAAGAGCCTAGGCCCTTTTGAATTCAGTCATTTTTAGAAATAAACTCTATTACAGAAAGGTTTCACAGTTCTCAAAAACAATTCCAGTTTTACACATAATCATGATAACTTTTAGCATAATTTGTTAGGAATGAACATATCCTTTTGAAAAAGCACTTACAGTGTAACACTATACTAAATATAACCTAAGAAACACACATGTTGATTTTTTACTCTCTACCTTTTGCTCCCCAAAAAAAAGCAGCAAATTTAAATTATAAAGTGACATTCCAATAGTTAGAACCATGTAGTGTCCTGGTACAGTATTTAGAAAAGTCAATTCCCTAAGAATATACATACTACTTGTCTTTTCCTAATGTACCATAAACATCACCATTTCTATTCATCCTTAGTGCAGACCATATCCTTCGGTTTACTAAGGCTCTTCACTTCATCCAGTAGTCTTTTAGGTGTCAAAATATGGGTTGAACCTGACAAAAAAGCATAAGTATTAACTATATCAGTCTGAAATTCTGACTTTCAGACATTCTCTCTTAAAAAAAAAAAAAAAAGAAAAATCAGTTACATGCCAGTGTTTTATACTGTACCTGGAAGACCGAAAATTACAACAGTTCAAAGCATTTTCATGTCTTATCGTATAAGTGTCACCATTAGGTAGGCAGTGTCCCTCTTCCACACTGAGACATCCAGAGTAGGACTCTCACTTTGGATACAAGCCCCTGCTCTGCCTGGTTTGAAACAGCCTTAACCTGGGCTGCTTGCACTTGATGCAACTGTCCCAGCCTGCAACAAATCTGCCCATTCTGTTAAAGTTATTGACAAGCTTTATCCTAGAATCAAGAAACCACCCAGATTAAAGATATTCATAAACAGTAGTTTTCCACAGAAATATCAGTTACAGAAAACTGGCTTTTACTGACTAACATTTCTTTGAAAAATTTGCAACAATTTCCAAATCTGGAACAGCAAAGAGAATCCTTATTATTCTTCAGGAGTGCACAACTACCTCTTTTGTTCTCATAGAGTGATTATAACTTCTGCTGTGAAGGCCCACCCTACAGATATAAAGGGAACTCTTAACTGTTCAAGATTAAGGCTGTCTTGAACCTTGAGTTTTAGTAATGTCAATCTGAATGGGCTAATATTCCCAAAATTCTCAATCAGGAATACGGAAAGGTTTTCATCTCGCAGTAAGCAGCATGGAAATTTGGAAGTTATCACCTCAAAAATCAGGATTACAAACAAAACTACCAAAATCATCTCTAAAAGGGAAGATGGAGTTGACATTACTACCATATGTTATACCAAAAGAGTGAGCTACATGAAACATGGTTTTGTAAACAAGTCTCAGATGAAGCAACAACTTTGTTAAACAACATTCCTGTTTTCCTGGTCTTTCTATTGCAACTCAGAACCAGGACCAGCAATAAACATACCTCAACCACCACCACCTAAACCAGCAGACAAAAAATAAACCAACAAAACCAACAACATACACAAACACATCTACAACATACCCTGCTATTTTGAGGTAACAGACTCTAGATCTTAGGATCAAGGTTGTCAATGCTTTAGGGAAGAGTATTTATTTATTTAAAATTATAGTAGATAGATTTAATCCCTTTTAAAACTCAACATTAAATTTTGTTTCCAGACATAAGCATCTCAAGCAATTTACTTTACATGACCCTGCACCCAGACACCAGCCCAGCTGCTACTGCACATGGATACAAGTCTCTGGGTAAGGTTCTATATGTAGGAGCTCTGTTTTGATGTATCGTATATGCAAATATTTTAGCACATAAATTTAAACAGCATTGCAGGAAATGATTATTTGATGCACAGCAGCTAATGGCACAAGCATTTGCTGCCTTTGAAGTATTAACTGAGAGATTACTACCCCAGCTGGTAATTCATGCATTTACTGCTGAATCTTAAGAAGATCTGGGAGATTACTCCAGTTTTCGGGGGAAAAGCTATAAATCATGGTGTGGTTTCTGTAAAGTCTCTGAAGAAACCATGACAAGAACTAGAAGTTGTTGCAAAGTCAGCTGAGCTACACTGGAAAAGCTCTTTTGGGTTTGTGTTGTTGTTGGGTCTTCTGCATGTTTGTTTTTAAGAAAAAAAATAAATAAATAGTTATCTTCCTCCCAAAGTGATTAATTTTACACTGGTCTGCCAGCTTTCCTACTACTTTCAAAAGCAATGAGACCATTACATGCAGTCTCTGGTAAAGCATAGGCAGATGCAAAAGTTTGTGAGTAAACTGTAATGCAAAGAAATATACAAGTGCTTACATCCTTTTTGCTATATGTCAGGCTAGTTTAGCAATTTATTTCTCCAACATAATTCCTGATGATTCTTCTGTATTTATTGTCCTTAATATTTTGTTAGTCTAGGTAGACTGCAATCTAGATAAACTGAAAAGTTAACTTCTAAATGCACAGTTTTAAAAAAATACTTTGGCTATAGTATTAGTTTACTCAACCAAGTTAGGGAATGTAAGAAAAAAGATCCTTACATTTTTCCAGAAACACATGTAGTAAACCCCCACACACCACCCTTTTCCCAAAACAAGCTTACCAATAACAACTTCACAGGACTTGTAGGCTTGAGAAACTTCATATGCACTGCGCATCTCAGAATATGTAATTCCTCCAATCACAAATATAATCAGTCTTGCACTGCTCTTCCGCTCATCTTTATAACTAGCTCTGGGTTTATGGCGCGCACTGTGAAAAATTTTAAAAGATGGTATTTATATAGCTTTACGGATTAATTTTGGTAAAAATTACACACTTAAGCAGTAACAATTGCTGTCATGCAGTTCACGGTTTGATTATTATTTCAGCAAAAGAGTTTAGACAAATTGATAATCAGAACAATTTAAAATGAAAACAAGTTCACACATTACTCGGAAACTATTCAGTTAGCTCAAGGGGGAAAATAAATACAAAGTAAAAAACCTTGTTTCACACCCATCTTACAGACAAAGGACTTCTACCAAGCAGCTTAGTTCTGCATGCAAGCAATTCCAGTGGCATTTTTCATTTGAAAAAGCTAAAGTCTTAGGGTTTTTTTTCTGTTGTTGATGATTCAACATCAACAGAATCTCTAAAAAAAAAAAAAAAAGTATTTGGCAGATCGCAAATAAGATCTGAACAAAAAAATAAAGCTCTTAAAATATACTTCTAATAAACATATAGTAATTGCAGATTCAGATTAAGTCATCTGAAGTGCCAATCTCTCTCCGCTAGGGTGCCTAAAAGATTCCCAAATTTCACCAGCCTATAAAACAGAGACCCAATTACAATGTACAGGGATTTGCCCTAGTGTTTCCTTCCTTTCTACTGGTCATCATAGTGCATATCCAAGAACGTACAGACACACCAACAGTTTGACTAGCTGCGGAAGTAACAGAACTGTTTTCCTAATGCTTGTACTGTCTTTTATTTAGCAAGGTATAAATTCCAATTCAAGTGTCCACTCCACATTTAGGATCTGTATAATATTTCCCCTCTCTATAAATTCCAGCATCTGATTAACACAGTGAGCATTCCTGCAATAGGAACACTCTTATTCCCATTCAACTGCCTCACCACTTAAATAACACTACCATAAGTGATAAAGCTGACATATTGGCAGGTATTGGTCATGAGGTTCAAGAGCTAGTGGTATTAAAAAGGGGGAAAGAAAGGACAGTATAAGTTAATGAGCTAAAAAACACCTCCAAAAATCACCTCTCTGTGTAACTGAGTAAATATACAAATACACAGAACACACCATTTCACATTCATTAGCAGAGAATTCCTTTCAAAACCTCCAACTTTTCTGGACTTCTCTAAACCATCCCCTGACAACAGGCACCAAATACCTAACAGACCTGCATTCCCTAACGAGAGAGCCTACACAAGATTAATTTAACTGAAGTCATTAACTTCAAAAATGACACAGCCACTACCAGAAACAGTTTTCAGAAGAAATGAAAACATTCTTTCTGCCCAAGTCACAGTATGCTGCTAATCCATCCCTGAAACTACTTCACACTAAAGAGCTCAATGGTTTAAACTTCTCATTCTGGGAATATGGAAATGTTATTTCTAATTTTGAAGCAAAAGGGAGATACTCCAAATAAAAAGCTATAGAAAAGTTAATAAACTAACAACCAAGTTAAGCATGTTCTAGAGGAAATAAAAATACAAGTTTTACACATTAATATTACCTTATATAAGTTATGTCACTGCTTAGGAAGCACACTTTTGTAACGCTTTAGAACGTACATGACAAGCACACTGACAAATGGGTAAACTATGTTTCAAGAAATTAAACAATTTACCTTACTGCTCCTGATCCATTCCAGGTAGGAGGACACTGAGAACAATAAGGCCACTCTTTTGAATCTAGTTTGTTTTCTATAGCATCCTGAAGGGCAAAACAAAGATCCACTTTAAACAGCCACACGGACCTAAAAACCATCAAGTTTCAACTCCAGTAAGGATGTCTAACTGGAATTTAATGCCAGCACATGCAATTTCTTAGAATAACCCATCACAAGCAGCATGTCATGAACAATACGCATGTGTAACAAAAGGCTAGACCACATAACGCTAAAAGTTATTATAAGGCTTTTGTATATCACAAGGAATTGGGATTACATGAGCTTTCTTTATAAACAGAGTATTGATTTGAGTGTTCAGATTTCACTAGTAGCTTTTTATTGGTAACTATCCTAACATTTCATTTCTCTATAGCAACATAGGGTCCCCTGAAGACACAAATGAACATATGAAAGTCACCAACAATCTATGAATGACAGCACTGGGTCAGACTAAAGGTGCAGTGAACTCACTGTTCAGTCTGACATCAGTCACTGATGCTTAGGAAGAGGTTTAAGAACACAGCAAGGACACTTCTGACAAGTAACGTTTTCCAGCCTCCACCAATCTACAGTTTACATCTGAATTGCAGTTTCAAGATCCACTGGAGAAAAAAAATCCAGATCTTAACACTAAACACTGCCAATCACAGGACAAGCTGTTCAAAAAGACTTTTTGCTTCCACTTTCATTTGCTTCACCTTTAAAATGATCTCCAGCAAGGAGCATCGCTACCACACAGCAGTCTAATATTCTATACTACAAACAGACTAGATGCAATCTATTTAACTTAAATAACTCAAGATACGATGGAATTTCAAAAGCTTGGCTATGACTGCTCGCTCGAGAAAATTTCTGCACTGCACCTATGAGTTAATTGGTTGGTCAAATTTACCTCCATAACATCTTTGATAACAGGTGTCCACCGAGAAAGTTGAAAAGTTTCTTCTGAAGAACGGTCCCTTCTTGGGTGTTTATGCTGCTGAACAGCAGGCTGAAAAGATTTTCAAAACATGGTTGTATTATATAGTGTATTTGATTTTTGAAACTTATTACCAGTTAACAGCAGGTGGGGGGAGGAGGAGGAAATCAGTAGGAAAATTTAAAGAAATACCACCACCACAGAACAACAATTAATACCTGTAGAATTCAGCATACAGTAGAAATACTAATTTCAGAGACAAGGAGTTGAGTAGTTGGCACTTTCCAAAACCAACCAGCTTAAGTCACCATCTGATGATTTGAGGGAATATCATAGAGGGAATATTACAGGTATCTTACTCAAGAATTTTTCATGTTAGTTGTTTAAAGTATTTACCACTTACACACATCATAAAAACAAGAATCACTAGTAATTGTCCACTTCCCCCCAGAAAAAACCAAAAAAGACCTGGATAATACCGCTAAGAGTTGCTGAAAGAGCTGCAAGGCAAGTGCTTGGGTAGTAGGAAATTACAAAATAAATAAATACATTCTTACTGAAGAGATAACAGGAACATCAAGGTATTTCCAATTTCTTATCATATCACTATCACTTTCTATTTGTACATTCTGGATCAGCTTGTCCAAGTTCTCCTGGGTAGTTCCTTTGATATAAGGAAAATACACAACTTAATTACCATGTGACTGTAAGACCAATTTTGTCTCCCACACTCTGGGCTGTTATTTAGTCCAGAATTATTTTTGGTTTTTTGGCCAGTCTACTCTAAGTTTAACATAATACCACATTTTAGATAATTTTTTTTTTTTAATGGTCCATTTTTGAGACCAGAACTTAATGCTGTTGCAGATTCCTCAGACCCACATTCTGCCAATTTCCTTCTTCTCTACTACAAATTCTTCCTCATTGACTTCATTTTCAGGATGCAACAGACACGGAACTCCTTCTTTATCAATACTATGTGAAAAGGAGAAAATTTTAACATCCAAGCACAGGAACTATGCTAAAACACTGCACAGATCTGCACTTGTACTGCATGCCTTAGCTCCTTACCAACAGTATCTTTGCTACTAATTTGGGAGAAAAGAAGCTGCAGAGGATGGACAGTATTTCTTTCAAACTTGGCCATCAACTCCAATACAAATGCTTAAGTTAACTGAAAATACTGGATTATCCCAAAACTTGAGTTGAATCATAGTACTGAGAAAAAAAAATAATTTAGCTCATCATACCATTTGTGATAAAGATATACAGGAGAATAGCTCTAATTTTGTCATAGCTCTCATGACTTTTGTTGAGCAGAACTGGAAGGAGGACTCTCATCGAGTCTTTCACTTTTTGACCTTCTGCATCAGTTCCAAGAGCCAAGTCCTAAATTTAAAAAAAGAAAAAGTTATTTTAGTGAGTAGTCATTATAAAAAGCATTGTTTTGTACTGTCTGAAATTCATTTTTATGAAACCATATGTTTCAGGAAACAAACAAGCTGCATCAATTTAAACTCAGCATGAAAAGTCTTTGACATAACAATTTCAATAGTTACAGCATTAAATAACACTACATGACACTCAAACATTTAAAACTGTTTGAAACCTAGAATTTATATAAATATATAGTTTTTAACTTGAGATTGGTGGAACATTGTAATGCCTCAACCTAACAGGTGCTTTTCCCAGACATTTTAAAAGAGCTTCTTTCTGCAGAACACAGTAAAGCAACTTCATAGGAGATGATCCTTATACAAATCAGCCACATTCAAAAACAAAAAAATTAAAACTCTAAAAGCACCTTCTTTTTTGGCAGAGAAAGAGCTTTGTATCTCTCACTTAGCTCTAACGCTATTACCTCAATGAAACAATAACACAAAAGAGACAAGAAACACACTACTTTTGTCAGTTAAAAACAGGCATCTATTCCTGCAAAAAAAGGTCACATTTGCAGTAAGTTGTTGTTTAGTTTGTGGATTTTTTTAAATATACCTGTTCAGTTTTACAGAGCCTCTCTATATTAGATTTGAACTTGCTCATGCAGTCTTCTGCTATGTTAAGATGGACAACTTGCTAGAAGATGAAAAAAAAGGATAAAAATCACAAGGTGCAATAACTTGCCTTTTTTTTAAAAAAAAAGAAACACAAAAAACACATCAATCCTTCAACTATCTTTCAGTGCCACCATGCATTTTCTGTGTTTAAGCCTTCGCTTAAAGGCTGAACCCTATAATACCTTTCAAAACATTAAACTGTTATACTATCTTCAATCTGTAAAGCACACAAATCGTGTAAGTATTTTGGGTTTCAGTTTTGTTGGGTTTTTTTTCATACTAAAATGAAACACCTGAAAACAAGTTTTCTTCAAAAAATTATACAGTAGGTGAACATACTGATTTGGAGAAAAGTTATATAGCATACTTAATAGGAAAATGACAGAATAAAACTAGACTTCAAAATACAGGAATTTATAGTGTACAAAATGATTTATTGTGAAGTTGTAGTTGCAAAAGACTCCTTACCCTGCTAATCTCTTTACGATAGTGTGGCATCTTTTTCATTAACTGGGACAACGCAGATATTGATAACTGCGAAGAAATAATACAAGTTGAAAATTCCCCCCCCAGTATTTGACATCCCTATTTCCCTTCCTGTTGCAGTCTTGCTCCCCCCAACAAAAAAAATTGCCATTGAAATAAGCCTCAATTTCTGTAATAGGTCCATTAATTACATAGATCTGATCAGCCAAAAATAATTACATTACTAGGGAAAACAATGTATGTTAAACCACTTACTTTTCCTTCTGTTGCTTTTCTTTTTGATGAAACTTCTTTCAAAAGTTTTGGTATTTCCCTTGGGGGAAAAAAAAAAAAAAAAACCACAAACACAAAGGAAAGTCATCAAATGCAACACCACCACAGTTCTCATATCTTTTAAGATCTTCACTTAAAATCTTAAAAGAACTGTGCAACAAGAACTTCTGAAAGAAAGTAAAAGCTTCAAATGCAGGTCTCCTTCAGAGGAGAGTGTTTTTTTGACAAAGGTAACTGAAGTTAAGCATACTCTTTGTAGAACTTGCATAATGTCATTTAATGCGATAACGTGCTAGTACTTTATGCAAAGTAATCCCTTCAAATGTAAAAGACTTGAAGATACATCCCAGGAAATAATTTTATTTCCACTTTCCTCAAGTACTGTAATTAATATTAGTTGGATTGCATATCTCTATACATACTGTATTTTTTGAAAGTATGTCTTGGATGTGTTTAAGAGCCATTTAGATGCGGTGTTGGGGGATATGGTGTAGGGGAGAACTTTGTAGAGTAGGGTAGATGGTTGGACTCGAAGAGTCTCTTCCAACCTAAATGATTCTATGATTCTTCTGGCATCAATTATTTAACAGGATGCCGTCTATATTTTAAACCACCTTCACTACTGCCTGTATTTCTATTTTCTTAACAGCTCAAATACACTCCCCTCTCAAAGAAACTTTTATAACCAGTCTTTTTAACTAGTTTGTTATTTATTCACATACTCTATCACATCTGCAATATGCTTGTGCCGAATCTTCACCCAGAGGTCATCGTCTTCCTCAAGAATTGCCTCACGTTCCTTCCCAGCAGGTCCTTCTGTTTTGTATCTTCCAAGAGAAAATTCAGACAGTTCTTCAGTTTGTGGTTTGTTTCCCCCCCACCTCATTCTCATAACAATTAATATTCTAACCAGTTATGGCTTAATCAACATACACAATAATTGCAGTAACGTACACAGGCTTTCATTTATAAGCCACACTATTGCCCTATAAAATAGAATTTACATAGGGATTCTACAGATTACAGCTTTGAACATAGAAGCAGCAGATGAATCTTAGAATGATTCTTTGTGGCAATAGCTTCTGGACATTCTTTTAACCCAACAGTAAAGAGAGTTTCAATCATACATTTACATGCACCTCAATTTCTCTTCAACTTCCAATGGCAACTTCCTTTTGCCTTCAAAGGCAAATTGTGGGCAAAGCAATACACATTCAGATCGCAAAGTGCAGATTTCTATATCTACTATAAGACATTTTGTAACTTTGAAGGAAAACAAAGTTCCATTCACCCACGAAATAGATTAAGTAGGACAAATTACTTCACATATACAAGAAACACGCTTCACAACATTGTAGAAAAGTAATAGCTGGTTTGTAAAGACAGAAAGAAACCTATAAAGCGAGATAACAATCATAGTACGTAACATTCTTACATTTATAAGAAGTCGCACAGTGCTGGCCAGAAAGCAGAAAAAAAAATTTAAAAAAATTACAAGATTAATTGTGAAAGTCAGATCATGACTACCTAGAAAACACACTCTTGCTACATTTTCATACCCGTCAAATTTCAGATTCATAGAATTCTATATTTTCTACAGAAACATTCACTCAGTGTTTCTGACAGAGAAGATACGTATTCCTGCTTGCTTAACTAAACAATAAATAATTGTTAAAAAAATGCAATTTGTTAGACTCAAAATTTAACAAAAATGCTAATTAGATCCTACCTAATCTCAACTAAATGAGGAAGTTAAAAAGAGGAAGTTACAAATCCAAGAGGAAAGACTAAGTTAAACAATCCTTATGCGATGTAAGTAAATGTTAGCTATTGCTACGGTGCAATTCAGCTAACAATTCCATTGATTTTTATAATCAAGAATAAAGTGTTTAGATTTTTTTTAAAAAGTACTTGCTTGTAAGTATCATTTTCAATTGGCAGCAGATCATATGCCATCGCCTGGAAGGTGAGCTCATGAAGTACAGTTGATACTGGGTCAAAGCCACGATCAATTATTATTAGCTGGGAGTGGGTTTTAGCCTGGAAAGCCATCAAATACACACAAAGTTAAGACATACAGTACAAAGTTAATGCATGTTACATCTATTTACAGTAAGTTACAGCACTGCAGATATTGTTGGGAAAATAACTGAAAAACACTGAAAGGTACAGTCCAAGTGTTTATCAACATAAATGGAAATAGATGTTTAAATTATAACCACAGCACACTGGTTTTAAATACTAATTTTACAGCAATGCTCTTAGCCCGTTGCAATGCATTCAGTAACCTCACTTAAAAAGTGTAAAGAAAAAAAAAATTAGAATCACACAAAAAAAGGCCTCCCGCTGACTTTTTACAAATAAGCGTATTGTTTGAATTTCAAAGTAGATTATCTATGCTGTGCTGTAATACAGAAAAAAAATAATCTCCAAACATTTAACTACCAATTTCATTTCGGAGTTTAGCAGAGAGGCAGTAACATCAGGTACAATTATTTCTGTAGAAAAATGGAATGTCATCAAGTCAGAATGGTTTACCCCATAATTCTGTATTTAGGCAGCTGCCCTAACCTGCAGTGACAGATCAAAAACACTATTTATGTGAAAGATTAATTTTTCCCCAGACTTACAAAAAAAGAAGCAAATGTTTTAGTTCACTTTCTACCTTTATTTGGCTTTTCTCATCAGTTTTGTAGTAGTTTTCAAGATTTTTTTCAACAAGCTGTGCAAGTTTGCTGGCTTTATCAGATGGTCCACTGGGAAAAAAGGAAACATGCAAAAATAACTTAAATTTCTTCATCAAAACACTAAAATGCTACCTTTAAAACAGAAAGAACTCCCTAGATCGATCCTCTGGTTTCACGAGCAGTTTCTGAATTCCTTCTAAGTAGTTCCAATATATTTTCACTCTTACATTATGATTCCACTCTTTGAATGCTTCAGGTATTTCACACAGTAGAGACAGCTTCAACCAAAAGACTGACATTAGCTGGCATATGGCCCAGCACCTAAAATTCTCACTCAGAGGTGGGGAGCAAGAAAGAAAAAGGAAAAAGATAAAGAGAAAAGAAAAAGGAAAAAGAGAAAGAGAAAAGAAAAAAGAAAAAACAGTCAAGCAATTATTTCTTTGTTACCTATGCATAGAATAAGGCACCACTTCACATTACACCAGAGAATGCAACTCTTGAGCACAATTTCTGATGCCCACTTTGACTTCAAAGATACTACTCAGTACTTTCTGTGAGAGCTCAAGAGATACTCTCCTCAATAGCTCTACTACAAATAAATCCTGGTCTTATCAGCTTCAGCAATTTATGAATTCCTTGATGCCAAGCAGAGCTGCAAAACTACCAACAGGAGCATTTACAGGATTATGCATGTGGTGTATTAGAATGCAACATATTAGTTTCATGCTTAGTCAGTAGGATGTCAAGTAGTTCATAACAAAACAGGACATACTAAGTACTGTTATGTGAATACACAGAGGTATAATTCCCTGCTCTGCCTACACTTCACAAATTCCTAACATTCCATATTTCAGATTTGTGGATTAAAAACAATTAATCCACAAGAAACTAAGCTGCAGCTTCAAGCTATTACCAAACATGGGAAGTCCTAGAAATGAAAGCAACTGCACTATGAAACGCTATTTTTGCCCCACCTTTTATATCGTACTCCTGGATTTTCATCTAACGTGGCACATAAGGTAACAATTTGTTCAGCCATTACTTGCATTACAGCATCTTTATCTTTTGTCTTTTCCAGAGTTGGACTATAGCAGCGGTAGAATGCATCTGGGACATTGAGAGTAAATACCTATGTAAAACACAACCAAGAAAAAAATGGCTTAAATCATTTATTTCTAAAATACCTGGTATCTGTTTATTATATGAAGACTCTACCTCCAAGAATTAAAATTCTTTAAATGCATTAAACCTTGATAAGAGATGTTTAATACTACACAGAAGAAAACCTTTTCAACAGTTTAATAAATGGAATGCAAACATGGAAAAAATCTCATTGTCAATAAAAGGATTTTCTGCAGCTTCAGATGAACTCTGTAACTACAGAGCCAAAGAAGAACGTCCATCCAGATAAAGGTATTTGTTTCATTTGAGAAGATAATCACTTGAACTTTACCCACAGCTCAGTTTGATTTACTCTTATCACCACAGAAAGCAGGCCCAGGTATTTTAAGCTAGGCGAATCGCTTAACATTCACTGTTCCTTTGCTAAGGATTCAAAATGTTCTTCTCACAAACCAAAATACTGAGAACACAAAACTAAACTAAAATCAAGAAGAGGCTAAGTGTTGCTTATTTGCAACTTTAGAAAAGTAGTTCCAATTCCTGCTTTCATGGCAAGTCCTCCAGAGAATCAAGACAACAAAATTTTTGTATGCCTTATTTAGTAGGGGAAGCTAAAAACCGTTTTCTTAAGAGCAGCTTTAGCAGAACTCCCAAAACTAGTCTGAAACAAAGCCTGAGAACATCACCACCACTGGAAAACAAACAAACAAACCACCACTATAATTATTCTCTGATGGCTTCTCAATTTAAATAATAAAAAAAACTTTATTATAAGGAATATATATTTCTCTTCACATGAGAAAACTACATCACAGTAAGACATGGATAGCAGCAACCTCTCTTATATTCAGCTAACACACATAAGAGTTCAAAAAAATAAAAGCTACATTCTATTTAGTTGTTTTCACCCAGGTCAACAACACTTAGAAATAGTCCTCCAGACTATTTTCTGCTGTTGAGATAAAGAATGAAACTAACCTGAGACTCATATGGGAAGAAGGAAATGTTGATCTCCTTCAATCTCCTTATTGATTTTGCACAGGAAGACTTAATTTTATTGAAGAGGTTGTCAGGACAAACTAGGAAGAACAAAAAAACAGATTTTAAGTATAAATCATTTGTGTGTATTCCAGCTGTTAACTCACTTATAAGCTTACTGTATTCAGGACAGACAAATCTAAATTAAGAACCAATTAACAGTAACATACAAAAAAGTTGCCAAATCCTGAAGTGGAACAGAATGTACAATCAATATTTTGTGTTTGAAATCTCTGAAGAAGCATCACTGATAATTTTTTACTAGCTTTTGGCAAGCCAAGCTGTAGAACACTCATTAGCAGTCTGCAGCAGGGAAGGACGTTGATTTTATCAAAGCAAAAGTTTCTGCTATTTCTACTCATATAGGAGAGAGAAAACATTTCCCAAGCTACCAAAAAGGTTAGAAGGGAGAGAGAAATTTGTATATATCAAACAGCAAAACAGAGAAATATGGAATTTAACTATAGATCTCAAATGCGTTCCACTACACTTAGAGGCTACACCAGATCCCAGCCCAGAAACTGAATTTAAGGAATATTTGAATGACACAAATTCTACACAGACTTGGAAGCAACGGATGTATTTCTCTAACTCCTCTCAACATTAAAAGTTTTGGCAAATATTCAAACTGAAAGCTCACACACTTGCAATAAAGGAATATAGAGCAAGATAGTAGTATTTTTCCAGAACAAGAATTGCTGCATCAGCACAAAACGAAATAGGAAACCAACAGTTTTTAATAGTAATTTGAGAACTGCTTTGAGAACATACGGTAGCAGACATGCACCATCCACAGACATCCACAACTCAGTCTCTGTCTTCAGCAGCATGTTTGGGTTTCTTGTTTTCCCTTATTTACATGCTTTTTTAGTCACGCTGACTGACTGCAGAGCAACATGCAGTCACATTAACCCCATTTGCAATAATTGTCTCTGCAATTTATATTGTGTGTGCAAGGGCTAAGCAGGTATCTACTTTCAAGTGATGGGAAAAAAAAGCTGACTCACAAGTCTGAAGAAACTGCCTAAAATGATCAATTACAAAACATTGCAAATTCTCATGCATTCATATTTTTGAGTACAATTCTGTTTATGAGACACATAGCTCTACTTGAATTGTCTTCCTCTACACTGTCCAACATAGGAGAAGACTGGAATACTTTAAAAATAAAACTAAATTACCTAAATTAAAAGCTGAGGTGGGGAACAAGCAACATTGTTTGACAATTGTGAAATAAATGACTATTGCCACATGGCACAGTGACTACATTCTGGCAATCCAAATATGTGTAATTACTTGAGTTTCAAATCTTCCCTGAAGAAACAGGAGCCAAAATTTACATGTGCTGAACTATAAGAAAGAAAGCTGAGAAGCTTACTTATTTACATATATCAAGTTATCCAAACTACAACGCAAAAGCTTACTTACAGTCAGTGAAATACACATATGCTGCTTTGTATCTGCTGGATGATTTAGTGATGAAGTCATCAATAAGTCCATCTACAGACTTACAGGGACAGGGAAAATAAGAAAAAAAAGTCAGTGTTTTTGCCTTTCCTCACATACCAGAAAGCTTCTCCCTCCTCTCCTCCTGTTAACTCTGCCCTGTTAACTAGCTAGTCCCACTCAGGAATACTGCAAATCGACATATAAGAAAACAATGAAGTAGAAGATTTCTGATTCCAGACCAAGAATAATATAAACAACTACAGAAGGTCAGTCGTGCACCAAGATCATTTTCAGAAGCAAACAAAGCAAGATATTTGCATCATTTTCCACCTATAACAGCGCTGAGATTTATTCTCCCAAGAATTTGTAGGCAGTAACAGTAACCTCTTATTAGAGCCATTACTTTGAATTCTATTGTTCAACGTATTGCATCATTATTTCATACAACATCTCTTTCAGTGATGTTAGTAATAGCTAAGCTATGAAACAGTGTCTCCATTGATCAAAAGATACACATTTGCAACATGGTGGCACCGCACTGCCTTTTCATTACGGAATAAAGCATCACACACAATGCAAAAAGGTAAGTACTGCAATATTTGTACACAGTAAATAAATATTTTAAAATAAGATTGTTTTTTCAGTCTGAAAGATCTTGCTATGCTTTCTTTAAAATACTAACCTTTTTGGTAGGAGTTATGAAATATATTGCTTTCATGTGTGGGACAGGTTCACGGTTTTTATATACGTTCTCCACCACTATAAAGTAAGAATAATTAATAATTAAGAGCTTTATGCATCTTTAAGGAAAGCACCATACAAATTTTAGTACAGAGGTGATAAAAATAACACCAATCAAGTTGTCCACAAATTTAGTGGCAAGAACCTATCTTCTGCCAAGAGCACCTTGATTTTTTATTTATGATTTTAAATACAGCAAGTTACCACATGACTTCTTCAATTCTCAGTCTAGTGTCAATTAAATTTGTAGGACTAAATGTTTTTTCCCTAGGTATTTTACACAAGCAGAGTTTTGCCCTCACACAGAAAAATATAGCAATACAAACATGCTCCAATTAGGGGGGCCAGTATGAAATATCCTGCAAGAGAACTGCCTCAGAATGATTGTTCTTTTTCCAGCATATTGAAAGAGAATGAAACTACGCAGGGCATAAATTTGGACTACAGCCTCTTCTGTCCTCTGTTTGCCTATTTCCTGTGCACTTATTCTGTTTCAATATAATTGCAGGCACCAATTAAGACATTTTCAGCAAATTAGCTTCACTCAGCTCTTGGCTTTCTCTGATTAATAAAGTCATAACTGTATAGTGTTGCAGTACACCAGCCTGAGAATGCAGAGATTCATGTTGCTCAGTAATTTTAAGGGGGAGGAACAAAGAAAAGTAATGTCAGACATTTGGATGTGAAAAGACAGGTTCTTTTCAGTAGTGTATTCACTAAAAATAAAAGGTTTCTTACTGAGGAACAGGATACATGCTCACTGAAAGTTTCTCAAAAGGGATAAATAGTAGTTATTACGATTAAAAATACACTCCAAAAGTGAAATGTATACAGCTTTGTTATTATACTTCCAGAAGAATCATGTTATACTCAATAGCTGGAATAAGAAAAATCTTGCTACTTGGCGAAAAATAACTTAATCGAAGTACTGCTCTCTTACAAAAGTATTTCTAAAAATCTAAACCTAAAGTTAATAAAGGACTAGATCATTTACATTTTGTATATTCATTTCAATTTCAAAAATAGGCAGGATGACACACTAATAAACATTACAGAAAGGTCAAACACAAAAAGCAACTTTGACAAGTGCTTTATGATAGGAAAAATATCCTTTTCCCAAGTTGTAAGCAAGAAAAGCCTGTAAGATTTACTAGACAGAAAATACTTTTTAAAAATACACATAAAAAACCAAAGTCTTATCTAAACAGGCATACTACATAACTGAGATCTATCACAACCCATCTATTATTCACTTTTGACAGTGGCCAACATCAAGGAACAGGAGAGACATTCCAGCAGACGAGAAATTCCACTCAACTCAAAACAACTCCCAAATTGTTTGGAAAAGTGACAATCTAATTACTATTAATGTTGCTTCTGGGTTTATTCTCATTAAAGTAATAATTGATATAATTTAGTTTCAAGGTTTTATTGTTTGGGTGTTTTTTTCCTTTTTTTTTTAATTACAGAAAGCTCTCTTGGTTTGAGAAGAGACTCAAATATCTGAACAAAATAGAATTGAAATTTACATTCTTGCCTCTACCACATCCACTTGCTTACAAACACCTCACACCAGTTTGTCTGTTATTGTCTCCTGTTCTAATTTTGTCTTCAGTACTTTAAGTTTCTCTGCCCTTGTATCCTAACACTACCACTCAAGAGCATAAATGAATTCAAAACAGCAGATATTACCAATTTACAGAACACATTAGGAAAAAATGCAGAGAGCAATTTTCCTACTCGTTTATGTTTTACTAACATTCACTTAATTCTTTACTGAGCTTGTTTTCCCTTAACTTAAACTGATAGATAATATCTTTGAAATTGCTGTGACAGATAACTTTCTCCTTTACCCCATCATGGACACTAGCAAACAAACACCTACCACCACAAAAAAACACCCCACAAAATAAACCAAAAAACCCCAAACAAAAACTATTACAAAAAAAAAAACAAACCCAAGCAAACCCACCAACAACTAACATCAAAAAACCAGCAATTTCTAGCAAAAAAAAAAAACAAAACCAGGGTTTAGCTTCTAGACAGAGAAACATTGCGTTCTTCATTAAAAAAAAAAATTGAGTTATTACTGTACATGCCAGAAAGTCTGCTAGTCTAATATCCCATAGCTACTTGCCTTTATCAAACAAATTAAGACAATTTCTTGCAAGGGTACCATCAATTTTATTCTTCCCCTTTTTCTTATCAGGATATTGCCATATAAAGAATTATGCTTACCTGTGATACCCTCTGCCAGTAGATCAGTCATTTTGCAGCACAATGACAGTAATTTAGTAGTGTAATCATCTAAAAGAATTATCTATATGTATTAAAAAAAAATAGTTATTTAGATAAACTAATCAGTTATAGTAACCTCATGTTATTTCCTTAACAACTTGCCACTGAAGTTTGAAGCTGAAGTGTATTTTATTATTCTGTATCTTTTCATCAGCTGCACATAGCAACTTTGCAGTGGGAAATTAATCTCCAACAACATCAGAAGGCAGCTCCCTACATACAGGATTTCAAAAAAATGGGTTCCATCTTAAATAAGTAGTTGTCCCCACTACTCCTACTAGAAAGTATTCACAAACTTTCACTTTGACACAGGTCTTTTGGATTCCTGTCTAATTTAACCCATGGCCTGCTTAAATATAGCTGTACTTATTCTAAAACTGCTTTACAGCTTAAGCAGCTCTAGCAGGTAGCATACTGCTGAATCCTGCTCCACACATATCACACAGCAGTATAATTTTTGAAATAAACGAAGTACAAGTCTTTCAAAAGAAAAGATAAACAGAAACAGTTTCTAATCTTTTTTCAAAGCTTGAAAAAGAATTGAGATAACTAACCATTTTTCTTAGTATTTTTCATTATTTATTATACAGAGATCTGAGTTAACAGAACTAAAATCCATTACGTGGATAGAAAACAATTTTAAGGGAAAGTGCCAGCCATTAAATGATACTTATTTTTTGCATACTGAGTGAAAGAATCACTTGAACAAGTAATCTGTAACATTCTTGCAAAAATTATAACAAAACTATACCTTCCATTCTTCCTCTTTCCTGCAGTCATCAAACATTGATGATTTTAGCTCTGTAACAAGAATCAGACATTTTATCAGTTAGAGAAATCAAATTGTTATAGTTATTATAATTAAGCCATTTAAACTCATATGTTTGGAGACCTAAAACAGAAACACAAAAAAACCTAACCCACCAATAAATACCTCTACAGAATTTTTGGCTACAAACTGTCCCTGCCTGTTTCAGAAAGATGTTACTAAATTTTTCATTTTTGACAATATTAAACAGCTCCATAAAAACCAGCCTGAACGATCACAGGTCTGTAAATATTTTACTTTGTTTCTATTTTTTTAGTGACCCCTTCCATTAAATGGATTGTGCACATGCAAAAAAATTAAGCTACTCTTTAAGATAAGACAGCTAGACCAACACAAACAGACCTATTTTAAAATATATGCTAACTTCACATGTCCTTGTTCTTTCTCTAGAATTCCAGAATAAGCCTAAGAAAATACCAGTTCTTCCAGGAATTTCAAGTTATCTCAAATAAGCTATCCGTTATCTTTTCCTACTATGACAACCTCAGGAAAAATGTCAATTGAAAAGCTTGTACAGGATTCAGCAATAAGAGTCAACATCTAGTTACAAGCCACAGGCTTTAAAGATCACCAGAACTATGAGTTGCAACTTTCAGAAGTGGTATCATCTGGCTAATGCAGATCGATCTCACAGCAGTGGTATATATTAATTGAAAGCCAGAAGATTTTGCTGTTTTGAACCTGGTATTTGTAAACATAGGAACAAAGAGGTTCCTGATTATTCTGTTCTCTTTTCCCAGAGAACAGAATTTCAAATTAAGCTGATGACTACTTCTACTAAAAGTGCTGGACCTTTTTCTCCAAAAGAAAAAAAACCATAGTAATAGAAACAGAAGTCTCAAATACAAATGAGCAAATTCAGCACACGTTTTGTGATGACTGCCAAGGGAAAAAACTAAGACGTTTTGGAATAGTAGGTGCACATACAACAAAAAGTATACCTATTTCTTCAACATTTATCAATACTCATTTATGTGCAAGCCCCTTTGGTGTGATCCTACTGCCAGGTACTTCATCTCTACCTCCAACTTTCAGTGCCCCTCAGAATTCAGCAGTTACTTCAGCGGAACAGCCCACCTACTCATACAGCCTTCATTTCATTTCAGCCTCACAGCTTTAATGCTGCATAGTATGCAACGCTCTTAAGTTGTCACACGTCATGCTTCTCATATTTACATTTTACAAAGATGTCCTACACAAACTCTTTCACACTAACACAAGAAGTTTATTTTGAAAGATTAGTACTTTATGCTTTAGATTTCCAGTATGCTCAAGTTACTTTTTGCAGCACTGACATTCTTCACAGCAACCTAAAAACCTTACACTCTATCTAATAAACTGACAAAAACACTGGTCTAAAAGCTATTTAATAAAAAGCACATGTTTCAAGAGGGATGCAATTGGTGTATTTTGTTCAGGCTGCTAAACAGAACTCAAGCTCAGTTCTCCTGAATCCTTTTCTCCTTATACAACCCCTGAAATTCATTATCACTGCTGAAGCTTGCCCTCTGGTTTGCTTGCTATTTGACATCCTTCCTGTTATACACAATCTACAGTTTTCAACAAGTCCTAGGTCTGCTTTGCCTGGTGTAGAGACTTCTGTGACTTCTTTGCATATATTCTATATAAAACTGCAGAATGCTTATCACTCCATAGCTGCT
>JAOXJM010000004.1:10893816-10906175 GCA_026413425.1 Tringa solitaria
TCTCTTCAGTTTTTAATTTTTTGCCTTTCATAACATTTATATTTTTTCCTGTCACTTTTATACTGTGTACTTGTTACATATGTTTTTCTAGGTCTACATGCAAGTTGTAAGAAGAAATCTTTAGCCTCATGAAAATTTAATGAGGCTTCATATTTTCTGAGAACACTCTTCACAAGGAATTAGTCCCTCCCATGATACACAGCTCTTTTTAATAAATTGAGTGCCTGAGAGCCTCGTCCAAAATCTCAGAAATATTTTTTCTACAATATCTTAACTTACCTGCCTATAAAATAAACCAGAACATACAAATGCATAATCCAGTTGTGTCTTGAACTTAATTTCTGTAATTAAAAATAGAAGTCAGCTTTCTCCCATCCCATAAAGGTATTTTATCCCAAGCTATCAGTGTACCAGACACATGTACTCGCCCCTGCAACACTCCAACTGCTATTTGTTTTGTCTTCAACCTGCAGCTGCTTTACCCAAATAACTGGTCTACACTGGTTTACAGGCTCTTGAAATCATCTCATTTGTCTCCAGTAAGCATTTCAAATGCACCAAAACCAATCATAAACCCAGGTATGAACAGAAGTGCTCCATTTTGTCTAAGCTTTCATTTCCTTCTCAGAAATTTCATACCGGTCATGCATCCTAACTACCTTATATAATTTTGTCTTCTCTGACTACATTCAATTAGTTTAAGGCATTTTTTCTTCTACTTTTACTTCCTTATCCAGATAAGAACTATACACAACCCTGACAGAACAGTAGACTGCTAAACACCTGTGTGAAAAAAAAAAAAAAAAAAAAAGAAACCACACCTTGACACAGTTAATGACCCATTTATAACACATTTCCTGAAGAAAGGACTAGAATAGCTTTCACTGTAAGAAAGTGTTCTGGAAAATAAAGTTTCAGAATTGTTGAATCATTTTAAAAATTAATACAGATATCTACGGCTAGGCTAGAATCTTATTATACAAGTCTAGAATACATTTTAAAGTTGCAAAAAAATTGAAGACAGAATTCCTTGTGGAAATAACCTTATTTACAGATACACACACAGATGCAGTATATGGTTAATTTTATCCCCAGGAACTACTGCCTCTTAAGTACAGGTAGCTTCCCCCATCCCCAAAACCTGTGAACTTAACTGACAACAAACTTTGGTGAAATAACCTTTTCACACACTTCTGCATCGGTTCAGCCTAAAATTGCACCTTACAGCAAGGGTTATCACAATGGAAAGAAGGGTTTTTAACAGCACCATACCAGAGCACAGGTAAAACACTCTGTACACAGAACACAAGAACAACTTCTTTGCCTGTTCACAGAACAGGAATAAGATACAGACTGGCAACAAGCTGCTACATGAAGCCTCAGCATCACTGACGCATTATTCTCAGACAAACCAGCCTTAAAAACCCCATGTTTGCTGAAACATTAGAAAGCAGCAGCTCATGGCCTTGAATTATCCATAAACAAAGTGCCAGACAATGTCTACAACTTCATCAATTTCCACTGCTGTTATAGTTTTGGAAAGATAAGAGTAACTAGTTATCTAACAAAGCATTCTTTTCAGAAGCAGCTTCCTTTTTTACCAAGCTTGCAATAGAAACATTTTATTATTCACACTGCTTCACCATCACTCAAATCTTTCTTCCTCATAGTTTTATTCACACTGGCAAAGCTGTTTTCAAAAGTCCTCATACACTCTGGTGGCACACTAGTACTTTGATCAGGTTGCCTCCTTTTAAGGCTATCAACGCTTGACCAACCTGACAGCCTTCCATGATGGCAAGACTGGCGGGGTGGATGATGGGAGAGCAGTGGATGTTGTCTACCTCAACTTCAGCAAGGCTTTTGACGCTGTCTCCCATTACATCCTCACAGGTAATCTTAGGAAATGTGGATGAGTAGACAGTGAGCTGGATTGAGAACCGGCTGAATGGCAGATCTCAGAGGGTTGTAATCAGTGGCACAGAGCCCAGTTGGAGGCCTGTAACTAGTGGTGTTCTCCAGGGGTCAGTACTGGGTCCAGCCTTGTTCAAACTACTCATCAACAACCTGGATGAGGGGACAGAGTGTATCCCCAGCAAGTTTGCTGATGACACAAAACCGGGATGCATGGCTGAAAGAGCGTGGCCAGAAGGCCAAAGGGGGGTTATCCTCCCTGTCTACTCTGCCCTGGTGAGGCCCCATCTGTAGCATTGTGTCCAGTTCTAGGCTCCCCCGTTCAAGAAAGACAAGGAACTACTGGAGAGAGTCCAGCGGAGGGCTACAAAGAACATGCAGAAAAACTTCTTTACTTTGAGGGTAACAAAGCACTGTATCAGGCTGCCCAGAGGGGATGTGGAGTCTCCTTCTCTAGAAATATTCAAAACCCACCTGGACACAGTACAACTTGCTCTACATGAACTTGCTTTGGCAGGAGGGCTCGACTAGGTGATCTCCAGGGTTCCCTTCCAACCCCGACCATTCTGTCATTCTGTAACGTCCAAGTCTTTGACAAAACACCTCAGGACAAATTAATCACCTCACTGTCAAAGGCACAAATGACTTAACAGAGCAAGACAGGACAAGCAAAACAACAAAAGCAGTGATTTGTGAAGGTCAAGTTATAAACAAAGGTATCTAAATCATGTGAGCAGGGTACGGATATCAGCAATCAAGGACTGAACACCACAGGAACAGTCTCCTTTCCTCTTTCTCCCCTTTTTCCTATTTTCTTTTCCAGCAACACAAGCAAGCAGACTGGAGCTTGCAGGTGGGAGCAGAGGAGGAAAATGTAGACAAGAAGGCAGCAGGACCTTCCCATTTCAGTGACAGGCAGTCACTGGGCTGGCTGAGCTGCTCATGGAGTCACAGCTCCAGTACAATTAAATGTGGCATGAGGTGGCTATTAATGCCTTTCCCCAAAGGTCTCACAGTACTTGAAATACTCTCCGCCCTTCTACTCCACTAAGACACGGTGTGGCTACAACTTCATTTTCTGTACCAAACACTGGCAGAACCTGTTCCTGAACACGGCCATAAAATCCTGCAGTTCATTTATGAAAGTACCTGGAGACACCTCCGGCTTTTTCCTTCTGAAAACCCTGAAGCCCAACGCAAAGCCGGCAGTGACACTTTGTGACAGACAACCAGAGAGCCCCTGCCGAGGCCGGGAGCACTCTCCAGAGCTGCCATTTCGGGAGCCTCCAGGGAAGTCCTTGAAGAGCTGACTTCAGTTTAATCTCTTCAAGAGCCGGCACGGCCGGACACATCCTGTAAAGTTCACCCTTACCTCGGAAAAAGGCGAAAGCGTTTCCATCCAGGTGCTACTACTGCAGGCACCCACCGTGCCGTCCCAAGCCGGGGTGGTCGCCTCCCGCCACCCGACGAGCCGAGAGAGCTGGGGAAGCGCGACCACCCCCAGCTTGTGCCGCACACCGGGCTCCTCACAGAGCCGCCCGGGCCCAGCCCGGCTCTCCCGCCCGCCTCAGCCCCGACACGCAGCGCGGCTCCTTACGCGCCTCCAGCCGCGCCAGGAGAAGCCCCGGCCCCAACAGGGAGCCCCGGCCCCAACACACCGGGCTACGGCGAGGCAGCAGTGAACGCGCCCGCCCGCCCGGCCAGCCCGCGCCGCCGCCACCCACCGAGCGGCCCCGGGCCGCTTCCCAGCCCCGGAGGCGGCGGGATGGAAGCGCGGAACGAACCCCCCCACTCACTCTGCCACACCAGGCTCTTCAGCCCCCGCACCGCCGGCGCCATCTTGCTCGCCAGCCCCACCGCCGCGCCACTCCCTTCCGCTCCGCAACCCGGCCCCGCCGCGCCCTCTTCAGAGGCGGCGGGTGGAGCCGCGCCGAGCCGGGTGCCGGCGCTGGAGGAGGAGCGGGAGTACGCGCTGCCTGTCTGTGGGGCGGGCTCCCATCAGCCGTGCCAGCCCTTCAGGAGCTGTGCCAGCCGCAGGGGCGGCCTCCTTTCTCTGCCATGATGCGATCCGCAGTTCCCGCTGGGGAAGCGCCCGCTGACCAGGGCTTGTCTCCTGAGGTAGGAGCGTCCTGTCGCTCGGCGGAAGGTGAGCCCGGGACGGCGGGAGCCGCCTCCCGAGCCCCGGGGCGGGCTCCTCGTGCGGTGTGTGGAGCAGCCGGGGGGGCCTCCGCGGAGCCGCCCGTGGTCCCGGGTCTCCTCGGGGTGTAAAACTCCCCTCGCCGCCGTGGTTCCCTCATAAAAACGGCCCCCAGGTTCACTGTTACCTTCGTGTAAGCCATCGAAGACCCATTCACTATGGGTCCATAGGAAGATACCATCGCTTGATGCTTAAAATCGTCTGTCAGAAGTTGCAGTTGGAAGGCATAGAGGCGTGTTGTCAAAGGGGAACCAGCAGCTGGTACGAATTGCAAAGAAATGAGAGGAAAAATTCTCTTTTCACAACACAAAGTGTGAGGGAGGAAGAGTGTTTCGCAGTCGGTGTGGCAGTGTGCCATTCAAAGGGCAGTACGACGAGGGCCACATTCCTGACAGAAAAAAAGATCCTTCTAAGTGGACAAAAGTGCAAATATATAAGAAGCTGAACAGAAAATTTCAAATTTACATTGGGCTTAATTACTTTATGAATCTCATATAAGCAATACAGAAACTGTAACAGAAGGGGAAAAACCCCCACCACCTGCCTGCCTGGAAGCTGCGGGACTCATCCCACCGTGGCTTTGGTGACAGCTGGCAGGCCGTGGGCCAGCGGGGAGGAGGGCCTCCCTTAGGCCACCTCCACCTCCCTGTCCCAAGGAGTGAACCTACGGTGGCAGCACCACTGCAAAATATCGCTGGTGACAGCAGGCATCGGCCCGAGCTCATCCCCCTCTGGAGGCTGGAACAAAGTCCTGACAAGATGTGCGGTGCAAAAAGTAAATCATTAATATTTATTGGACTGCTTTTCAGCTGCCTAGAAATGGTGAGTGCACCCAACTCATTTGCTTGAAAACTGTTTTCAAGAATGATACTGTACTCTTTGTAAAAGTAAACTAAAAGTTAGGGTATCTGACACCCACTTCTTGTAACTATTACACTTCTGCAGTGTTTACAAGTGACTGAAAAATAAAATAGTATGTTAGGACCCAGGGTCTTTCGAAGTCTGTCGACAACTGAAAACTGGATCGATATGCAAATTCAGAGAGGAGAATGAAGAAGTAGTACAATCTGCATATACGTACCCAATCTCATTGATTGCATAAACTTTCCATTATAAAAGAATCTGAGCAAATACATCATATCAGTAAAAACTGACTTAAAAATCTAGCAATTTAACTTCTTGTTGTTGTTATTAACATTATTATTTTTATAATTTTCCAAATAAAATATTTCACTTTGTATTTCTAATTTTTTTACATCTTCCTTTTCAGATCTTTTCAGCTAACACAGGTAAATCTTCAAAATGGTATTTTGGTTTTGCCTGTTTATTTTTGAATGGGTCTGAAGAGAAACACACGTGTGATTTCTAATAAGACATTCTGTAAGTTCTAGCAGCTTAAAATTTTTTTCGAGTTTGATTGAGCTTTTAAAAATCTATGCTGATATCTGTGTAAATTTTAAACCTCATTTTTACGAATCCCAGTTCTGTCGGACACTTGTACATAGATTCTAACAGAACGCTAATGGCTTGACACTGGTGTGAGCCTGGGAGAACACTCGGCTGGACAAATTGTGCTGTTCATTACCTACATAATTGTGCTACAAACGGGATCCAAACTGTCCCATATTTGCACGCAATTAATTGTTGTATCTTTTAATAAAACAAAAAAGAAAAAAAAAAAACACCCACACCCCCCAAAAAAACACCCCAAAACACACCAAAGAAGCATGATCTCCTAAGTGCAAATATCTCCAATGTTTTACAACATTTTGTACTTTCTTCAATCTCATATTTTCCGCTTACAGCTCCTGTTGCCTTAAATTTGAATACTGACTAGTTTAAAATATGAGGAATGAGAGATTACAAGAAATGCTCTCAGAATTCATTCTCTGGTGATAGTACACCTTCCTGCATATACTGTATTGTGTCAAGAGTCTTAAATGCTTAGTCGTTGCAGATATGTCGTTGCAGTATCTGGACACTTACTGTAGCATGTTCCTTTCATGATTTGCAAAACAAGCATTTGATTCTATTCCTGTGTGGAATGCTGCTGACGCTGGTTGTATATTCACATACGGATAATACCCAGTATTTTTTAAAATAATTAGACTACAGCATATGGGGGTTTTAGGAAAAATAGCCATCATCACAACATGATATTGTGAGAGCGAGCAGCAGTTATTACAGTAATTAATGAATTACAAGTGAACAAGGGAAATAGCACTCCGAATTCAGTGGAATGCCTACCATCTGAAAATTAAGTCATGTAGATGCTTGATAAGGCACTGAACAATCTTCTTGTCAAGACTTGTCTAAATTCAGGAATGAATACAATGGTATTTTTTTATGATGTGGTTTGGGTTTTTTTTAGGTTTCTCTATGTCTACATACGATGTGACATCACGAAGCATTTATCTCAGATGGCCCAAGTTTTCAGGAGCCTCTTCTTACAGAGTCACAGCTACAGCTGTGAATACTGTAGGCCATTCATTACTGGTTCATTTTAGTGAGGTTACACTTAAAGGAACTCTAACTTCATTAATTCCCAATACTATTTATGCTATACAAGCAGAAGCCGTTGACAAGAATGGACATATTCTTGCAGAAACACAGATTATGCAGTCAACAGGTTAGTAAGAGAAACTTTGTGAAGTGTAAATTCCATTGACTGGAAAGTTACAGGGGACTGGGATTTTACCTTTGTTGTTTCATCGCACTGGTAGGGAATTCCTCTTGAAGCCTTTTGCTGGTTCTCCTACTGAGTTCAAGATTAGCATGATTAGCTCATTTTCCCCTCTGCTTTCTTTTAGTATATATGTTTCCCTGACCTGCTGTGCACAGCTTGCTCAGACTGCAGCTTTCCAATCACCTCCTCTTTCATTACAAATGGAGCTGTGAAGCCATACACATTTTTCAGTACTTACACTGATAAACAGTATTTTTGTTTCATTCACAAAAGGACTTGTAGCATGTAAGTCATAGATGAATATTGAAGAAGAATCTACATAAACATACTTGCCAAGGTCTCTGAAATCCCAAATTGGCTGCCTTGCTATAAATAAATTTGCCTCAAGGCTCAAACTTTTGTCCCAAATACTTTTTAGTTCCATTTCTTAATTTTAGGTGGAATACAACTTCATTTTATCTTTTTTTTTTCACTTCTAGTGAGCCTTTTGCAGCCTTGCAATATATGGACTTTCTTTACATATACTGAGTCTAGTCTGAAAATCCTGATTACTGAACATAAATTACTTGTAGCTAAAAAATACACTCTCTATAGTTACTTTTGTGACTGCAGTACACAAGAGCTCTTTCTGAATGTCCTGCAGCATAGCATAATAGAAAAGCATTTAATTGCAATATTTGATGTGTCATGTTATTGCATATCAAAGTATATCTGCTTTGAGCAGGCGATTGGATGAGGTGACTTCCCATGGTCCCTTCCAAACTGAATTATTTTATGTTACTGTGACATAGAAATGCCTAAGATTCAGCATCCTATTTCAGACTGCTTTGTATAAACATCCTCCTTTGTATCTATTGCTTTGTATATTGCTTTCTATAAACATCCAGTGTGGTTCATTGGCTATATAGCAACAAAAAAAAAAGAGAGACCTCTCAGTGCAACCTAGGTTAAATAATGGTAATTTTCAATAGTGAGTAGTGGTTTTGGTTGGTTGGTTGGTTGGTTGGGTTTTTTTGTGTATGGTTGGACTCGATGATCTCAAAGGTCCCCTCCAACCATGAAGATTCCATGATTTTGTGATTTCAAGGGTATACTATATTATTTTCATTGAAAGATGAAGGTTGGTCTAGAATATCTCAAGACTCTGTGTATGTTGTTGATGTTCATTTAAATTTCATTTAACTTAGATTTTAAACATTCATAGAAAGCGTAGGCCATTTATCCTAAACTTTGTGAAATGTTTAGAGCACTTAGCGTTCCCCAAATTCAATATATTTATCGTTATTTCCGTTTCAGCTCCAGACATACCTGTTATTGACCAAGCTTATTCAAAACTTAGCAACAGTATCACAGTGGAATGGAGAGCGGTACCTGGGGCTACAGGTTATCTGCTGACTGCACAAGATGGAGATTCCTTCATTGAAACGGTAGTTACAAATTCTCCAGGCACAGTGACGGGACTGAAACCTGCCACCTTATACAGAATCACTATCAGATCTATAAATTCAGGAGGAAAAAGCCAGCCTTCACCTTTCAGAAAAGCAAAAACAGGTGGACTTTTAAATTCTTGTTTCAAATTCTGTAATGTTATTATAACATAAAGCATTCATGCAAGCATCCTTTTTTTCTTTTTAATTTGTACAGAAAACGAACAGTGTAGCTCAGGCATGCACCAGTACTGAATTATTATATTCATGTATTTTAAATTGTATTGATCACATTCTCCTTTCAGTTTTCAAGGACTAGAATTCAGCCATCTGACTTAATGACCAGGACAAGAGTCTGAATTAAAGGTTTACTTTATGACAGTACTTTAAGTTAAATGTTTAATAGGAAGTTTTACTAGAATTTGTATGAATATATGTATTCTACTTCAACAAAATCAAATTTTATTTTAACACAAGACATAACTTGAGGGAATGGAAGAAATTAAGTAACAGCTAAAACTATAAAATACTAAGACACTGTAAAACTTAGAGGACAGGAAATGCAGTGTCCTCCTGGTGATTTTCATTCTTCTACATGCTCAACCTTTCGTACTTTGTGTATGAGTTACATTCATTTTACGAAACCTGCAGTATCATAATGGACGCCGCAAATCAGTTTCCATATTTATGCTGTCAGTCTTGCATTAATGTATTTTTGGTTTTGTTGTTGCTGAATTTGTCTCCCAGAGTGTACTGATTGTTGTTTCTGTGTATTCATTTCAAACTTGGCCCTTTCAAACAGTATTACTGAAAAACCAAAAGCTTGCTTGGTGTTCTTTCTCAACAGTCCTGGCTGCTCCGATTCTGTCTGTCTGTTCTCCGAGTTGGGACTCCATTGCAGTGAGCTGGAAAGCTGTGTACATGGCAGCTGGATTCTCTGTGTCCCTCATGAGGTCAGATGGTTTGGGCAGAATGCTGAAGGAGAACACCACCAATACCTCCTTGATATTTACAAATCTAGATCCAGGAACTCTCTATACTATCAAGGCATATGCCTGGAATGTCTATGGAATCCCTGGAGATGATTTCACATATAACCAAAGAACAAGTAAGAAATTTTATTTTCTGAAACCAAGTAAATGTTAAAAATAAAACAATATACATATATATATATATACCGGGAAGTATTTATGTGTAGGTATGATGGTGTTATGTTTTTCAAAGATACATTGGGTAGATTTTCAGATCCTTTAATATTTACCCCATCTCAAAGTTCATGAAAGCTCAGAAGACAGGGCTATGTTTAATGAATATTACTGAGGCAAAGATACCATTAACTATGGCTAAAGCTGTCCCTAGGACAGGCCTTGGTAAGGGTTACACAAGCTTAGACTGATCGCAGGATTTTTCCAACTACGAGTAGCAAATTCTCAAATGCGGCAAGGAGTGTCAGCAGAAAGCTTTGTGATGATGTACAATCAGAACTATTTCTTTAAAAAATTGTCACTTTAATATGAGTGAGGGTAAGCTCTGCACCATGAAAATTGTATTTAATTTGAAAGTTATGAAAAAGATGATGTCTGTAGGACATACACTAAGTTGTATTTATGTGTTCCAAACTGCTGTACCGTAGGTCCTAAGGCACCAGCGGATGTTCAAGTATCTTTTAATAGTGGTGCTTTAAGAGCGATTGTTTCTTGGATGCCAACAGAAGGAGCTGTAACTTACAGTGTGACAGCCTCCAGTGGACTCTTGAAACTGAAGTGTAACACATCTTCTGCCTCCTGCATGGTGCCATCGCTCCAGTGCGGCTCTGAATACTATGTTTCTGTCACAGCATACAACGATGCTGGATCCAGTAGACCTACTGATGCAGTGAGCTTAAAAACTAGTATGTGTCATTGATCCTTATGTAGCTTATGGCATTTTAACATATATTTCTTTAATTCCAAATGTAAATTAGTTACACTGAGTGGTTCTCATTCTTTCTGCCTCTAAACTACTTTGTGCATGAACTGTGCCGTATACCTTTCTATTTCCGGGATAATAGCCTAAACTTTCTTCATATTTCTGTGAGAAAAACTTGCAAAGGTGTGTATGTTCAGTAAGCCTCCATTTTCCTCTTACCAGAAGTAGCTATTCCAAAGTCAGTTTTCTGAGTGTAAAACTGGTGTAAGGAATAACAGATTTGTCCTACTGTGTCACGTCTGTTACAAATAGATGGGGAGAAATCTATGAAGAAACAGCATTAAGGACTGGCCCTGGGCTGAGAACTTTTCTTGACTAGATCTAGTAGTCAGAAATGAGGTCAACAAAACCACAGTCAGCTAAAGTAGCACCACTAGATTAAATTAAGGTCCCGTCACAGACCACTCTCCAGTAGCAGCTTTGTCAGGACAAAAGGTTGCTTATTTCAGCTGCTTAGCACCAGGAACATGCCAGAGGTTGTTGCTTCCTGACCTGTTAGATTAACTGCCCATGTAAGCAAAACCTAAACCATTTTTGTTATTATGTGCTACCTTAAAGATTATTTGACAATTGTTGACATTATTGACAATTATTTCATGTAACCTGCCTCATTTTGACTTCTCATTGATATGGGTTGGAGATCATCCATATGAGCAACTGGGGTGGACCTAAAGGGATGAGAAAGCCCTTAGGAAGAGACAACTTTTAGACTGTGGGCTGTAATCTTCTCAGCCAATGTTGCTTCAGCCAAATCATGTATATTCATTCTAATAGCAGCAAGCTAAACGTTTTGAACTGGAAAGAAAGTAAATGTTATTTAAGGAAAAGCTGTGGAGTTTGCAGTTTAAGGTGACATTTTGGGATGCCACTAGAAAGGAAACCTGAGCAAAGGACAGCTCTATTCAGACACAGCCAGTGAGTTTCATACCAATATATATAGGGTTTTCACATAAAGGCTTTTGGATGCCAACTGCTATTTGAGCTGCTATTCCAATTGTCATCCAAAACTACTGTTTGTGAACACAGACTGTGCCTGTTGAAATACTGCCTGGTGCCACTGTTTGCGTTCACAGGGGCTCCTTAAGCAGATCTCTTTTCTGTAAAACATGAAGGTAGCATCTGTCTTGTTCTGTAAAAATCATACTCACTTTTCATCTAAACACAAGTAGCATTCTCTGTAAAGGCAGATAAGTTGTTTTCTTGAGCAAGACAGAACAACTGTTCAAGCTTGTAGAATAATTCAATATATTTCTGATTTTCCTTTATTCTCCAAAAGTATAACTTCAATAAAAATATTCTGATTACAATTTTTTTTCCTTTCCTTTTTTTTAAATGCTCTTTTTCAGTTCCTTGTGCACCAGTAAATATATCAATTGAAGAGGATGAACCTGGCCGCTTGTTGGTATCATGGTCTAGCGTCAATTTTGGTCATTATTATGTGGTTTTTGTGAAGAGTGATGATGGCCTGGAAGTGCACTGCAACACGTCACATACTCAATGCCATTTCCAGTCGGACTGTGGCTTCACTTACTTCATTAGTGTCTTTGCATATAACAAGGCTGGGCAGAGTCCTTTAGGTGATGTATTCAATTACACTACTGGTAAGTAGCAATGTATTCTTGCAAATTCATTTTGGATCCTTTAAGTGTGTTTACGATAGAGCTGATTGGACATTTTTATTGGAAGATAATGGCTTAAACTTCTATTTTTATTCCATTTTTGGGCAAAGCACACAAAGGTTGGCAGAGAAAAAGAACCACTTCACATTGCAGTTGAATTTAACTTGTGTAGTCAAATGCAACAGCAGGCTCACGAACATGAAAATACTTTAACAATTCACAAACATTAAGTAAGGACATATGAATGTACTCCACCTGGAGTACTATGTCCAGCTCTGGAGCCCCCAGGACAGGAAGGACATGGACCTGTTGGAATGAGTCCACATGAGCACCACGAAGATGATGAGAGGGCTGGAGCACCTCTCCTGTGAAGACAGGCTGAGGGAGTTGGGGCTGTTCAGCCTGCAGAAGAGAAGGCTCCGGGGAGACCTTATAGCAGCCTTCCAGTACTTAAAGGTGGTCTACAGAAAAGGTGGAGAGGGACTCTTTATCAGGGAGTGTAGTGATAGGACAAGGGGTAATTGTTTTAAACTGAAAGAGGGGAGATT
>JAOXJM010000004.1:10906668-10994076 GCA_026413425.1 Tringa solitaria
CTGGATGGGGCTTTGAGCAACCTGCTCTAGTGGGAGGTGTCCCTGCCCAGGGCAAGGGGGCTGGAACTAGATGATTTTTAAGGTCCCTTCCAACCCAAACCGATCTATGATTCTAATAAGACACAGTCCTGGCGTAACATTTGAATTCCAGTCCTGTTTTTTTCTGTTGCCTTAGGAAGGGTGTACCAAAGTCTTAAACTTCCTCATAGGGACTTTTCGTATTTGGAAAATTAAAAAAAAAATTAAAAAAAAAGTTCAGTGGGAAATTGTGGAGAATGTTGTTAGAGTTTATTTAACTTCTAGACGCTTTGAAATTTTAAATCAAGGATGTATGTAATCCTGTAATCCCTACGTTTTGCCTGTGCATTAGAACGCCCTCGGTTGGTTTGGAAGGAGGGGTGCTGGACGAAGGGGGTGCATAAGGGGAAGGAGGCGCTTTGTTTCCCTGCCAGTGTTCAGTCCCCGTTCCTCTCCCCCTCCCTCTCTCCGTTCCCAGCTCCCTGCTGCCCCGGGGACATCCGGGCGGCGGCGGTGTCGGGGGACACCCTGCGCCTCACCTGGGCTCCGGTCCGCGGCGCGGAGCTGTACGCCACCCGGGCGGTGGGGGGGGGCGCCGAGGCGCTCTGCAACGACACGGCCGCCGCCTGCACCCTCTCGGCCCTCCGCTGCGACACCCGCTACCGCGTCACCGTCTGCTCCTTCAGCGAGGCCAGGGCCACCAACGCATCCTGTGCGACTAAGCGTGTGGCGACAGGTATGGCGACCGCTCGTCTTACCCTTCAGCAGGAGAAGGTAATTAGTTAGACGCTGCGGCGATTCACGGGTGAATCTGGAGTGCTAAGTTACTGTAACTGGTTAAAATAAAAATATAAATACTGGAAGTCTCTAAAAATACACTGTAAGCAGGGACCTAAAAACAGATTTGGATTGAAAGCTTCTGAAAGCTCCAAGTTTTTGAAAATCAGATCTACAATTTGTCTCTGGTTTTGTATGCAAAATCCTTATGTTTTCATTCTATCTATTTCTGCTCTATCACAAGTTCTAAATTCTCACCAGGAGTAAACATTTACTTTTCCAAAGAAGTTTTTCAGTTCTCACCGGCATTTAGTTTTCACATGTAACTTATATAGTATGCATAAACAATCTGATTAAATACTGTTAATGTTAAATATTTCAGCTCCCTGCAGTCCTGAAATTAAAAATATCTCAAAGGAGGCTCTTTCTGTAATCAGTGTGCACTGGCAATCTAACAACAAAGAAGCCACCTATGTTGTCACTGCCAGAGGAGAGGCTGGACTTTGGCATTGCACAAGCTCTGGAAATTCCTGTAGTCTAATTAATCTTCCCTGTGGATCAGCTTTCTCTGTTAGTGCTATAGCAAAATCACCAGCAGGACAGAGCTTACCAAGCTACAGTGTCCCTTTAGAGACAGGTACGTGGGAATTGTATATAGTGGAAAATGTTTAGCAGCGTAATATTAAAATAGTTCTATGTCTATATGTTTTGGGGGATATTTTTAATTACAATGTATGCGTATTATACTATCCATTGCTGCTTAAACATGTATGTATCTCTCTGTGTGTGAGAAGGATCAATTGGCACTTGCCTCATACTGAGAAGCCTTAGTGCAACCAATTATCACCTGGCACAGCTAACTAAAATATAATAACATAATCCACTAACGTAACGTATAACTTCCTTGTCAGCATTTTGACTTCTGATATTACCGGGAGAGGCTGTGTGGTGATGTCCATGTCAACAAATAGTGTGAAGAACAGATTAAAGCACATCCTACCCACCATTCCTGCTATTAATTTCTTAGCAGAGTTTTGGACTGCGCTGCTGACCCAGATAACACCCAGGCACAGTTCAGAGATTAATGATTACTAGGATGTGTTTTTAACAGGCAAGTTTGGCTGCAGTCATTTTATGTTGTAGAGGAAGAGACTTTAAACAGAGACAGAGCTGGACTAAGCTATATGACTTGAGGGACAGAGGTGGACCCTGCTTAATGAAATTGCAGAAGTACCCTGATACTCCGGTGACAAACTTCAGTGATTTTTAGTATCTTGCTGAACAATCATCTTATAATAATTCCAGGCTTATAACTCACTGTTACAGACAAATTTATCTTATATTGACATTTTTCATTAGAAGCTTGCCAGAATAGTCAAGTATTTTTAATGTTTGCCTGAAAAGTATGCACATCTTCATTCCTATGCACTCAATCATGTACTATTCTAGTTGCAACCCCCCAAAATACCTTCTATTTTCCAAGTACAAAACAGAACTGACTTTATTTTTTGTTCTTCTTAAGCTCCTTGTTGCCCTGATGAGCTGATGCTAACTCAAGTGACGCAGTCTGTAACAAATATCAGCTGGTCTGTTGGGATAGGTGCACAGACTTACATAATGACCCTGGAGTCTCCAAAAGGACAGGCAAAGTGTCACACTCTTCAAAACTACTGTCTCCTGGGATGCATCACATGTAGCACCAACTATACAGTATCTCTGAAAGCAATCAGTGAAACGGGTTTGACATCCAGTTGCACATATCAAGGATATTCTTCCAGTATGTAAATTGTAACTGCAATTGGGAAGAAAAAGAGCCAATATATAACTTCCTTTGTGTAGTGTTTCTCTCATACAAGTAGCGCAGCTGAAATTCAATAGATAGTTAATACACCTGGGTTCCCTCTCTTAAATAAACGCACTTTGGATTATTTGCACATATCATTTAAACCCTGTTCTTGTAACAGCCATCACGTGGCCATATAAAGAAGTTCTGATAACAGTGCTCCAGAACCAGTTTTTTAATTTAAATGATGCTGTGGCATAATTAAATTTTAGAGACCACAAAAGGATTCTGGGCACTCTAGGGCAGCCCTGGTGTCTCCATAGTCAGGAGAGAGCAACAATATTCCAACACGTAAAACAGTGGCGGAATTGCAGCTCCAAAAGATAAGTCTAATAGAACATTTTCTTTCCTACTTCAAGAATTATTTTGGCTTTCTGTGAAATAATAATTTCTCATTGAAATGCTGTTATCTAGTGTGGTAGTAATCATGTAATCTGGTTTAAAATGCACTGTAAGAATGTATAATCTCTTGTGGGTTCACAAAATTTGCTTATTAATGTTTCTTATTTTATTAGGTGCTTGTTGCCCTTCTGGGGTGAAGCTCTATAGACTCAGCAATAATGGTATCAGAGTATACTGGCGAGCTTCTGATGACACCATAAACTATAATACTGATTTACATGGCTCAAAAGGCAATTTCACCTGTACCCCTAGCTCAGGTCTAAGTCACTGCGATATCACTGAGATACCTTGTGGGGATGTCTACACAGTGGTAGTAGCTCCAGTTACTGATAAGGGGCCGAAGCTTACATTTTGTCCTAAAAAAATATATTCAGGTAAATTTTCAATATCTTTGAATGATGTATTTTTCTCCATGCATGCTAGATGGTTAAATATAATCCAAAGTGATGCAAGTGAAGGCGGCATGGAATAGAACTTTCCTATTCTAGTGTTGACTCCAGAATAAACTTTGTGGGTGCTATCTTGCAACACCTGTGACAGGAATTTCACAGGAGCATTTTGGGATGGGGCATACTCATCTACACAGGTGACTGACTCTACTGGATCACCCATAACCTGGTGAATACAGAGAAGTTAATTTTCAGCAGGAAGGCTAGTGGTGGTTAGCATACAGAAGCAAATAAATGAGTATTTTTAATTGTTTTGTTTTCTAATTTATTTTATAGAATTATTGTTTTTGAATAAAGAAACAAATCAAGAACTTCTATGAGCCATTCCTAAACACAGTTTTTAAGTAAATATTGTTTAAAGGGGTAGTAATTTCCTGGAGATTCCTTTCCTAGGGCATAAATTTCATCCATTATAATAACTACTGCTATCTGATGGGATTGAACAATTGTATAGCATAGACTACATTCTACAGATTACTAATGGTTTCTGGTTTACAACCTGACAGTTAACATTAGTACTACTCTTTCATGTCGTTTCAGTAACCTGCTCTGGAAGCTCTGTTGGAATGGGTAAGACTACACAGTACATTCATTCCAAATCCACGAAGTTTGTAAAACATGTTAGCATCATGTAACTCCAAATAAGATGCAAATAATATTTGCAAATAATTTACAAATAGTATTTGGTAGGTTGGGCCTGTGTTAATGTTATGTAGGTTTGTCTCACACACACACCCCCATCATATAATGTATAATTTTTTAAAAAAATCTTAAATGTATTGAGGCCTGTATACCATCATACATTCTACACTGTCACAACATTTGCTATTTATCTGATAGCACGTAATAAAAGTCAGGCTAATCTTTTATAGACTTGCCATATCCCATTACAAATTAATCTAGCTTGCACTTCTTATTTTTTATTTAAAAAAAAGGTAAAAAAAACCCCATGGCTTCCCTCAACTATGCTTATTTCTTCTGGGGTTTCAACAGGATAGACTTATGCTTTATTTGCCTATGTAAAGTGCTAGGAACTACTTCGAAAGCAGCCACTGAAATGAACATTTCTCAAGACAGTTGCTTTTCCATAACTAAAATTCCCTTAATTTCTGAATTCTGTTACAGTGATTTATAGAGGAAAGAGCAATGCAGAACAACATATCTAGGTGAAAATTCTGTTTCAGATAAGGCGGTAAGTTATAAGAGTCATAATTCAGATAAGGATGTATCAATCAAACTTCTGTTGCTTTGTGATTGGAGGGATAAGCTTCACCAGTCCTGTATATCCTAAATACAACTGTTTTGTTAAAATCCATCATGTTTACCTCAGAAACTTCATGTTGTCTACTCCTACTATCAATACTGACTTACCCTCTCCTCCATTTAGAGTAAAACCCTCTTTCACTTCATTCAGTCCTTTCTAATAGTATCCTGTAGTTCCCCAGAAAAGCCCTCAAAATCCAAACAGATCAAGGTACTCTTCAGCACTCATTTACTTTCTCTCTCTGCTAGCTAAAATTGCTCATTCTCCAACAAAAGTACTAGTGTTCTGGACTATTTATTGTCCTTGTCTCAAAAGGATGGCAAGCAGTCACTTTAGCCCCCCTCAATTATAAGTAGCTTGAGGCTTTATCAAGTGTTCTGAAGTTATTTCATTTGAAGTTTCAAAAAAATTTTATTCTTTTACAATTTTGAGAAGTGACTCATGAGGGTAAGCGTAGCATCCTCTTCACATAAACTGACTGGGTTTGCTTTGTGACTAATGAAGAGCTGACACTTACTACTAAAATTTTTATTTCCCGTTTTTTGGAAAAGACAGAACCTTTTCTCATACTACATAGCGGTTACTTTTTCAGCCAACATAGAAAGCAAAGTTCAAGTTCCAAGGGTTCTACCGACACATAAAACAATTACTCAAAGACACCTTCCAAAAACAGTCTTCAGAAGCTTATGTATAAAGGTTACCCAAAGGCAACAGGATTTTTAATGGTATTTTCATCTCATAGAAATAGATACCAGCCATTCTGAATGTTTCCTGTCTTCACAGGACACAGTTGTACTGGGTGTCTCACTCACTGCTGCTGATCTCTTGCTCAAAACAATCTCAGGGGAATCTCACTTCAGTACATTGACTGTAGATGGCCCAAGAATTACATGCTGCTTCTTAGAACGCGATATGCATTTATTCACTGTCAAACAAGTCTTTCTTTAGGAAATATTTAAAACTGTCCTGCATTACTTAATAAAAAGTTCATTTTATTTCTCATTTAAAAAAAAAAAAAGTAAAAATGTAAAAATAAGTATAATTCACAACTTTCTTCCTGAGGGTTTTAATTAAATATTTTTTCTTTGCAGTCACTATTGTCAAACACTGTCACCAAAGCCTAAGTGTTTAACCGAATGGCTATTAACTGGATTTTCAGAGGTCTAAAGCAATCAGTTTATCTTGGAATCTAACTGAAGCCACAGCTTTCTTGTTTTCATATAAACAATTCTGATATTTCCATGCTCTTACATGCTGCTACAACCTTGAGAATGCTGTAGTACTATTTTCATCAGCTCGTCTTATTTTTGTGATTGAAAAAAAAAGCATAATTGTAACAGAACATATTATTTGCACGTCTGTTAAAAAAAAGGAAAAGAAAAACGCTGAAGAGGAGTCAAGATTCCAAGGAAAACTACATTAATTCAGCTCAAAGAAAATAGTTAGAAGATGGACCATTTACCAAACAGGGAGGAAAAGCAACACAACCAGAGCCAGATCCGCTCCTCCTGCTATGGCTGTGTATATGTTGCAGGCATTGGTACTTATGCATTAGACATTGTCTAATAATACTTAACACTGCTGATCTGTGAAACATCACTGCCACTCCCTGAGGTGATGAAAAAGCTTTAGTCAGGATTAGTTTTGGGTTTTCTCCAGATTGAGGTGAATGTTTTGGCTTTTTTTATGGGTCACACTGACTTGTTTTAAGATCACAGGAAAAGACAATTAGATGTAGCGTTTTCATAGATGTAGTTTCTATACGATTTACTCTTACGGAGCTCTGGTCCTTCATGAAGCAAAAAAAGCAAGCAACCAAAAAAACCCAAATAAACCCCAAAATAACAAAAACCCCCACCAAACCCCAAAACAACCAACCTTCCCCCTCCAACCAAACCAACCCTACAACCTCAAGAAGCACTGTTGAAGACACAGAGGTAGGCACCATACTGGTATGCCACAGAAAATGAATGCTTTCAGAATAGTATCTGTGAAATCATTTATACTAACAAATTAGGTGATTACAAACACCTTGGTTATTTCATGATGGATGCCTTCATTAATGCTTACTTAATAAAATTGTCAATTGAAGGAATAATTTTAAAGATGTATTCGTTGCAATTACACAGATGAACACTTGCCAACAAAATCTGTACATATTGTAACAAAAAATATTCATAATTGTATTTGATACAGAAATAATAGCTCAAAAATTAGATAGGCTCTTTTCAGTCCAGTAAACAAACTGGGAAAAATCTATCCGTCAGTTGGTTTCAGATTTGACCCCAAATTGCTGAGACTGAAGAAGTGTTCTCCCACATCCAACTATTGTTGGGGAAAATAAATAAATAAATAAAATTTAAAAAAAAATAATCCAACAACTACATTGCCAAACCTCAACTGGCATTTAAATGCTGGTTTAACCTGTTATTAAGCTGCTGGGTCTCCCATATGTAAAGTTACATGCACTTCATAGCAGTGCAGAAAGGGCCTAAACATCTACCAAAGCCAGTAGAAGTCACCTGTTTCTTTCAGGTTCCCCTTAAGAGATGCTGTCTTAGAGTCAGTACAGTAATGTGTCAGTCAGCTGTGAATACTAGAAGTATGAGCTTGTTCGTGTTTCTTCATCAAGATATAAATGAAAGTATAAAAAACCATGGGTATGGATGGTGTTCCAAGTACACGTCATCGGATAAATTGCCCTGCTATTCAAGTCACTTTTTTCAATACAGAGACAACAAAAATACCATTCTTATTTGAAAGTCAGATTCATACAAGTCCTTTTGTACTAATCACCGGCAGAGTTATGTAACAGTAGGGACATCTCTGGGGCCAAAGCCCTCACCATGCCTCAAAATAAAAGAATGCCAGTTTGCGACTTCTTAAGATCTAAAAGATTGCTAAACTAATTGGGTAACCTCAAAAGAAAGTGAAAACCAAGTAGGGGTGTATTTCTCAAATTAGTAGCATTATTAGTCCAAATAAGTACTTACTGTTGGAGCCACAGGAAATTTGAAATACAGATTGGGCTTCAAGAGGAATGCCAGTCCCAGCTGGGTAACCACGGACACATGGCAGACTGTGGAACTTCAGGTTCCTAGTGCTTGGTTGGTGCCCTTATACCCCAAGAACTGAAAAGTAACTATACAGGCTCCATCAGCAGAAGCTCTGCAACCATACCTCCTGGGAAAACTCTTACAATGCCAACAATTAAAATGGGCAGAATTTTTCTTCTAATAACCACAAGCCAAATGCCCACTGCAGCTGCACTGCTAGAACTGCATCGGACTCGTCTGCACTGGAGACTCCACTGATTTTACCACTTCTCATCCAAACTGTGGATCTGTTCCTTCAAGGAAGGTCACATGAAATAAAGTGGCATCAGGAAGACAAAAAGGAATCAAAGAGTCCCTGGATCCAAACCCAAGAGCTGCAAAATACTAAATCCCCAAAACTTCAGATGGGGTGTCTTGGTTTAAATTGTTTTCATGTGTCTTGGTCAGTCATGAACACTGTGATCCTTTACACTGCTAGCTCAAGTACATAACATGGATCAAATTAAATCCAGAAGTCAGAAATGGCTATTTATTGAAAAATAAAAGCAAAGCCCTCAAATTACGACACTAGAGAGACTGGCACAGGCCAGTCTTTGCACAAACAAAGTATCAAAATGTTCACTATCATCATTGTAATAAGGCAGCTCTCTCCACTTTCAGGCTAAAGATTGTTTCCCAAATACCTGGATTTTGCCTGAAAATAAGCCATTTTTTTCACTGTATTTCCCACAAAGGCAGAGGAGGAGGAGCCCTAAAGGAACAACTGGAAATTGGTAATCCATTTGCCCTGACCTTCCACTGGCCATGCAGCCTCTCTGCCCAAGAACGTCCTTGTTTCAGAAACTCATAGGCTGAAGGTTAGAAACTAATGAGACCAAACGAAGCCTCCTAGTGGCAAATAAGGTCAAGTTGTCCTCGTTGTTTCAACAGAATCCATGCAATCCTCTGACAGGCTGCAAAGGCAGTTCTAGTCATCTACTAGCCAAGCTATTTCTTAAATGGCCAATACAGGATTTCTCCTCCCATGCTAAATGAGAGCTCAGTGTCTCAGTTTCACACTGCAATGGAATGAACTTGTAAAAAAAGCTTATACTTTGTTTAAAGCTCAGACTTACAGTCAGATTATAAAAACATAAGCAGAAAATACCTGAACAATGTCAGTATTAAAAGATTTTGAATACACAGGAACAAAGGAAAGACTAATAATTCAGAAAACATTCAATAAGAGCAGGGAAAAATGAAAAAATTTAGTTTGTTATTCTGTTTCTTTGAATACTGTGCAATGAAGTGCATTGTTAGAAATTCAAGCACTGTTTATTTTGTCCTGGAGGTTTAAAGAAAAAATAATCCTAGTATTTAAATACCATGCCTAGATGACCTGCATCACATAGAAACAAAAAAGGCACAAACTTCAATTTCTTTCTACCTTCAGGTCACTTCATGATCACGTATGAGTTACAGTTGATGTTCCTCCTATTTTTAGGCTGCTGCATTTGTTTGTTGGCTGTATCTTCCTCCTAAGGTATTACTACATCAAATCCCGTATTCCCACAAAGCATCACTTAGTCCGCAAATGAAACGTGGAGGAACCCAAACACTCTTCAACTGGCAATGAACATGCAGGGAAAAGCTGACACCCAATACAAAGGAATTAATTGAGAGTTTATTCCAGATGGTTCTCCTCACTTAGTATACAAGTCATCAGAATAACCTATCAAATAGACTTGGACTTTAATGATACGATTTTTTTCTATAATGCATTTTGGTTTTTGCTTCTAACAACCTGTTTAAAAAAAAATCTGCCAGATGAAATGTTCAGCACAAACTGCAATCCTTACTATTTGTAGAAAATACGACTTAAAAAAGGACACTATCAGGTAATTCTTATTTTAAATGTTTACACTTATAAAAATGCTTTGGAAGCTTGAAACTGAAATCCTTTGTAATAATTTCCTTCTTCCTACCTCCCTCTTCCCATCTTAAATGCCTTTATTAGCCCAGTATTATCATAAATGACAAGAGTGCAGCTGCTGATTAAAAACATTAAAAGACCACAAATGGATAAACTGTGGCTTAAAAGAAAAAATGGAATTTACATGTTGTTTTTTTTTTCCAAACAAATAAAATGCATAGATGGCTACGGTACTCATCCGTCAACCTTTACAGTGTCCGCTTGAGGTAGCCTTTCTAAAGAATTACTAAACAAGCCTCAACATAATCTAAATCTTTGCATCAAAACCACTATCTCCTTGAAAGTCCACTCTCAATTTAACACCAGTGGTGATCAACAACATTATACATTTTAAGCTTTTGAAAAAACAGCAGGTACAGTGGACATAAACGTTAGTTCTGCAGCCCTCAATGTACATTGTACGCACATAAATATCTCAGCTATAATACACATTCAAGATCCATCCCTAAAAGCCATACCATTATGTAAAGCACAGCCATGCTAACTTCAGGATACAAACCATAATTCCACGTCTACAAACTCAAAGCAGAATTAGTGGCAGTTTATTGCCTCATACAAATTTAACCAACATGGCAACCATGCCAAAGGAATTAAAACATTTTCAGGACATATGTACAGACTGTACATTTCAGAAACATCTGAACAATAAAAATGCAAGAACAATCTCTGCATTACGAATTAAACTAAACAAATGGTTTGAAACCGTCAATGCATTGAATGGGTTTACAAAGGCACTTCCCTACCCAAAATAGGAAATGACAATCTGCAGCCTAGAGGGAGGTTGGAGAAGAGTGCTCATCAACTACTGCACAATCTCAACTTTAAGAAAAAATAAGCGGGATTTAATCAAACATTTATAGGATTCAATGTGATCCACTTCTGAAAGAGTTCACACAGTCTCATCTTTGTTTTTCTGTTGCTTTTCTTGGCTCTCTCGTTCCGTACTTTGGCTCCTTTGACGATCGTGTTTGTCCGAATGGTCCCTGCTATCACTGTGATCGTGTTTGTGGGAACGTTCTTTGCTTCTGCTACGCTTTCTAGATTTTTCTTTGCTGGGACTCTGGTCTCGTTTTCTGGACTTCTCAACACTATCTGTTCTTCCTCTGCTTCTGCTTCTACTTCGTTTATTTGACTTCTCTTTACTTTCGTTTTTATGTTTACTTGATTTCTCTTTGCTCCTGCTTCTGCTACGCTTACCTGTATTCTTGCTTCGGCTCCTACTCCTATGCTTTCTTTCCCGGCTTCGGCTTCTACTATGTTTTCTCTCTTTCTTGGAATCCCTCTTGTCATCCCGGTGTTTCTTGTCATCCTTATCATCCTTGTGTCTCCTCTCTTCTGTATCACCCTTACTTCTCCTTTCTTTTGATCTTTCTCTAGATCGATCTTTCTCCCTCTCACTGCCTCTTTCCTTATCGTAATCTCTCTCTTTCTTCCGGCTCCGTTCATTTTCTTTCTCTCGGTCTCTATCCCTGTCCCTTCTATCTGCCTTCCTGTCACGACTTCGACTACGGCTTCTGTATCTGTCCCTGCTTCTGCTTCGCCTCCGTTCTAGTGTGCGATCAGAACTTCGAGATCTCCGCCTTTCTTTTTCTCTCTCCTTAGCTTCTCGTTCTAACCTTTGCCGTTCTCTTTCTCTTTCTAGTTCTCTATCAAAACTAGATGATCCGTGGCCTTCCCGATGATGACTTCTGCTTCTGGATCTTCTGGGAGACCTCCTGGGACTGATGGATCGCCTTGGAGACCTTTTAAAAGAAAAGATACTCAATATGAAACATAACCTCTTAAAATTAAGGGACCCTCTTTACTTTCCAATCTACACTTTATGTATACAGTCTATACTTAATCTTAAATACCAGGTATCATCTTATTATTTTAATCCATTAGTATCCATAAACTGTCTTCCTTGTTGCCATAAAACTTCAGTGAAGACAACATGTTTCTGGTAATATGTAGTTCAATATTGAACTTTTAACATTTATTATCAAAATAACGCGTATATGACCTTGAGCGTCTACGTTCCACATGCCGGTCTATTTCTTCCATTCCCTCCTTGCCTTCTTTCTTGATTTTTCTAGGTCTGCTTTTAATTTGCTGGTCAATGGCTTTCTGGACTGGCACAGGAATTCTTGGAAACAACGTGGAAAACCATTCAAGCTTAGTAAGGAAGGAACGGAGCATCTCCCCGATGGTCATAACACAACCCCCACCTGCCTTCACATCCAGGTCCTACAAAATACAAGCAAAAAATATCCTGATGGTCAAAAATATTCTTTACTGATTTTCAAAAAAAAAAAAAATGCTGCTACATTACTGCCCTCTTGAAGTCTCATGATTATGAAAGTTTACTTGTCTCATATTCTAATACATTTCCTTAGAAAAATTCAAACTCTGCGCCCTTTGGATTTGGCAGTATGTTACAGATAGGGAATGGGACTTAATATATATGCATGCAGGCACATACTAATCCTGCAGCCATCTGGATGGTAAGGGACTGTCGATGAAGAGATTAACGTGAAATCCCCTTACACAGTCTGGTTATATGGTATGATCTTGTATTTTATTTAAATGCCACAAAGTTGAAGAGTCCTCTAAAACTACATTTAATTCTCCATTTTGTGGATGTACAACTGCATACCATCATGCCCAACCCTGTGGCCTAAATCATTTAAGAACTACGTCATCACCTGTCTAAAAATGATCATAGAAAAACCTCTAGTACAAAATGGCATCCTAACAGAATTGGAAGCAATAGCAAACCAACTGCCATGAAGCAGTGAGGTTTCTAATTTAGAAATATGTAAAAAAATAAATAAATGAACAAATAATTGGAAACGCATAATCCATGATGACCATTGTCTCTGAAAAGGGTCATTACCGCATGAAGGCCTTCTTGCTATGCCCTCTCACAGCTCAGGACATGTTAGTCAGCTATTGTCAGTCCCAAACCTATAGTGCAAGCACACAAGGAAAGTGAGATTTGTTATCTAAACAGGAAGAGAAAATCTAAATGTAAAACTGCTTGCACTCACACACATTTAAGTGTTCAGATATACAGTTTTTCCAAATATAATCGTTGCAGAGATCTAAAGAAGAAAAAAAGGAGTTAAACGTAGCACCTGGAGAGTACGTACAGTTAAACAAAATAAACATAAGAAGCATTTTGAAAAGTAACTCTGTATCCTGGGAAGTTTTTCACAGCAGCATGACAAAAGATGAACTGCTTCCACATATTTATGAACTGGAGGAAAAAAAATATCCTGTAGGTTTAAATCATTCCATAGATATAGATTTGCTTCATCCTACTGAGCTTGACCACCACTAGTAAGAAACTTTAAGACAAGAAGCCCCAAGCACTTTTTCCTACATAACACAAAGCCACTGAAAGGAGCTGGGAAAGAAACACTAATTCAAAAAAATATATTGGGAGATTTTAAACAACAATAAACAAATATATGCTGAATAACCAATATCTGCAAGAACTGAAATGTATTAACTAAAAAAAATGCTTTGAATAATGAACCTCTTAAGACCTGCACAATGAATCGCATGAATCGCACTTGTGATCATTTTATTGTCCCAGGAATCAAGTTGTTTGTGGGACCCTGAAATCGAAGCCACCCCAATTCTCCTCCTAAGTCACAACGCAACATTGCAGAGAAGCGTTCATATTAACTAGCACCACCTGGGGGAGAAGGAGGATATCACAGCAATGCAATCAGCATTTAAATTTGGTTTGCTTTTTGTTAAAAACATACAATAACACAGGTTTACCTGAAATAATAGCTGATTCCTTTGCACAGTGTTTTTGACACTTAGCATGAAAGAAGCTGTTTAAAATAAATACACTGCATTGCAGTCAGATACAGGTATAATTAACACCATTCTTAATACAAGTATTTGGACATCATTTACAACTACAACATTTGAAATTTCTTCAAGTAGATGCCTATTATCACACTGAATAGGGCATTCTTAGATCTAGGTTGTAATTTAAGACCTCCTCAATAAATACAAATTGCATCAGTGAGTATTCAGACTGTGTATTCAACTTCATAGACCAAGAAAACTGACACACCAGCTCCTACTCCATTTCTGCAGACAGGAAATCAGGACTATGATACCAAAGGTATTCTGCCATCTGACTGCATAAAAAGACAGCTTCTTTGCTAAACTTCTTTTAGCAACTCATGTTTCTTTTTCTGTCCCATTAGCAAAGACATTAAGGTTACTAAAAACACCACCTTATGTAGTGATTAGGCTGGTTGTTTCTCTGCTCAAAAAATCCTGGGTTTAGTTGTTCCAGGACATGAATAATAACCACAGAATTTTTGGTAATATTTTTCAAGGTGAATGTTGGTTTCTGCTATGTACTTCCCACTCCTCTATGCGAGCACCAATTCCCCCTGTCCTAGTAATAAGCGCAAAATACAAATTTAGCACTCTCAGGGCTTACTATACCTTGGCTTAAAAATAATTCTTTTTCTAAAAACCACAGAGAAGCTGCACTGCCACAGCCTGCTATCGGCATGCCGATTTAATAAACATGCTTTGCATGGCTTTGTAATATTTGACACAGTAACAACCTACCCAATGGAAAATTCTCTTAAACGTTTGAAATCTTAGAAAAAATAACCCAGGTCCCAGCTCAAACCCACTTCCAGCATTAATTACTGAAATTACAAGAACATAACATTGCAACATTCAAACTACAGAAAAACTTGGCAGTGTTTAAACCTAAAGTAGTAACATGAAAAGAAACAAAAGAAAACAAATTATTACCCTCGCCGACATACCTCTTCATCATCAAGAAAGGATTCAAACCAGTCCCATAGATCTGTAGGTGGTTGTGTGTACCTTCAAGTACAAAAAGAATGTAAAATTTTATTACAGGTTTCTGTATATTTAATTAGTCATTAGTTGATTATATTGATACTTACCTAATATACATAAATCCAAGAGCCCTAATATATGGAGAGTCTGTATGAGTTATAAGGCCCATCACTTGCTTACGAGTGAGTTTCAGGGTAAATAATTTGTAGAGCAGACAAAAGGCAGTAGACACAATTCCTCCAGTTCCAACACCACGCACCTTTCAAAAGAAAAACCGTTAGATGACCACGCAGGAAGTCACAAAGACATTATCCCAAATCTACAAAAGAATACGAGAACTAACACAGGATAAACTCTAAATCTACAAACAGAGCAAAATGGGAAAAATAACACCCCTTGCATCCCCAGCTCTGAAAGCAGGAGGAATATATCAACTCTTTGTAATAAATTCTTCTACATCTAGGGACTCAGGCAACATACAAACAAGCGTTACGTATGTTTGGGCAATTTATCTACCAGACAGAAAAATTTAAGAAGGCACGTACTTCTACTTACCCCTCCACACATCCCTGTCTGGCCTGCTGTTTTTCTGCTCCCCTTTTCCCATGGTTCAACATGTGTAACCTAAAGGGAGGGGGGAGAAAGAAAAAAACAAAATTACACTTACAATCTCTGTAATGTTTTGCTGCCTATACAAGCCTAATTAAACAATTGATATTCTAAATCAACCTTAAATTGCCTGTCTTCTCCTACCAAATTCAAGATCAAGTCTGCTTTGTCATTAAACTAAAGTATTTGGCTCTTTTAATTACCATATTAAAGAATTAGAACCAAAATTGTGGATAAAGCTTTTAAAAAAAAAACCAAAACAACAAACCACCACCAAAGCAAGCATCCATTCTATGCTCCACATACTTTTGAATACTTTACGACTAAACCCCATCATTACTCTTTTCTATGGTGACTAAACAATTACCTTTACTTAAACTATCTCTTAACAAGTTTAGCGATACCTGCTGATGACAGTTACAGAAGTCAAAACCTACACTCTCACTTTCATAAATCTCATTTATGCAGTGAGATTAGCTAGATATTTGAGTATCACCTACAACAATTAGGACAAAAGAAAGATGCCTGTGAAGTATAGTATTTTAATCTAAAAAGGGAGTGCTTTTTCTTGTAGGTTGCAGTGATGTTCTTAGATAAAATGGTTCCCAAGTACCAACCTGTAAAGCTTGCCTAATTCAAATATTTTGAGATGCATTTAGAGATGACTGCACAAACATAGTTAACCAACACTATTCCTTAAATTTCACAATATGAGTTATAAACAAGGTCAGAACCATAAAAGTGCCTAAGCTACATTTGAAATTGTGAAATTCAGAGAAGTAACATCTGGCTCAATAAACAAGTATATTTCCTACACACATCAACATAAAAAAAAATACGTGAAAGCAAGACAAAAAAGATACAATGGTGTTACAGTGGACTGGGGATAAGAGTCTGTGCCCAAGTTATACTGTGGTTCACAAATTAAAATTCTTTAACAATACACGAAACAAAACTATGTACACAGTTGCATGAAGTCTGAGATATACCAATGCAAAGTTGCAGAACTGTTAGTTTTCCAGTTTATTTGTTTTGTTGTTTGGTGGGTTTTGGTTAAGGTGGTTTTTTTTCTTTTTTCTTTTTCTTACAGTTGCTTCGCCAAATAGGAAACGTGAGAAATGAGAAACACAAGAACTGCCAGGACTGTAGCATTCAAAATCCACTATGACTTCCCATATTATTAGCATCACAGGCCAAGTCCACTATGTAAATAATACTGCACATCCTTCTGATTATTTACAGTCTTGCCTGTCACAGGAAATTAAAAGTATTTTTTCGTCAAAGGATCGAGTATGACACTATCACAATGGTTGTCTTCCTTTCTTATTATTTTATTTCAGTTATATTTATTGGCCACGATCAATATAAACATGCTGGTTTTGACAGATACAAAACCCCACGGCCCTGAAAACAATTATTTCAGAAAAGAGTATTTAAAGTTTTGATCCTACAAAGTCTGCTGCATATGCTTAACTTCTTGTAAGTATACAGACTAAATGGAGTTGAGGACATGCACATGGTACTGAAATCGGTGATTAAGAAAGAGGAAGTCATCCACTTCGCAGATACAGAACTCAAACGGCAGACCAGAAGTGAATTAATTCAAATATACAGACAGAATCCATATCTTCAAAGATGGTCCCTACCACTAGCTGCCTATGTAACTTAAGACCATCTTTCCTGAGAATCTAGCACCCAGCATTCTTAATTTTTTTAAATGAACCACTTACTTTGGTTCCAAATGACAAATACACTTGAAAATACCCCTGCTATGGTGCATATCACACTCATTAAAAAAAGCCAGCAATTTTTCGGAAATCTTAAAACACGAAGAGAATACAAATCTTCTGAATATCAATGAAGTACTTTAACCACCCGGTTATCTTCCCCTTCATATCTATTACTCACAAGTAAGGTGATGACTTTTCTCTTTATTTAGCATGCAGTTTTGAGTCAGAATAACTGTCAAGCACAGTAAAGAAACTTTTTTCCATTGGATTAATATCCAGATATTTAATAGTATGTCAAAATTCTTCCCCGATTTAAGATTAAGTCACTTGTGGAATGAAACATAGGAAAAGCAAATGAGCTATTTGACCTACTGCAGCTGAGCTCTACCAATACTAAGAAGATTAATCACATCAAATATTTTTTACTACAACTGAAAGAGTCCATGTAAAATACAGGAAGCTCCAAAGTTTCTGAAAATGTTTCTTTTATAAATTTTTCAGCTCTTGCCATCACTTGCAAAAATAAACTTTCCTGTTTTTCATTTTGATAGTCAATTCAATCTGATATACAGCAAGTGGTAAATTAACTGAAGAGAAGCTCTGACGACAATCTGTGTTACTCTAAGTACTAGGACAATTAAGTAGTCCGCTCCAAATGACAGACTGCAAGCAGGGAAATGCTGTCATTAAGAGGAAAAATAGTAGCACTGCCTTCATAAGTAAGTGCAAACAAAGTAAAATATCTCAAAATAATTCCATTGAGTAATTTTTAACAATTATAGTACCCTAAGTAACGTAACTTGCCCTGGTTAAATAAGACCAAAAAATTTATTTTTTTTTTTAAATATCTTTCAAAATATATTAAAACCTGCTGACACACTATCAAGGGGAAGCAATTCACCAGAGAAAAATACCTCAATAACCACCAAAATACAGTTGTCTGAAGACAGCAGCCTGAATTAGGTATCTAAGTTTTGCTCTCATTATCAGAACAAAGAATGTGGCTGTGTTGATGAGCATTAATTATGCATACCTCTACCTGGGAGACTGGATTGATGGAAGCCTCGCTGCAAAACTGATTCAATCCTGCTAACAAAACAAGAACTGAGACACGGGCGCACTGATACAATTCGTTTATCTTCCCAGCACGTCCTACCTAACGCCAAGAGAAGCACTAAAATGAATTAGTGTTTGACTGGGTGTGGAGGGGGATGTACTAACCGCTAACTGAGAAAGAAGGCCGCATGCAGTCTCCTGTTGAAACCATCTACAGCCACCACCGTACCTTTTGCGCGGTTACTCGGCGTGCCAGCAACTCCTAGGCTGCGGGGAGTGCTCGTCTTTGGAAGTGGCATGCAGAGCGCGTCCCCTCCCCTCTCTCCGACCGAGAGCGCAGTCCTCAGACGGCCATTTCATCCCCCACTGCCCTGGCTCACGCTGCCCGCTTCAAAACTAACTCACAACTCCGTAATTCCAAATCCGACGCGACACGGACTTCTTTTGTAAGAGTGAGACGGCAGCACCTCGGATTCCCCCAATTAATCAATTTTAAAAAAAAAAAAAAAGTGCTCCCATCCCTTAACGCAAGATAAGGGGCAGGAAGGCAAGAGAGAGAAGCCGCAGGCCGCAATCAAAGCCTTCCCCCTTCCAAAACCCCCGCCACAGGCAGGCTCAGGACGGGCGCCAGCTCAGCCCTGAGGACTCCGCGGCGCCCGGGGCGCGGCCCCCCGGCTCACCTTGAAGTAGATCTCGTCCACCACTTCGTGGTAAGTCTTGAGCTCATAGAGCTGCACCTTGAAGTAGGGCGACGAGAGAATGTTGGTGAGGATCATGGGGTTCAGGTTCATGGTCTTCTCATTCCCCCACAGCGGCAGCACGTTGCCCTGCTTGCCGGAGGCCGCCGGCTTGGGGGCTCCGCTCTGCAGCTGCTGCTGGGCGGGCGGGACGGCACCAGGCTGGTGCTGGGCCGCCTGCTGCCCCTGGCAGTTCCCGGCGCCGACAGCGGGGCTGTTGTTGGCCATGGCGGCTGAGGGCCCGGAGCGGGGCGGCGGCGCGCGGCCTGCGAGGCGGGGGAGCGGCCGCGCCACACCAGAGCGCGGGCTGCCGGGGCCGGGCGCTGCCTCCGCCAACTGCTGACAAGATGGTGGACTCTGCGGAAGTGACGCCTTCGTCTTCCGGGGCCCGGGCTCGACCAATCCCGGCGGGGGAGCGCGGCAGCGCGAGGCGGGGGCGGGAGAGAGGGGCGAAGAGGCCGGGGCGCCTCCTCTATCCGGGGCTCGGCCCTTTCCCGCCGCACGGTTCCTCCTTCCTCAACAGCTCATCTACCCTCCTCCTCAGCCGGCTGCCTCACAGAGCCGGGCAGGCGGGACCCGCCCCACTGCCAGCTCGCCCGTCTCGGTCCTGAGCCGCCGTGAGCCCGAGACAAGGCCGCGGGCCCTTCAGGCGCGGGGAACCCGGCCAGGGAAAGCCAGCAGCGGGCCGGGGACAGCCACTGTCACCGTAACGGGAGATGCTGGCTAGGCCAGCGGCTTGGCGAACTTGGAAACTGGCCCCCATCGGTCACCCTCGTCGTTGGTGACGGGGCCGAGGCACCGCAGGAGCAGGGGAGCGAGCAGCGGCCGCCTGCTTCTGCCTCCGTGCTGAGGGAGAAGCCCAGAAATAACGGCAAGAGTCGTTCAATGTGCAGGAGTTTCCGGTGAAGGAGCGTGTATCAGTGGCTGCACGGCCAGGGCGCACCGGAGCCTGCTCACTTGGAAGCAATGCTAGCGATGAGGCCTGCGCCTCCGGCTGGGGCCTGGCAGCAGCTGAGTGCCTCCTGAGGGGCCTGTCAACACTGAGAAAACAGTAACTATTCCCCTGTGCTAAATTCTGAAGACCTCTTCCTGAGATCAATAACACTACATACAGACACTACATACAGATCAGCGTTGGGTTAATGCATTTGAAAACAGGTGGATCTAAGAAAGTGCCTGTCTACACTTAAATGCTAACAGGAAACAGAGAAACAGTAAAACTCTCCAGTTCTGCCTGAAATATATCTGCTGGATGAATTGAACTTGAATTTTGCGGTTACATTTGACTCATTATTCAAAGGTTTCCAACAGGTTTTCAATAACAGGCTTTTTTGCAAAAGCTAAAAAACCCTAGTTAGGTACTTTGATGTCAAACTTTAACCTGAAGTACAAAAGGGAGACTGAACACACAACTTAGAGGAATTGCCAAGAGATTCTAAACATCAAGTCACTGTGTAAAAAAACCAAAACTGTTCACTAGTTGCAAACTTGGCACACTGGGACAAAATACATTCAGCTGTACATACAAAGAAAGGCTCCATGTTGCTCAGCGTGTCAGGAAACAGGTGCAGGGAGAAGCTGGTATGGAAGCATCCATGGAAATACCATCTCTGTAAGTGTGCTATTTAAAACTAATTTAGATTTTGAATTCAAAAACAAGGAGATGAATATTGTTGGAAGTAACATCAGAGTATCTTCATTCTTCATTACACATTGAAACCTGAGAAACGGTAATTCATCTTCATTACTCTGGCCCTTTAATGTACCATAGAGCTCACACTATAGCTGAAAAGCATTCTTATCGGGCCCCTGACAGTTAACAGTTTCTCCAAACTGCCTGTTCTTCTATCTAGGCTCTTCACTCCCCTTTTCCAAGAATAACTCCAGCCTCCTGTCAGCCTCCTCTTCCCATCTCGGTTGATTTCCAAAGATAATCACAAAACCTTCATTACATATCACAGGACTCTACTGCCTTGATGCAATAAATATCCATTTAACAATCACAAAATTATTTCTAAGAAAGAAATAACTCCTCAGAAAGAAAGAACTCCCTTACAGCAGTGAAATAATCTTGTTCTGGAGACAGTTAGCTAGACTTTTTTTTGAAGCTTACTAGGGTTTTTTTTGTTGTTGTAAACAAGGGTACCCTTGACTCTTTCAGCACTTCCTTAAGTTTTCTTGTATAATCACAATAGCTTGTATTTCTGTTACTATTTATATTAACCAAGTTGTATTTTCATGCATTTGTCTTTTCCTCTTGAAATATTTAGTTAGTAGTTCCAAACCTCAGTGTTTTTCCCTCTGCATAAGACAGCATTTTTGTACTTATGCAGTCCCTCTTTGGTGGCGATGCTGAAACCTTTGATATAGTTTCAACCTATAAATCCATTTGTTCCAAATTAGATTCTATTCCCTCAGGCATCCCAGCTGGTCTTTATATAGAATAGAGCCAAACAAACAAAAAAAACCCAACCAAAACAAAACACCAAAAAACCCCACATCAACCAAGAGGTGATTTTCACTTCCAAACTTCAAGGAACTATATATAATTATGAAAATGTAGGGTGATCTGTAACAGCCTGGCCTCACTTCTCATTCGCACAGATTAATTCTGAATTTTCTCAAACAGGCATAATCTGTTACTTGAAGCTGAGGAGAAAGATACTAGTACGTAGTCACCAAACATCTTCCGAATCTGGTTTGAGAGGAACGGTTCTTAGCTGTTGAATTATAGATCAAGCAGTATTGCTGCATGTATTTTCCTGTCAAATATCAGTGTGGACTAGTGTCTTATTTCAGCAGTGTTGCATTAGACTTCTTTTGCTATCACATTTAATTATATGCACTGCAACTTTAAAGGGAAAGTACAGGAAATACATATAGTTGTCTTTCTTACCCCTTCCAACATAAATTATTCTATGATTCCTTGAGAATGTTAAGTAGATGTAGCACTGTCTAAGAAAAAAAAAAAACAAAACACCAAAAGCTTCAAACAGACTAAATCAATGGTTTTATTTTTTTTTCAGTGAGAGAATACTAGAAAAAAAAAAATTTGATGTAATGGGGAATAATCAGAAGAATTTTTCAAAACTTTTTTCTAGCAAGAAAAAGATCAGACACCCTGAAGTCAAAGTAGATTGTCCAGCTTAAAACTGCTGTCTTTCATGCTGCCAGTCTTCAAAAGATTGGATCTCCAATCCAATTTCACCACCTAATATGGAACAACCAAAAAAGATACTTCTGTTATTATATTGTTTGATAATGGAGAAGTAAACATCTGATAATTCTGAAGGTTTCACTTGCAGTGGTATGTAACCCATTTTCCCCATTGGCTGAGGTACTTGGAAGGTACAAACTTCCCAATCTGCCTACTACGTATTTTCCTCTAACGTACCCCCCCACACACACCATCATACATATCATACATTGCATGTATCATCAACTCTGTGCCACCCAGAGGCAGAGAGGTTAATATTCATAAGCTTATTAAGCACGTGCACCAACTCAAGAGGTGAACAGTTCAACCTTTGCAATTCTTCAGTTGTCTAACTTGCAGCTGAACTCCCCTATTTTTCAGTTATCTAACTTCTGCAATTTCAGTCAACTCCCCTATTTGTAAAGACACTCCTATCCCTATCTTATCAATCCCTCCTCTTTTTATTTTAATATTTGTCTTTACAAAGTTTAGTGACCATTAATTGGACCTTCTTAACTTATTTTTGGTTTTGGAACTATTTGCAGAGACGTCATCTTTTGTCCCCTTGTAGCTAATTCTGGGTCACTGGGCACAGCTGCTACTTGCATTCTTTTGCCTGCATGCTGAATGAGCTGCATAAAACAAGGTCCCACACACGGTACAAAATTCAGAACTGTTACTGCACAAATGAAAAAAACAACATGCGCTTAATCCATGGTCCACCAGGCAACCATGAGAACATGTCTAATTCCCAACCTTTCCAGGTTTTAACTGGTACAGGAGCCAGTTTTCTTATTCCTTTTGTTACCTGTTTTACTACCTTCCTGTTATCATCAATTTGTAAACAACAAAAAGCATCTTTTAAGTCAAGAACTGAATAATAGCGCTGTGAGGAAGGAATTTGGTTCAGGATAGTATAAGGATCTGGAACCATGGGATGCCTTGATTTAATAATCTTATTTATTTTTCTTATGTCTTGTACAATTCTATAGGTTCTGTCTGGTTTCTTAACTGGCAGGATGGGAGTATTATAGGGAGACATACATGGGCTCCAAAAAGACCTGCCTATATTAAGGACTCAATAATGGGTAGTCCCTTTCTTCCATCTCTTGAAATAGGGTATTGCTTTTTAGAGACCACTTGACCAGGCTGTTTCAAAGTAACCTGAAAAGGTTCCATATCTAATTTTCTATATTTCCCTGGGATTTTAGCATAAGTTCTATGAGACAATTTGCACAAAGTTACAACAGTACTTCTTCGTCACCCTTTATGATATTAATCTGCATTCCCAGTTTAGCCATCAGGTCCCTCCCCAGTAGATGACAATCACCATTAGGGACGAAGAGAAATTCATGCATCTCAAACTCATCTCCTACATCTATTAATAGTGGCTGGATGAAATGTACATGTTCATCCTTTCCACTTACTCCTTGGATAATTAGAGATTCTTTTGACAACTGTCCTCCCTTTGGCACAAAGTTTAAAGTAGATCGAGATGCTCCAGTATCCACTAAAAAGCGTGCCTCCTCCTGCTTTGGACCCACCGGACAGGTTATCAATGGCCCCAAAGTGGTGGGTCCCTGGAATAGTGGGAGCCCCTGACACCCGTAACAATCCATTTCCATCAACCTGTGGACTTCCTCCTCATTAGGGTCCACCTGCCTCTGCAGACACTCTCTCTTCCAATGTCCTTCTTTCTTACAAATGGCACACTGATTTCTTCCCAACCAAGGTCAGGGTCAGCCCCTCCTCATCCAGGAAGATGTGTTTCTGTTAAATCCTGGTGGTTGCACCCTACTCTCTGATCCTGGGGGTGCCTGCATTGTTCCCTTTGGAGGCTGTAAAACCTGTGCCATCACTCTTGCCTCCCTCTTTGCCTTTTCCTCATCCCTTCTTACATACACCTGCTGCACCTTTCTAGCTAATTAATCCAAAGGCCTGTTCTGCCATTCCTCATCTTTCTGTATTATTCTCCTTATGTCAGACCAGGATTTGGTAAGAAATTATACCCTCAAGAGTGTGTCAAAGGCAAGCACCTCAGGATCCAACCCTCCCTGGCTTTTTAAGGCATTTCTGGTCTTTTCCAACCAATGAGAAGGACTCTCATCTCTCTCCTGTTCTAGGGATATAGCCTTTGACATATTGTTAGTTCTGGGAACTGCTGTCTTAATTGTTCTAATCATTATTATTGCTCTAATCACTATTACTGCTCATTATAGGCTCTATAATCCCAAAGGTGGACTAGGCTAACCTGATTATTCAGATCCCAACTTGGGTCCACTTGGGGAACTGTGTCATCAATCATGGGCGCTTTCTGCCCTGCCTTCCCCGCTGCCTGTTGGGTGTTCATCTTCCCACAACTGACAGGCTTTTTGCAAAATCATCTGTTTTTCCTGTGGCCCAAATAAAATTCCCAGAAGAAAACCCCAGTCCTTCCAGGTATAATCTGCATTCCCTAGATATTCATCTACCTTTTCCCCCACCCCTATGGGGTCATCCCAATATGGGGCTATCCTTTTTCAATGCTCTTTTGTCCTGAGTTGTAAGGGGGACAATTACGAACCCAAATCCTCCACCTTGTCTGCCCAGAGGGACCTGGTGTAGAGGCATCTGATGAACTCTTGCTTCCCGGGTTTTAGACACCCTTGGTGCTTCATATTGTGTCCCCCTTTTAGTTCTAGATGGCATCATAACCTCTTGCCCATCCTCCCCTTCACTGTTGTACTCACTAAGAAGGGCTGCACGGTCAGTTTCTCCTTCGTTTTCTTGATCTGGGATTTGAGGGTATAAAGGCCCAGCAGCCACTCCTGGATCCCCTGGGAAAGCTGGAGGGTCCTGAGGCTAAGGCAGGGGAAGACACTGAAGAACAACCTACATCTTCTTATCTGTTCCCTTTCTCTCCCCATTTTCAAATTCTTCCTTATTTCTTCTCCCTCTGACTACATAAATTCCTGTTGGTGGCGCCCTTAACCATATTTCCCCACATACTTTTTCAATAAGTCCTTTCTCAGTGTCGTTCACATATAAGCATAAAAACTGACAAAGACTAGCATCATCTGACCCAAGAGGAGGTCATCTAAAACCTTTTTGCAAATTATATTCAGGCCAGGTAAACCAGCATTGTATCCTTAGTTATTTCCGGGTGAATGTGTAGATCGCCCCAAGATCTTAACATTCTCCCCAAGGGACTTTGCGGCGGTATTTCAGGATCATCACCCCCGTTGTCAAGACCCTTTCTTGACTTTCCCTTGCTGCCCTCCCTGAACATCCTCCCTAATTTACTCTCCAAATTTCCCATAGTAGTCACTGGTGAGATTTTCAGTGGTGTTTCCCTGTGGCCCTCTTGACAGACCCTTGTGGTCTGTTGCTCATCTGTCTCCTGAACAGTCTCAGGTACCCAATCAGTCACCCAGCACCAGCAGCTGTCAAAGCTAACTGATCACAAAAGTTTTGTTAAGATGCACCATCAGCTCCATTTGTCACCTGCCATCCCTTGAAGGTGGAAGGATCCCAGATGACCCCCCAGGTGTGCAGAAAATCCTGTTGCCAGAGGTCAGTGTACACAAAGGAGACAGAGGAGTCCTGGAATGACTTTATTTGAATAAAGGGAGAGTCCACTGGGACACACCTCTGTGGGGTCTCTCCAATTGCATCCTCCATTTTACTCTAATTCCCCAGTTGCATGTAACCCTCTTCCTTTCCCCATTGGCTGAGGCACTTAGAAGCTACAGACTTCCCAGTCCACCTACTACATATTTTCCTCTAACATGTAACCCCCCCCCTCATACATCATATGCATGATGTTAACTCTACCTTTATGCCACCCAGAGGCAGAGAGGTTAATATTCATAAGCTTATTAAGCACGCACACTGACTAAAAAGATGAAAAGTGCAACCTTTGCAGTTTTTCATCTTAACTTTTGCAGCTTCAGTTAACTCCCCTATTTTTCAGTTATCTAACTTCTGCAATTTCAGTCAACTCCCCTATTTGTAAAGGCGCTCCTACCCCTATCTCATCACAAGCAAATAACAACACATAAATGTCTAGTATTTTCTGAAAACTAAACCAGAAAGCATTAAATTGTGATCTAACAGAGTTAACAAATCTCTTTTACCCTCACTGCCAGCAAAATCCTCCCCCCTTCTCTAGGCCCCAGACACACCACCCACACTACCCGTTTTATACAGCAGCCCCACCCTGTCATTAGCAAAAGGCTTTACATGCCTGCGAACAGAGAAAGTAACAGGAAATTTGGAGTCACGTTTTCCTTTCGCTGGGTATCTAAACACCTGCCTGCTCTTTGAGAGACAAACCTTGCCCCAATTTGGAAAATACTCACTGTAACCCTGCGGAAGACACCGATTTTCTTTTCTTTTTTTTTACAGTCTGTACCTCACTCACCCTGGCAGAGCTCTTTCACTGCCTGTCACGACCGCTCCAATGGCTCGGAGCCCTCCTGGGTCACGCAGGACCGAAAAGAAGCAGCACGGGAGTGGTAGAATTTTTGGGTTTTAGCATAGAAATTAGGGACACCCCTCCCAATCACGTTTTAATTACACAGCGGGAGGCTGCCACGGGCAGAGGAGGGAGGACGCGGGGCCAGACCACCCGCTCGAGCCCCCGCCTCGGTGGGAGCGCGCGCTCTTCCCGCCGTTTGCGGCGGCGCTGCGGGCCGGGGGAGGCGGTTGGTCAGCGTGAGGGGGGGAAGACGGAGCGGGGAGCCCGGGGGAAAGGGTAGGGGCATGGCCGGGGCGGGCGACCAGCGAGAGTGAGGAAATGGCAGTCGAAATACGCCGCTCCGCCGTACCCCGCTGCGGGCCGGGCTGGCGCTGCGGGACTGAGGCGGCCCTGGCCGGGGAGGCGAGGGCTGAGGCCGCCCTGGGCTGCCTGGGGAGGGCCGGGAGCGTGTGGGGAGAAGGAGGTTGGTCCACGGGGGCTGGCTCCTCAGCCGGTTACTGGTGAGGTTGCCTTTGAGGAGGCAGATGACTGGCATGAACGCCGAGCCTGTTTACTGGTTTTGTACATTATATGTATATTTAAATATATATATATTTATACTTATGTATAAAAGACGTTATGTAGGTAGCAAAGTGGCCAGCAGTCTCGGCCTGGAGCCAGTGCCTGTTAGACCAGCCTGTGAGCCCTGGGCTGTGGCTGCTGCCTACAAAGATGGCTCTAGAACTGTGTGGGCACGGGACCACCTTCCTTTGCTTACGTGATTCCAGTGGAGTTCATTCATTGGGGCTTATTTTAAGGTTTAGTGAGGATATTTCTTGTTAAATATGTATGCGTGCTAAAATGTAGTTTTTAGTAAGAGGTGGGAGAGTTGGAAATGCACTAATGGTTTTGACTCTCATGCCATGTTGAATTATGTTAGATTACTTATAAAACGCAGGCACTAATAAGGTTGAGCTCATAGTAAACGTAAGGCCTTGCAGAACCTCTCCTCTTGCACAGCAGAATAATTATTCAGGTATTTCCTGCTAGTTGTTATATTGTGGAAATTGTATTGAGCCATACATATACAAATATAGATATAAAATCATCAAAATCATAATGATAGATTAGAGACAAGAAAGTAGGCACCTCAGCAAGAAATTATTTATTTCTTTGCACTTGCAGAGAAGCAAAGGAAAAGTAAATATGTTGTGTCAACAATGTGTAGGTGTGCTGGATGGAGTGACAAATTATGAAACTTGCTTTTTTAGATTGTATATGATTTATAATTGTTTATAAAAAGGTTATTTACATCGGTATATGTGGAGGGAGCAGCTAGTGCCTAATTTTGTTAATTCCTGTGTTCTTATCATTCTCTGAATAGAACTGGGATCAAGTCTACTGCTCAATTGTGAATTGAACACCACTGGAAACAGCAAACTCTGTAATTAGATGTTACAAAGTACTTAGCGTTAGCAAAATATTATGGATGAGAACTTTGAAGAAGAACAGTTTACAGGAGTTATCAAATTTACACCTCCTTTATACAAACAACGCTACCAGTTCATTAAAGATTTAGTGGGGAAATACAAACCTAAAAAGGTTGGTATGTTTTGCCTTTTACATTATAAATTTGAAAAAAGTTAATGTTAGGAATCTCAGGAAGACAGGAAATGCCTGGATAACCTGGCGACCTAATTACCAAATGACAGTAGTGGAGGAGCTGTTGTTAAAACTGAATTACTTTAGCAGACACTTGATAATCATGCTTTGTTTTTTAGGGGTGCGTATAATCAATGTTAATTGATGGGAAAAGGGAAAAATCTAAACAAGAAAAATACTTAGCCTGTTTTGGAGAGTAGGTGGCATTCTGGTTTTAAATCAATGCTGAGGAATTTTTGTTTGAACTGCTTTCATCATAGTTTGGTTTTGCTTTCTAGAATTATTTGTTCCATATATGGTATCAGGTTTACCTCATCATTCACATGGATGTTCTCAGATGAGAAGTGACATTAAGTGTGTGAGATTATGCGAGGCTGACTCTCCTCCACTTTCCTAAGGTCTTCACCCCCTCCTATTTCCTCCTCCCCTCAACCCCCCCCCCAATATATCAGGATTCTTATTTTGATACCCATCTTGAAAAGTTAAATAATTTAAGTAATGCTGTATAGTGTTTGCTGTTTTCTAATATGCCCTCCTTTCCAGCACCTCCTTCAAAAATGTAAAATTTGAGAAATACCTCTGTCTTATTTAATGCTGAAACTGATGTTAATGTCATAGGGACCATGCAAGAAATCAATGAGCAATGCACCTGCAGTGCGCTCATGTAATCATACTTCTGGTAGTTAATAAAAATCTAATGCAGTCTGTGAGGTTATGGCACTATAATCTGCTTTTAAATAGAATATATCCAGGATTATTGCATCTGTATTTAAAGGCTTGAATTTTCTGATTTAGGATGTGAAGTGGGGTGGGTGGGTATAAACTTCCAGTTTACCCACAGGGTAGAGGTAAGCTGAATAGAAGCAATTTGTGATTTTCACACTGAGTACTGAGCAGTGTGCTTCAACCTTGGCTTAGCCTGAGAAAGAACAGTGGGGTTTGGTTTGTGTACTCAACTACATTTCAAGCTCACAGGAAAGAATATATATTATATATTTGACTTTGTGATCTGAATATCCCCAGCTTTCCCCACATAAACGTTACACTGAACCTGTAAACACATTTTACGCAGATCCTTTCCTGCTAACCTTGCTGCTGGTGGGCCTATTCTCAGTGTTTTGGGTGGAGAGTAGGCCATTGAAAAGCAGTAGTGAATGTGAAAATTGCCACATTTTTAATACTTAGAAATCATACCTTACAGATTAATCCATTTAAAAGATCTTGTAGGGTCTCGGTATACATTTTTAAAAAGAATTTTCAAATCCATGTCTATCCTGCTTGCAACTGTAGATTTTAGTTATGATTGTGAAATGCTTTTATTATTAAAATGTTATTTTGACCTAAATATGGAAATTTTATGTCATGAAAGTCTATGAAATTCCTTGGAAATATGCAGCACTTACACATAGTTTAATATCTAATTCACAGGTGGCAGATCTAGGATGTGCTGACTGTACTCTTCTCTGGATGCTGAAATTCTGCAGTTGCATTGAAGTGTTAGCTGGGCTAGATATCTGTGCAAGTATAATGAAAGAGAAAATGTAAGCTCTTGCGTTGTGTTAATTTAAGGCTTGTATTTGGCTTGACCTACTGAGATATTACCTCATTTCTTGTCAAGAATTTTAAAATTACGGTAAATGCAGAAATACCCAGCTAGGCAAATGAGGAGCTATCCATTGTTGTTATTAAGTTACATTGTACCCGTGTCTAGGGACTACTGGACTGTAGATGCCCTTAACATCAGCTAATGTAGCAAAGGTCCAAGTCATGAAATGGTTCTTAAGGTATGTACATCTGAGAAATACACTGTTTGTAAAGGTATTAACACATTGTATTAGTAATGTCTCTTTGTGCTCATACATGACATTACTGTGGTGTGCAAATCTATCTTTTTGAAATGTGCTTGTAACTCCCTTTTAGTTACTGTGGTGGGGACTTCTTTCTTGTTGATCTTTTCAAAATGAGGTTAGCTCAATGTTTTGTGTCTGGCTTAGAAGGTTATAAAAGGTGAAGTTTTTGTAATCTTCGAAGCGTGGGTCAGACTGCAGAGGAACACCAAAGTTTCTGTCTTGGAAGCCGATTAATGTGGTTTCTATGAATATGTAGTATTTAGATGCTGACATTATCACTCGTTCTTTCTTAAGAATGAAAAAAAAGTAGCCTTTTATTATATTTAATGTTTATTGTGTGTTTTGTCTGATGCAGTATTTCAGAATGAAATTTGCATGTATATTTTAGTTCTCAGTCTGTTTTATTTGGGAATAAAAGGTTAATGTGCTTTTCAAATAACTTCCCCAAAACCCCTGTAACGCGTGTCTAAGCCAGATTTGCTGTGTGCTACTTACTGTGAGTTGAGCTGCCATCAGAATTTACAAGCAGCTTTGCAAGTGGCTTGACAGTAGAGTAGAAATTTTTGTAAACATGACAACAGCTGGATTAGCTCCTCTGCTCTTTCTGTCCTATTGTAGATAGTCATTAAAAGTGTTTGTATTAGAATATTATTTTTTTAAATCCCTGTAAAATAATTAACCTTTTTGAGATTTTCAAGGTATCTATTTAGGGTATTAGCTAGTTCAGTTACATGCAAAATTTATCTTTGGGTAAGTTCCTTTCTGTGACATCATGTTTTTAATACTTTTGTAGGCATAGGTTGTCTCCTCTTCCTGGTGATTATTTGCAACCAACTGAAAGATCCCTGACTGTTACCTTGCATCACGGTTCAGTTGCCCATAAAGATCCTTGCATGCTTGGTTTTGACTTGGTAACATGTATTGAACTGTAAGTATTAGGCCATTTTTATAAGTTCATTAGGGTTCAGTTTGGAATTTTGTCCATACTCTTGAGCAGATCTTTCAAGCAGAATGTGGCATCTTCTAACTTGTGCCTAATTTAACCATATGAAGAAATTCTTAGCTCTAGCTAGTGCTGGCTTATGGTGGGAAAAGGGTATTGATGAAAAAGTACAAAATGCAAGAGGAAATTATCTCAGACAAAAGCCTCTAAGCTGCCACTCAGTCACAGTGCCAGTGCTGAAACTGCAAAGCTAGGCTTAAAATTACAAGGTATAGATACAGGTTTGGGGTTTTTTTTTGACTTGTTAAGAATATTAGAGCACCCTACTGTATTTTGAAGACACACACAAACTTATCCTTTACAGAATAGAGCACCTGGAACAATCAGAACTAAAGAAGTTTCCTGAAGTGGTGTTTGGTTTCATGTCTCCAAGGATGGTTGTGATCAGTACTCCAAACTCTGAATTTAACCCTTTGTTTCCAGGAGTGACATTATTCAGGCATTCAGACCACAAATTTGAATGGACCAGAGCGCAATTTCAGAGCTGGTGAGTTTACTGAACATTGTATGCAGACAGCTTTGAGTGTTCAGTAGCGTGAGAAAGGAATAGCTATACATTTTCAGAATGGTGTGTGTATGTGGTTTGGTGTCAGTGGAGTTTCACAACTACTGGTTTGCTGAAACATTTATTTGCTGTTGTAAATAGTGAGGCATGCTCTGGGGGTTTTCCATTTTATGATGGTTGTTAAGTTGGCTTGGTTTTACTGTAACTGATCTGCAAAAAAGATTTTAAACTTTTACTTTCATTTTAATCTATTTTCATTGCAATTAATGCATTTGAAGCATAAGGTATTAATTAACTGTTTAACATAGTAATACCCTGCTACAGAAATCCTTCATAAGAACCTAAGAAATGTGTTCACTATGTATGGTGTATAATCAAAGCACTCAATTAGTCCAGGCCTTTCTGTAAGAGTATGCAAATGGATTTATCAAATAATCACAGTAGCAGAGCATGTTGAATAAAGTTAAGGATAGTATAGTGAATCATGGCACAATGAAAGATTTTATGCAAAACATATGTACATGACAGGGTTGCATGAGATGTATCTTACTCTAATATCAGTAGATGTAATAAAAACAAAATAAAGAGGGAGTGGGATCTATATCCTGTGGTAACATTCAACTATCAGACAGTTTTGGAAGAAAACATATGGTACAGTAAAGGATGCCATACCCCAATAGCCAACTCTTGGTCAGAAATTGTATCTTGAAAAATATGTCCCTTAAATTAGGTTGTTTCTGCCATAGACTTTAAAGTATGCAGTGAGTTTTGAGTATATAGTTTTGCAAAGCTTCAAGCATATATTTTTCCATAAATAATGATACTAAAACCTGTTTGCATTATTAGCTAAAGGATGAATACCTTAGAGACCGTTTATATGACTTAAAGTAAATTTAGATTCTACTTTTGGATATGTGTGGATTAAAAATAGTGATATCACTGAAGGAGTGATATGTTTTAAGCTACAAACATGAGAAAGTGTTTACATTTGTGTTGTGAAATATAAGTATTGCAATATTCTGTAAAATACATGAGATAGTAATTTAGTTTACTACTTTTTCATGGAAAATGATGCAGGTAGGTAGTGCCGTTTTAGTTCCCTGCCCCATCACTGTTTTTACACTGGCTGATGTACAGTACTGCAAGAGTGGTTTTCATTTAGATGTCATGTATGTTGTTGTAACCTTGATTAGGCAGGCTTTACTCTTTATACAACAAACCTCACTTTTTTTTTTACCTATTAACTGGTCTCTTGTGCCTTTGGGGTATGTATGTTTTTTTTAATGGGTTCTCAAATAATTTTGTTCTCTAAAATTGGTTGTTTTTAGCTCACTTTCAATGCGTTTAAGACAGTGAGTAAGCAACTGTGAACATGCATATTCTATGCAGATATTTTAGAATAACAGTAATGTCTGGTTGCCTAAATTACTGATACTAAATGATTCAGACTATGGTAGGCATATGGCTACAAGTCTGATTCAACAAGTTTTGACAGTGCTTATCTTCAAGCACGTGAGTATTATTAGAAAAATTATGCTCAAGCATTCATAAGCTTAAGGTCTTGCTTCTGTTAGAGAATGTATCTTTATCACGTTAAAAGATGAATATTTAGTATGATTGGAATAATTTGTCTTTCTTAGGGCTCTAGAGACTGCTAGACACTATGATTATTCAGTGGAATTTACTGGCGTAGGGCACCCACCGAAAGGAATGGAGAATGTTGGGTTTTGTACTCAAATAGGTGTGTTTGTTAGAAAATATCCTCAAGCCAGTGAATCGGCTCAGTTTGAGAAGCCCACTAAAGCAGCTTACAAAACAGTAAGTATTACTTTCTTCCTTTAGGAGGATGAATAAAGAGTAGAGTTTTCTATGACCTGCCTGTGAAGGTGCTGTTAGTGTGGTCTGCTATTGCTATCCAGTCTTAGCTCTGATTAACACACACTATTAGGTCAGAAGAGTCGAAGTCTGTGATTTGTGTTTCTAATTGTATAAAGGCCTTTAACTTTTAGGTTATTTGCTAAATAGCAATCATTTTTATTTTAACACACTGTTATCCTTGGAATGAGAATTCTCCTTTCTGCCAGGTATACCATGACGTTATTTTTATAATTGTTCCTCTATTCATTAATTTTTTCATCATGTGGTTGTTGGCATAGACACAGATTCTTCAGATAGGTAAAAAATAAAAAGCATAAAAAAGCATTTCTGACAGAGTGTGTGTTTTGAAGAACTGCATAGTCTTGTCAAATATCAGAAGGAAGGCATGTTCCAGAAACTGGATTGACAGGACCTGTTTTGTGTGGTTTGCCTCAGTAGCATTTGATGTTACATCCTAATCTTGGTGTTTTCAGGTAGCCAGTTCTGGATTTTGCAACAACACGGGATCTTGCAAAGTACCCTGTTCTCTGATGATGCATATCAAATCTTTTTTGGGTTTTAGCACTAAACAGATTTCACTTTAGATAACATTAAGATAATATTTTTCTAAAGTACTCTGCTGTGTGTTACAGTGTGTCACACCAACAAAGTCTAATGCATCTAAGTGCCATGTGGTATAAATCAAAGGACCTTTTTTTCCAGAAATAACATGAAGTAATAATGTAAAAAGAGAAATATATTGGGTTTTTGGGTTTTTTTTCAATCTTATGAGGCCTTAAATTATTTGTTTCAGTGAACATACTCTAATATTTCACTTCTTTGTTTGAAGATACGTGTGCATCTTCAAGTGACTTGTGACCTGAAGTAAAATGTAACATGGGAATGTCTTCTGTAGTTTCTAAGCTATAAAGATATTCTATACATTTGAAATTTCACATGTCATCTACTGCCCTTAATAGAATTGTGAAGTGCTCTTTAATGTTCAACAAACTTAGGAACATGTCTTGGTGACTGACAGGTACTAGATACTGCTTTTATTATCTTCTGTTACAAGGTCATTATGGAGGGAGTTTTGACATCAGTATCTTTGGACTTTAAACATGAGTGTTATATTTCATGTGTTTCTTATCAAACCTGGAATATCAAATTAATTTTTATTATGTAACTAATTTACAGAAATAAATCAACATTTCAAGATGTAATCAGAAAGTAAGAAGAAATAGTTATAGACTGTGGAACTTCATTGGTACTGTGTTGGTATAAAGCACTTTCTAGTAAACTAGTGGGAATGACACTAGTTTCCTTAATTGCCTTGGCATATAGCTTAGCGTGGAACACACTACAAGTTCACAGATTTTGATGTCACAATTATTTTTTTACCATTCTGTGCATCTGTGAGAGCATATTTAATGTTTTACTCTGAAAACTGAATAAAAGACATAGCTGCAGTCCTGGTTTCCGGAAGTAATTTAAAATCTACGTAGCTGTGGAACAGTCCCTAGAGCCTCATTATGAGTAACGTGGAAAATGAGAGAGTGATTAAAAAGAATTCAAGAATTGCAGGGCTTCACCTTGTCTGATCTACAGGTATAGCTTGCAGATAAAAGCCTGGTTTTTTTGAAGTTCTGTTGACTCATGTAATTGCTATTGTAGCTGTAGTACATAAAATCAAGTGATATTGTTTAGTTTTTCTGTTATCTAGAAACGTTTAAAGTAATAAGCAAACCACTGTTGAATCAAAAATTATGTTCACATTTTAGAAGCTCTTTTTGAGAAGGAAATGTTAAAATCTGAGCCTGTGTTAAACATTTTATGTGTTCTTTTATGTTCTAAAGGTCTTCAAAGCAGTGTATCCAAGTCTTAAAGATGAGAAGTACCTGCAGAAGGCAGTGGTCAGTGAAGTTATTTTCACAGCACAAATCATTAAGCAAAGACTGCTGGACCGTTTAATGTCAGAACATGAGGAGTATAATGATGATCCTGCTGAGAGAAAATCCAAATTCCAACCTTCAGTGAGATGTTTTTCACAAGATCTTGGAAAGCTGGTTGTTGACAAAGGCATGGAGCCGTTTGTGGATGGAAATGTGGTTTATATACCTCTTAGAACAATCTTTTCTTTTCCCAAAGTGAATCACCTTTGTGGTACCTTTGAGAAGTTACACGACCTTATTGCTGGCAAGGTCACATTGAGCAGCGATGGCTCTGCTGTGATGTTCACTACTGAACATGAAAATGAAGAGAATTAGATCACAGATTTCTCCTACAAAGTTCAATTAAAGTAATGGAAGTATTTTTTTAGGGGCTGTCAAATGGTGTGTTCTGTGTGCTAGCTAGAATCACAAAATCTTTTCTAAACCTTCCAGTATTTGTCCATGAACACCTTTGTCATTTAGTGAAGATGAATGCTTCTGACAAAGATAGCAGTAACTTGTCGAGTATCAGGGCTAAAAGAAAAGAATTCCTATGAAGAAAAATTTTAAGTATTTCTGTTTGTTTTCTATTACCATATTGTAGCTATCATGACTAGATTCTTTTTGGTAATCTTTTGTTATCTCCAAGGATAGTTGATGATAACATAGAACTATGTTGTTGTGCTGAATAATGTGAGTCAGACATAGGTTTATTTTTTTCTTAATAGAATAAAATTTATAGATGCATTTTTTAAGATGAGAACATACTCAGGTTTGCGAAAACTTAATATTGTTCCAGATAAATTGGAATGTGCCACACACATTTATAGCTAAGTAATTCAATACTAGGGAAGAGTGCCATGATGTTGAACGTAGGGGGTGGAGGGAGATGTGGATTTAGTCATGTTTTTTTTATCAAACCTCTTGACAACTGCTGCTTGGGAATTAACTTTCATCCTGTAACTTTCCAGAAGCTGAATTTAATTAATTTGAAATGGGTATTTTGACTATTCTGTTTTTGAAAAATAAAAAAATCTTTTATTGTGAATGTTAAACTGCTCTCGGTGTACCTGAAAATGTTTTTTTTTTTGTGTTTTCATATGCAGCTGTTGCCCAATAAGTCTTGACGACACATTCAACAGAAGTGAAAAGCAGAGATGTTATAGATAATAGAGTTTATGGGCTTAAGAGGATGACTTTTTCTTAAGTAGAGATGAATTGTATGTATAAATGCACAGTAAGCAAATATTAGATGATGGATTTAGGAAGACAGAAATTTTGAAGGATGCACAGTATTGGCCTGTTCATACAGGATTAATGAAGCAATACAGTGCAGTTCTTTTTAAGTTTGTGTACCCAAATTTTTTGAACCAATTTTAATATCTCAACTGAGTATTTCTTTTAAGTAAGAGATGGTTAATTAAAAAATGTCATTCTGTGTGTTTCATGATGTTATTGGCAGCTTAGAATGAGTATTATCAGAACTGACTTTATGTTTATGAAACATGAAAGTTTCACAACTTTCTGAAAATAAAAAATTCGGTGTAAGGGCATGAAAATTTCTTAAAGAAGATGGCTGTATCCTTCTGCCTAAATTTTTGAAATTTACTTGATTAAGGTGAAAGATAAGACATAAAGGGAAAAGGCAGAAGTAATTCACTGACTTGAGAAATGATACAGAATCTGTAACAGGTTGAGTTTCAGGGAAAGAAGAATGATCTGCAGTGCTCTGTCATACTGAATGATTAAAAAGTACTTAAGCTTTGTGTTTTGTGGGAGATTTTTTTTTTCTCCTACAACAAATAGACATGGATTATTAAATTTATCACAATATTTGTCACTAACATTAAGAAATAATTAAAATTAGTCTTTATATTTAGAATGGTTTTACTTTTTTGACATTGTGATACGAACTTGCCATAGTTGGTATGTTAAAATGTATGTAAAATTCAAAATCGGTAAAGATTCTTTGGACTTCAATAAGCCTAGCGGTTTGAGAATAGCATTTTCTTGCTATAAGAAATACCTCTGCAGCTCACTATATTTATTAGAGTTATAAGATTTTTGGACTACAGAACTTTTTTCTGTGTAATTTATTTTTGAAACATTGTATCTTTAGTGTACTTTATAGCCCAATTACTTTGAGGAAAAGGGAAGAAAAGAAGGGCCTGTGAGATTCAGAATGATATTTGTCTTGAATTTTGTATTCAGGTAACATCTAATTACAGGACTGTCTTGTGAACAGACAAGACTGTATAGAAGTACATGCTTGTTTTTCCTTAAAACAATACACCCTTAAGGCTTTGTAGCTATATTTGGAAAATGGTTTATGTGAATATTTGGTGGACTGATATGAAGGGGCCTAAACCATCATTCAGTTTTTAGGGGGTTCATAGATGCTTTCCTTCTTTGGAACACAGTTAAGTTTTTAGTGATAGCTTGGGCAACCATCCATTCCTACATTCTTGCTTTTGCCTTTCTTGGGGAAAATCTGAAGTCAAACTACAGATGTTTGGCCCTGTCTGTTCACAGCGTCCCTTAGGATACGTACGTGCACTGAAACTGAAGATAATATTGCATATCGTGTACAGAAGTGCTATTTGGAATATATATATTTTAATTGAGACTGCTACCTTTTACTAAAACAAGGTATGCTGTTTGTGTGCCAGCTTTCCAGTTTTCCACTAGCTTAAATAAATTTTAATCAAGATTTCTTTAAAGTACTGAATTAACTGTCTTTTCAGGAGCAGTTAAGGCCTCTCACAGGATTCACTGTGCACAGCCCTTTACTATCAGGTTGGTCTTTTGAGGAAATGATGAATATTTCTGAATAAACACAGTATTTATTGTGTCGCATTTAAACTTGCACTTTGACAAAAGGTCAAGTCTCATGTCTCCAACCAGGGTGCTGAAAGGAAGTTTATGATGATGAAATATTGTAGACTCTGGCAATATCACTGACCAGAAGATGGCACACATCTCAAAACAGATCAACTTTAGGTTGTTCAAAACTGTAAAATTGAAATAAAGTAGATTAAAAAACCAACAAACCCCAAATAACAACAAACAAACAAAAACCCACCACAAAACTGAGTATCAGGGAAATAATGTGATAGCTATTGAGCAAGTTAGTAGGAATTGATTATGGTCAGAATAGCTGAACAGAATGTTTTCTGATCAGTGTTAAAACTAATAACAAAGCGAGGAAGTGGTATAAATAAGTTCTAAAAATATCCCTTCACTTAAATAATAAAAACCAACTGTGTAATTGTGAGAGCTGGAGGACTTAATTGTCTGTCTCCCTAGAGATTTCTCAAACAAATAGATCTCACAGCTAACAAACTTCTAACGTGTTTCAGTCCTGTCTCCCATAGGTTTCCATGGTATTATGCTCTATTCCATACTTGTTATCATTACGTTGATAAATGATGTTTGGAATATTGAGTTACAGCTGGTTATGTGTAACTCATAACAGTTAGTTGGTGGGATTTTATTGGTTTTGTTATTTAAGCTGATAGGAAGGGGCTTCTGAAACGACAGAAAAATTCTTATGGAAAAAGTCCTTTGCACTTTCTGCCTCATTCACAAAATTCACAAAATTTTTAACGCAGGTTTGTATGCAAGCAGTTTACTGGGAACATCCCCAAAATAAAATGCACTAACACTAGCATATACTCAGATGAGGATATTGGGGAAACATTAGTAGATCATAAGGCAATTTAAAAAGAACAAAAAAACCCCTAACTAAAAACCCCAATAAGTAGTGCCTTTACAAGTATGTGAACAATTGTAGTTGTGATCGGAAGGGCAGTGCATACAGCTCTGCACCTAGGCAGAGCTTTGCTAGTTTATGCTTAGGGATTTTCCTTCACATAAATAAAGAAAATTGTTACTTAATAATTTCTAGTTTTTAACAAGGAAGCAACAAAAGGAAAATAACCCGTTCCACAGAAATGTTAACAAATGTATTAAGATGTGTCTGTCTTTCCCCTTCTTGTCAGCAGATCCTGCTGAGACTCCATACAGGGAACTGAATCAACTTACCTGTCACAGAAACTTGTGGTCCAACAGGTGGGAAGAGGAGAGCAGGCAAGAACAGAGAGAAGGCAGAACTACTTATTTTGCCTCAAGAATTATGGAAGGTCATTTTTTCCCATGCTACTAAGCTAATTTTTTGTCTGTGTTGTTGTTTTCCCATGTCAGAAGGTCCACAAAATGCACGTAAGTGTTCAATGACAGCATTTTAAGTTCTGGTACTTCGTATCTCTGCTTTGTTTTGTTTGGGTTTTTTTCCCATAGTAGTAAAGGAAAATCTTTCCTTATACCACAATAATGGTTTTGCCTTGGTATATTACATATGTAAGTGCAACAGTGGTGCATAACCTTGTTCTCATTCATGAGATGTTTTCCTTCCAGATTAAAAAAGAAATGTGTCCAAAATGGCACATTTTCCTTACAACATATGCATCACTAAAATAATGTGAAAACACAGAAGTAGAAAGAGTGAAGCATTAAAAAAAAAAAATCCACATGTGATTGTATTTGCAGTTGCTGGTATTCAGTAAGGCGACTAGCATCTATGAATGTTTTATGTATATACATGTATCCTTCTGAGAGAACTCTGTGAGGTCCTTAACTGGAGGATTTGTTTGGTGATGAGATTTGCCTTTTATTCTATTAGGAAACTGTTGATTCATAAAAACAGAAGAGAGGCAACAATCCACAAAAGAAATTCTAAGATATTCTGCTGAAATTTTGGAAAAAATGTTGTTCTTTTTGAATTGAAAGACAGCTGAGACTGTCATTGGTTATACATGGTACAGTTACTTCTCTTAATCCTTTCTATACAATTAATTGATAAATGAACTGTTATGAGTGTGAAATAGTACTATAATTAGATTCAACTTTCACCAATCTAAAAAGTTTGGTTATTTTGAATGCTTTGATGAGAAAAGAAATCCATACCACAATTATTAGAAAAATAAGAAGGTAATTCACAAAGTTATACAAATTGTACGAAAAGTTCTAGTAGCAGTAAGTCTTTACAACTCAACTGAGGAGGATTAATTGTCATTTGCAAGGCGAGGAAAGGCTATAACACAGTGCCCTCAACTTTTCCCAAATACTGCTAGTTGTAGAGCCTGCTTAATAATTAACTTACCAATATGCCTCACATTTTAAAATTGATTCTTCATTTGTGTAAGACAGACATATTATTTTTCCTCTCAAAGAGACAGATAACTAACTATGTATTAGTAACTCTGCCATTAAATACTTTGTGGACTGGAGATGAAGTTTTAATAATCTGCGGAGGCAAAGTTTGAAAAGCAGTAGAAAAATTGAAATGGACACAGACTTCCAGTTAAGTTTGTAATTTTTGCATTAAAGAAGTCGTCACAATTGTTTAGAAACAGATTCCAAGCTGAAGACATGAGTTTATTGAGAGTCTGAGAGATCTACATTTAAATTACAGTAAAAAAACCAAACAACGAAAACCCACCAACACATCCCGAACAGTTTACTATACGAGTCTCTAGTAGTATCGTAACAGTTTACAAAAAAGAAAATATTATATCTAAATATGAAGGTTATATTCCACTTAAAATATGCAAAATTAGAGAATCACCTCATAAAGAGTTGTAACTCAAAGAACAATAAATTACTAGAATACACTTTAATTAAAAGCTTTATTCCCCCATAAACATCCCTCCTATTTAAAAGGTCTGCTCAAGCAAGAAAATAATTGGTTTCTAGTAAACAAAATATCTGATCTACGGCAGTTAGCTATGCCTTTTAACATAGAATACAAATCTGGGCTATGGAAATTCCCTCAAGAATTATATACGTAGCTGTACAATGTTTTTTAGAAGTCTGTTTTTCTTAAATTATGCCTGTTTTTCCTAGTAAACTTAAGTAAGCTACCATCTAACTACTACTGGTTTTAATAGATTTGTCAACAAGTGTTACAGTGTTAAAGAGTACTGAAAGCAACTAATTTATACAAATTTCATGCATCTTGTGGCTTGCAGTAGGATTTTTTTGGTACAAATTAGTTATATAACAGGACAGGAAACTATCATGTTCTGAGAGAGGGCTGTGTACTAGCAGTTATGTAGTTTCTGTTTAAAATTCCTGTGGAGGACAGAAATGGATAATACCACACTTTCATTAACAGCAGCTAACATATAATCTTTGTATTAATTATTTTACCCATTAAAACACTTTAAAGAGATTGCAGTTAGCAGTAGAAAATAAAATTAAGTACCATAACTGAGAAATAGATCATGTTAATCATATTCAATAACAGCTTTAAAATCTGAAATGACCTTAAACACATACAAATTAGTTTAATAATTCTACTACGGATTTATGGAAAACAAAGCCTGCTTTTCCTAATTAAACCTATTAAATATGGCCTATTTACAAGTAAATAAAAGGGTGTCAAACATCACTCTGAGCAGAATTTGAAGCATTCAGAGTTTTCAAAAAATGGCCACACTATTGATATTTTTATTTAATCTAAGCCTTACTGAGAAACAATACAATGAATCGTAACAAAATTAATTTGCAATTTACAATTAAATACTGCAGAGCCAAGCCTGAATTAGAACTATTTAAAAATGGATTCTTTCATAATTCTCAATTAAAATTTTAAGAGATCTTTCATCTTTCTTGCCTGTCAGGCAAATCACTATTTGTGCAAATTTAAATACAGTACATTGACTTTACAGTTAACAGTGGACAGACAGTGAAGGAAGAAGCGTTCAATAAGTCTGTTGCACAGTAAGACTTTTTCAGAGTGCAGAGTACATCTACAATAAAGTGCTTTTCTTAATAAGTTATATTGATAATACTATAGATGTTTACCTAGTTTTAAAGCTTAAATTGCTTAGTAAATAGTTTAATCTCCCTTTACCTCCCCAATCCCACAGGGCACATTCAAAACACAAGCAAAGCACTAACTACCTGTGAAGGATTAATCTACAATAAAAAGTTCTAAACAGACTAGGTTTGTAAACAGTACCATCCCATTGAATCTCAAGGTTCATGCATTATTGAAGTGAGTTTCTGTGGCAGCAGCTTTTGAACTTCAGATTTAACAATCAAGCCAGCTTTCTTGATAATACACTACTGTGCCTTAGTATTTTGATGTGGAATCCCACTTCTTATGTCACTTGCATGCAAACAGATGTCACATTTGATGTATTTAAGCCTCTAGACTTCATTTACAGTTAACACAACTGATTAGCGGCTGGTTTAGGTCTCTTTAGTTGGCGTTTTTTTAAATGGATGTGAAGTTCACCTCTGCTGTTCAGCATTACAACGATGTTATGCTCAGTACCCTTAAGAAAAGGTTTTGGTTATGTTAACACATAGTTGGGCTGTTTGGTGGAGGCTTTAATTTTGGCTTGATAATAATTTTGACTTGATAGAAGTAATTAGCTTCTGTAAGACCAAAATGGCAGGTAGGCTCAAACTGAGTAATTAATTTCTTCAGGTTCATTTAAGACCAACTTTTAGAAGCTTCTTTAGGTAAGAAGCTACGAAGTACATCACTGCAAGTGATGTCCTGTATAAAATACTGAAGTGAGACTCACTTCATCACCCTTCCAAAAATGTTTCATGCAACTTAAAAAGCAAGTAGTTCCACTAACATCAAGTAGAGTTCACACAAGGTATACATAGCTAAACATTGTTTTCATACCACAGAAATGAGGCTCTGTGAGCAAGAGGCATTCCATTATTTTTCAAAACAAAGATCCCATTGAGTTCATTTTGGCTTTCACAACTCTTGCAACAGAGCAAACAAAACCGGAAGTATCAACGACAGAGCTCCAAGTTTTCCTCTTGTTTGTCATTCTAGTCTAGCGTTTTATCACCACCTGCTCATATGCTCCAGATCCTACTCTGAAAGAATATTTGTAAAAAGTTAATTGGAATTGAACTAAAGTGGAAATTAAACAGCAAGTATCACAGTTCAGCAAGTTTATTATTTAAAAAAAACAACCAACCAACCACCCCTCCCCAAAAACAACAAAAAAACCCAACCAAACAGCTAAATGTGAAGGGTAGAAAACATGCATAATTACCATGCCATTGAGTAACCTACACTTTAATGCATTAAAGCATTTTCTGTTATACTACAGTCAAAATGAAGAATGATAAATAATGTTACTGAAAAATAAGTTACTGTTGGACTTCGCTGTAGTTCCTTAAACATTATCTTTTAGGTACCCCTCCCACCTCATATATATCATATGCAGCTAATACCTTTTATATACATTTGTATGTAAATAGAGAAATGTCTCAAAAAACCAGTAAGTGACAGTCTTCTTACATTAAGATACAAGAAAAACATCTTCCAGTCTTTTGTTCATGCTGAATTGTAAATGCACAGTTACAAAACTGTCTCACCCCCACATGACAGAGCATAGTGCGTTGTTTTACATGGTAAATTGCAGTACTATGTCAAAAATTAATAGGGCAAAGCTCTGCCTTAGTATAATTTTCTGTCTGGCCTGTTCTGGCAATTGAATTAGGACAGATCTCTATATACCATTGTAGTGTGTTCTATAGCCATACACATTATCCTAGATAGAAGTTAGTGTGCCCAGTTTGCAAATAAGCCAATAAATTATCTTTTAACCATCAGTATTGGTTGCTGTGTAAAATATTCGTTTTATAACTTTCAGCACATTATCTGTGCTAACTATATTCAGTCTTTATACCTAGTTCCAGAAGTACTTGCTGAAATACTAATGCTATGCTAATTTTGTGAGATAAAGAAAAATCTTAGGAGCTACCCTGGACTACAGAATCATGGTATTAGAACATATTCTTACATGTTTTTAGTATTTTTTCATCTGAGAAAACTCTTAATACATTCAAGTCAAGTCACATATCAGAGCATTTGAAGAGAGTTCAGAGAAGAAAATATATTCCTGGTTCTAAAACAACTACAAGAAGATAATTTGAAGCAGATGAATGAGGAGAGAGTTTACAAATATTGAAAGATACACAAGCCATTGAAACAGGAATAGCGTAGCGTATTGAAACAGAAGGAGCTGTGAGCAAAACTGAAGTGAAGAAAATCAGGTGTGTTATCAGGAAGACTTAAAATTTGATCCTCTAAAGGTAGATGTGACTTTCTTCCAGCTCCAGAGAGTAACGTAATAAGTCTGTAGAGCTAAAATTTCAAACTGGTGCCTGTTTCCTGTGTCCATACTGAACCATTGCTCATATCTGAAAACTTTGGAATGGACACTCTTCAGAACTTCTCAAAGTTCTAATTCTTATAGCTGACACATCAGTTTCATTTTGGAACTAACCTATGTGTTTGATTTTAAAACCTGGCAATCTAATTCTTTTGCTGCCTTTAAATGATACACAATAGAAGATGCAAAGATCAAGAATGTACATACAGAAAAACTGCATTTTTGTTTAGTATTACCTATGGATTAGTTGTTTAGGCTACATACCTGTTAGGTAGATGATGGCTTCCAAAAGAAGTGCTTCCACCAGGGCCCACAAATAATCTTAAACCTTCTTCTAAAAAGCAAGGCAATTAACACATTAGCTTCCTTTAACATTGCTCTAGCTAAAATGCAGTCACTTTAAATCTACCAGTTTTGTAACTGATAATTTCAGATGCAAAAGTTTTAAGTAATGAAGAACTAAACTTCACATGGTATAGGTTGGAGGAATAACCCTCCTCATAAATCTGCCCCTACTGTTTTCTTTTCAGCCTTAAAGTAATTCTTTAGGAAAGTTACCCGAGTCTTGCAAGTGTCTTTTCAACTTCTGGGAGGCAGGATGAAGCAGAAAATGCAGTGATCCATATGCACAGTCCTTCCAATTACAGGCAACATGGACTATGAAGAGAGTGGGTTTTCCTACGACCTGGAATGTGCATCAATTTTCCCTAAGCTCCCTTATTTATCTCCATACCTTCTGCACTTGAGTCTAAACTGAAGTCTTGACTCTGGAGTATTTTTTCAACTATATCATCAGCATCAACTCTGGTAGCGTCAACCCTCTTCAGCTGTGACTCCACAGAGTCTTGTTTTACAGGATGTCTGCAAAATGAATGTATTTAGAGCTCTTAGAAGTCATGTAGTAAATTATGTTTTACTTCTGCTAGATAAGGCTTTCAAAGTTTAGTGTACCTGCAGAGTTTTTCTGATGGTGCATCTTTAACAGATGTATCAATATTAGCTTCAGTTACTTTTGGCTCAGTCTCTTCACATGGCTCTAGAATACTTCCAATTCCTGTCGAGGTACTACCCCCTGAGGTGGTTCTCCTGTGGCAGAGTTCAGACAGACTGGATGATCTAGAGTGACACGTGCTGTATCCTGTTGGGAAAATGCAGGAGAGCTAAGTTAGGAATGTTGTTGACAGCCAAGATTATTACTTGTATTTTACCATCCTGAAAGCAGAATTTGTGTTTTGTCTTCCTATAAAGAGACTTCAAAAGCCTTATGAATGTACGGGAATACACCAACCAGGCAATTTATTTTGGGGTTTGTGTTCTAGCACATTTTTTTTTCTAAATAACTCTTGCTTCCTAACAAACATAATGACTTGGTGTTATTACTTGCCCTTCAGTTTTTAGAACTAAGGCTCCATTTGTACATTACTTGTTTTTACACATGGAAGAGATAAAAAATCTCATTCAGTTCTGTTGATTGGAGGGAGCTAAAGGGAAAAGCTGTCTCACATCTGAAGAGATAATTCATTGTGCTTTTAAGAGGGAAAAAATATTACCCTCCCCACACCTGAAACTCCTAGGAAAAAGCTTTCAACTTCAAACTATTTTTTTTTTTTAAACAAATAAAGTATACTTATCTTCTGTAGTCTAAAACTGTGAAAGTAAATAAACCCCAACAATTCATAACAAAATTGTCAACAGCTACCTGACAGTTTTGACTGCTGACTTGCATAGCTTGATGTTCTGGAATGTCCACATGCACCAAGTTCATCTGGGACTGAAGCACTCTTTGATGAGACATCTGCAACATACACAAGTCAGATAATGTTGCTAAGGCCAGCTTTGTTATTACTTTGCCTGTAATCTTGATTGGACTCAAGTGTCAGATTTCCCAGAGGGATTAGGGACTTGACACTGGTTTTCAACAACCCCTTTTGAAGATTTAAGTGGTACAAAAATACCACGTATGTTAACAAATATGCATTCCTTAAAAAAAATACTAAATATAATAATATGTTTCTGTCTGAATAAAACAGAGAGTACCATTGGGTTAGAAAGATTTGTATGAAATGTAGCTTTAGGCTTGTCTACACGGTAGACATCAAAGACATCACCGTGCTTTCCATAGTACGATAGTAGAATGACGTGCTAGATATTTTCTGGCTGAAAAAGTAACTGTGGTTAAGACAACTTAACTTGTGTTTAGGGTGGAAACAAATAAGCTGTGTGAGAGCCTGAAGCTTGTAAAAAAAACCAAACACAAAACCCCACACACCCCCAAAAAAACCCCAAAATCCCCAAATTTCAACCTGAAATAAAGTATTTTAATAGTATTTTTTCTAATTGTCTGTATTTCAGAGTAACTAGTTTAAAATTATACAATACTTAGAACTTTTACCACGCAAAATTTACTCAGGTATGCATGTACCTATGATTCATAAGTTGAAAATCAAGAGCCAAATTAAATGGTCAGTTAAAATACAAACCCAAAGCAAATCAAGAAATGTGACACACAGAAACAGAAAGATTTTAAATAGAAAGCAGGGTATCAATCCACTTCCTGTTCTTTCTTTCCATTAAATAAACCGTTACAAAATTAAAAAGGAGAGATTCCATTGATGTTATCTAGTAAAGCGTGTCTCAACAAATAACCAGAAAGGTCCCCTTTGTGGGCCAACTGTCAGCATCCCTTTAAGATTAAATGTACCTTTAAGTACACGTTTCTTGTACCTTTAAGGTACATGAAACCTTGAAGCTCTGAAGCCAGTTATAAAAGAATTGAGAAATTAAGAGCATTATTTTATACCTGTGATGCCCAGATGTACTACTTGTAAGTTTTCTCCGCCTTTCCTGTCCTCATGCAAAGATTCTGATTCTCCAGCAACTGCTATAGACATTGCTGTGGAAGGAGGCCTGTAAGGAAAAAGGTGGTTAAGATTTGCCGTACTTTTGCTCTAATCCCTCCAAATTTATCAGCCCAGATTTTTCTTTTTAAGTAAATTGGCATAATTCATACTGTGCTTCAAGTTAATACGCTTGTAACTTTTTTTTTCTGAAAACATTCTGCCTAACCCCCTGTTAAAAAAGGGAAAAAAAAAACCAAGAAAAAGGACATACTACAGAATCTATCTGCTCAGCCCTCAGTCCTTCAGGCTTCTGGAGATCCTTGGAAAGGCTCTTCCTTTTTAATCATTGGTAGAGTGATATCTGTTTATTTTGAAGTTCATAATTATTTTTTTTAAATTGAAACATAGGATAATTTACACGTTAAGAATACATATAATTCAGTACTTCAGGGAATACATGACAAGATGGTATGTTTAAAAAAAAAACCAACCCGTACAACGACATTTGGCCTACTCAACTTGTGTACTGTCATGTACTCCTGGCTTTGTTTCATCTCTGCTACAGTACATGAAGAGATTCTGGGCTGATAACCTTCCCATTCCTAACAAAGGGGCCTATGTTAACATCTCCATGTATTCCCCTCTAAATTCTACCTCCTGCAAAATAAAAAAAGTATCATGTATGACATAATTTAAATTTGGTTCTAATTTAAAAAAGCTTTTAATAAGGCTTAAATGCTTGTTTCAGATTGTGCCAAGACGCAAAAGGATATTTTATTAAAATGAATAAACTTCTAAGTTTGTGTTTTGCTAGTGCAAAAGGAACTAATTAGAAAATGACAAAGAGAAAGTAATCTTCTTTTGCAAGCAAGTACAAGTAAAATACATTTCAAGATGTTACCTACAGTTTTTTTAATGCTTTGTTATTTTTTACTTTGGGAACAGATTTATGGGTCTGCAAACAACTGGATACTTGTTGACATGTTTAGATTTGACATATTCAATAAATTAGTCACTGTCTTTATGTACAATAAAGACATATTCCCTCTCTTATGTTTGAAAGTAAAGAGAGAAGGAGAAAAAGCACTTCTAGAAATACAATACTTGTGGGACTTAACTGCCTAAAATACTTTTGAAAGCAAAAACTCAATGCTTTCAGGGATGTCACCCCAGATCAAACATCAAGGCTTCTAGGCTTCTTCATAAAATATATATCTGATTCCAGATTGTGAAATTGTTTTAAGGTTTATTTTTCTTTCTACCAAGGACATCTGGATTAGATAAATTTTTTGTTCTGTTTGTGTTGAAAGTTTACGTTCCAGGAAATGGTTATATCATCAGTTTGGAAGAAAATGCCAAGTCTGAATAATTCCAGTTACAGATTTTTTCCTAGGGAGCCAGAAAACTATTTGGGTACTAATTTCAAATACTTCAGTACCACCCAGTAAAGAACAGAAATACATTGTTTTATTCACATACAAAAGTAATGATTAGTTAGTTGCCTTTGAGAAACTGTTTATCAGTACCAGTGATGTATTTGTTAATAGGTCTGACTCAAAAGTAAATCAAGATGGGCTAAATAACTAGAGATACAGAAAAGCTTTGCTCAATAAACAGATTCGGATAATACCGTCTTACTATTTATTCAGTAAGCACAAAATTGGATTTTACAGCGTGCTATTTTTCTTACTGAAGGTTAGAAGAAGAGAGGAGAAAGGGCCTTTTGTGGTGCAAGGGGACATTGTAGAGTTCCTGTGGTGAATCATCTGAGCTAGACTGGTGCAGGCAACATTCTCAGATCTCCTCAGAAACAAAGGTAAGGGTACAGCCACAATAGTAATGCACAAAGTCTCTAGTTGGTACAGAAAACAGTTCTTGATTATCCTAATTATACCAGCTCAAAACAGCTAAAACCTCCAAACCATGAGTTACTTCATACTTGTACATCAGACTGAGTTAGGAGATCAGTGGTGCTTTTCCTGGAGTTGCAGCCTCATTTCACCTTAAACACAATCTTTTTTACTTAAGAAAGACTTCAGCATATGTTTACTGCTACAGATTAAGCCTTTATGAGATTATTATCTTTCTTCATCAGATTATTCAACCTACATTAATCTGATAAATAATGAAGTTAAATTCCATTTACGACAGTATTTTGAATAAAAAACCTAATCCGTTATGAAGTTAGTGTTTCAATGCAGTAGTTTGTGAGTAAGCACTATATCTTTACGATGGAAGATATCTTTGATACAACATAAAGTCTGAAAGTATAAATAAAAGTTGAGAACCTACACAAAAAGTTGAGATTGACATAACAAGGGTGAAGCTAGCAATTTTTTTTTGATTGCTTTCCTTAAACTCATTTTTTCTTTTCATGTGGGAGTTCTTCATTTCCTACTGATCAGGATAATTAAGTTAACTGTTAGCAAGATAGTGGTGTTCTCTGGAAATGGGAAGCTTGCCAGTTACACTGTTTCAGTTTAGTCATTCACTAAGCTTGGGTGCCTCATAACAAAATAGCTTATTAGCATAGAAAGAAGGCAACAATTTCATCTTACTCATGACTATGTTTTTCCCTAGCACGTGTCATTTTTCTGTTCTCTGGTTAGTTACGGGAAGCTAGTGTGCTCTAGCAAAACTATTACATTTCCTTAGCTACAGATTAAGGACAATGAAGCCAAAGGATCCTGAATATATAGCAGTGTATTTTCCTAGCTATCCCCCCCCCCGCCCAGATGTTACCTCTTGCATCTTTTACTAAGTTGCATAATGTCTTTGCTAACTAAATATCTCTAAGTGCTTTCTCTTGTACTAAGTTATATCACACTTCTGTTTTTTAAAAATTAAATCTTTTAAAATCATCTGAGACTTGTGAATAAAAGGACTAACAGCACATTTTCCAAACACAAGTATTAGTCAGATCACCCCATAGTGAGTATATTTATATAAGCTTGCTGCAGAAATAGTTTTCCCATAAGTGTTTCTTTGATTATTATTTTTTTTTTAAATTACAGATGTACAGCCTAATAGTCTTTGCTTGAAAATACACTATTGAACGGCAAGGAGAACTATGATACTTCTAATGGTATTTTGACCATGTTAGCCATTATGCAGCTACCATTATTTGTCTGTGCCTTTTTTTTTCTTCTAATATTGTTGCCAAATTGGAAAAATTTATAAACACAAATTAGAAGTGTAATTCTGAACATGGAATGCATGACCAAAACACTATCCCCCAGAGATTTTTTTATAAACTTACGTTTTAAAGCATGGGTCTCCAGACATTAGCTGCATGTTGATCAAAACCTACACATTAAGAAAACAAAACCCACTCTTAAGAAAAAAAAATTAATTGGTCTGTGATACATGGATACACAGTCAGTCACTAAGTTATACTTGCCATGAATCTTACATTTAAGTAAAATTAAATGGCATCAACACATACACAAACAAACACACATTCAAAAAACTACGTATTTTTTCTTAGTGCACATGCAAGCAACACAAAATAGCATTTAAAGTAACATAGTTGCAGGAACAAGATTCTGCAAAAGATATATAGATCAAGAAGAATCTTAGAATCATTAATAGTTAAGATGGTTTCAAGGGAAAAATAGACAGGAAATCTAAAAGATTAATGAGCAAACAGTATTGTTTAAAACAGTGGGTGCTGAAGTATGTTCTTTTCTGAGAGTGTTTAGCAAAGTGCTAGCATACAAGGTCTGGTTGTGCTAACATCAGAGATAAAGGAAAACCACAAAAAGTAAATAACGCTATAGGACAACAATGCATTGAGAAGGCTTGTTAGCTGGGCCAAAGCCATCAATTAAAAAATCTTCTGAACAAAGTCTATGACTGTCTTAAAGAAATCAGAAAGTACATGCTTAGACAGTATACTCAATAACATGAGAAATTAATCCTAGTGTCTTGGTAGGAAAGGAAATCTTTAAAAAATTTATTTTTTTGTATCATTTTGTATGTATCAATTTGTATCATTCTATATGTAATTATTTTCAGGTTTATGCAGCATATTAATTTTTTTAAGCTCCCTGGACTAATGGAAGAGAACAGCAGCACGGGTTTCTTGCAACAACGCTCACCGATTGTTACATTGATTACTATCAAATAGAAGAGGAAAAGTTCCAGGAGTCATGGAGGTGTTGAAGCTAGTTTATACATAAATAAGCTAATTAAGAGATTCAGGCTTAGAAAAGCTGCACAGGAAGTTGCCCAGTCTTAAAGATATAATCGCTATGTTTATATGAATGTATTAACTTTTTCATCATGCTTCACTATTCCATTTTTCAGTTCCTGTTAAAATCTGAATACCTTTTGAAAGCTTTTATTTCACAGCTATCCAGATCCATTTCAAAGAGTAGGACAAACTATTTTAGACTGCATGGATTTTAATGATTCTCTCTGAACGATACTGATGTTCTTACTTTAAATACTTTTCCTTCTAGAATGAGATTCAGCAATATGTTTTAAATTTAATTAAGTGCATAATAATACCACTTGTTCTCTGCTTTATTTGTTTAAGTATGATAACGGAAACAAATTACTTTGAGAATGGAGTTATCTTGTCTTGTATTTTTGGTATCATAACCTTCCAGTAAACAGCGACGAGTGGTATTTCCCGATCCAGCAAATTCTGCTAGATTTAGATCTGCAAATCCCAGCTGTTAAGAGAAAATTATTAAGTTAGTAGTAAGCATATTATTAAATGAAGGTACTTGTTACATGCACAGTACTGAGTGCCACTCAACACCAGTTTCTCTCAAATATGAATAAGATGATCCCAATTAAAGGGAGCAGCCCAAGATAAAAAGCAGAAAACAAATGTTGAGTGCCAAATTCTGCATAGTTCTATTTTCTGTTAAAAATTAAAGTCTCAAGTGAGAAAGTAAACAGGGAGAGTTTTCTTTATTTTTAAAAGTAAACACATGGAAAATGGTTTACTTTTATCAACCTTTTCAACATAATAAATTGAAAGAAAAAAACATTCTGGTGCTGTATGTAATATTATATACCTAGAAAACACATTACCGTGTCACTGTAATGCACATAATGAAATCATAGGTATTAGAGTACTATTCTAGAATTACTTTAAAAGGTGTAAAAGGACAAGAAAAGGCAAAATTAGATACATCTTAATTTACCTTTGCATAGGCCTTTCCTCCTTTTAACTCCTAGAAAAAAAGAAAAGATGACATGCTGTTAAGCTGTTAAAGATAATGACTGGGTTGCTTTGTTTGTTTTGTGTTTTTAGAAGAGCAAATAATAATCTTCCTTTTAAAATAGCTCAACACATATTTGCTCTGCTGTACTGTTGTCATTTAGAACTTCCTATTAATAATGTCCTCAGTGCAGGCCAGCAGGAGACTGTCATCTTGTGGTGGAGGTGGGGGGAAGGGCGAGTGCCTGATGCCGACCAACATTTGACTCTTGCCATGTCTAGCCCCAAAGGTAGGAAGTGCTGCATGCAAAATTCTGGTACTTAGCACAGTTCAAGGCTTTTAAGTTTACTACTGCTTGCCAGAAGTGTCCACTAAGGACTAATTTTATAATGACTGATGAACGATTCCTTTGCCGTCCTGCTGGAGTAAGTGTTCTTTTCAGTAAGATTGCAAAACCCCATTGATTAGTCAAACTAAGGTAATTAATAAGATTACTATGAAATTTTGACTAGACAAATAGCTGACATGTTTCAGCTAAAATATGTTTTATGAAGTTTATCAGGCATTTAAAAATTAAACCAAAACAAGTGCAGAAAGAGCAGGGGAAGAGGAGAGGAGAGAAGAAGAACTACTTACTTTCCGTACAGACACCCTGCAAATGCAAGTATCCAGAATCCCTGTTGTGGCGCTGGCACTGATTTTACACATAAATAAGAACTTTTTCTTCCAGCGAACACAGTTGGCCTGTACTACCTCCCTGCAAAGAGAGAACATAAGCTTCGTATCAGTTGAATATACGTTCAGGACCATAAAACGCAATAGGACAGCTCAAGAACAAACACTGGTTCTGCTGTTTGTAGAGTGGTTACTTCATGCAAAATCTCTTCCAAGGCCTGAATAATCATCCTTCATTCTTCTCTTTGTGTACCAAGACTAATAACTAATTGTTTCAAAGCTTGAACACAATATTAGACTTACAGGAAAACTCAACAGCCATGGTTTTTTTTGCAAATGAATGAGACTGTGATTTCTCCAGTTTGCCTCGGGAGAGTGAAGTCTTCCTGAACATTAGCTCCTGGGCACTGCCTTCCAAGCTGCTGATCTTTGGAATGTGCTCAAGATACTGTCTTTGACAAGTGGTTTTTCAACACAGAAAAAGGGAGTACCATACAAGCAGAACTAGATTAAGTTTGATGCCAGGAAAAGTACAAAGAAGATGATGTACAATAACCAGATGCGAAGTAATGCACTTGGGGCAAACAAGAATTCCAGCTACATACTGTGAGCTTGCCATTTGAGAGCAAAATAAGACAACTAATATCTGAACGGATTTGTGCATTGCAGGAGGATTACAACCTGACAATATGATGCGGCTGAAAAAAGGCAAAATGTAGGATGCTTTCAGCTATATTAATGTCATTATATAAGGCTCAAACAGAACACATTATTCTGTTTGAGTAACTCTGGTTGAGCAAGAGCAGACTCCAAAATGAACAGGTACTAGAAACTCCTGTATCTTATAAGAAAAAATTACATAGAATAAAAATATACTAAGTAATTCAAACACTTTAGAGAACAAATAACTAAGTCAAATGAACAGTGGTTAGGACCAAAATAAGGCATAGTCATACACCCATTTAAAGCTGAAAATTACAAGGTCTCAAACCACAGAGCAAGTTTCTAGAACAGCCTTCAAATAAGAGAAGTAGGAGCAAAAAAATCTTACTGTATTTAAAGACAAGGTTGGCCAGTTTGTCAGTAACAGGGGACATAAGGACTGTGATTCTGAGGGACCTCCCTCAATGATGAAAAGCTCTTTTCTAGTCCCACGTTTCTAAACTCAGAACTTGGGACTGTGGAGAAACTGTGCAAATTTCTTCCACCGCTTTAATCGTTCAAGTACAGTCTTCACATATTAAAGCAGTCTTTGTCCTTTTCTTTCTCTTCCATTTTTCTAATACATACATTAATTTCCTACAGCAGCTTATTATTGAAGATCCAGTCTGGAATCTTTAACAGAGGTAGAATTCCATGTAAGCCAGAGTCAGAGTTTATCGTCTGTGGAGAAACGATGAATTGCAAGGCTCACACAAAAGCTCCTATTTGCTGTGCTAGTGAGATTGCCAGCTACAGTGCTCACTGGCACTGTGACTTCCTAAAGGTAGGAATAAACTAATGCCTAAAATGAGTCAGTTTAATGACCACAACAGACTAACGGATTCTGATGATACAACACTGAGTCATATTCAAGCATGTGACCTAAAAGGAACAAGCTCTGTATACCACGAGCTACCTTTTATCCGTTGTGTTTTAAATTGTAAACTTTCCTGCGCTTTGAAAAGAAAAATAAATCCCAAACTGCCAGTATATGAGTGATTTAAATTCAAAATAGAACCTGAATTCAAAAAAAGACGAATTAGTAATAGTTACATGCTCTGCTAGAAACAAGGTTAAGCAAGAAGTCATTAAGTAAAATACAGCCTTAAAGGGATATTTGAAAACTGCTAACATTTGCTACACTGAGAAGGCCTAGGAATGACTTGTAGCATTTATGTGGTAGTTGCTCAACTCTCAGGTAAAGAAAATAGTCAACTAGATGTCCACTATCAAGCAGAACACACTTATCCAAGTGCATGGGTAACTGGGGTCTGCATATTTGCAGGTTTCATACACTGCACTTTAAGATAATGCAGCTTCTGAGAATGCTCTTTTTCTGCAGATCACAGTGGTCCAGTAACTTAGAAATGAAATTTCCATAATTTTTTTCCAAAGTCTTTTTTTTTTCCTAAGTAACATTTCGAGCTTATCTGAAAAACAAAAAAATAAAAGACCCTCTTCTCTCTTAAAAACACCACCACATCAAAATCAGCTTTACCTTTTTCATGAGCTGTCCAGCTACAATTTTTTTGCTTCAAATAGAGAAGGGATATTTATATCACTATCTTAAGTCATTAAATTCACTGCAGAATCATGGAATAGTTTGGATTGGAAGGGACCTTTAAAGGTCATCTAGTCCAACTCCCCTGCAATGAGCAGGGACAAATGTATCCTATAATAAATGTATCCTATAGTTTGTGGTGATTTTTAAATTTTATTTTCATAATATAAAAGTACAATGAACACCCTCCATCAACAGTGTACTTTGATGCTAAGGCACAAAAATAAACATTAGGAATGGTCCCACCTTCATAGAGCTGATGACCAATGCTAAATGTATTTGTCACTTTTTTATAACTTACCAGCTACTATTATTTGTATTTGAAAAAGTGTTTATCAGATGTTTCTGTAGATACATGATAAAAGACAGCCCTCGACACACCATTTAGTCTTGGAATCTAATCTGACAATCAGTCGGACACATGATTAGCTGATAAATAGTTGAACATGTGATTTGCTTGAATCAAACGTTAGCTAAATACAAAGTGCAATCATGGGTAGAAAATAAGTAGAGGAGAGAATAGACAGCAGTAACAAATCAAAGTTGGCTTCTTTTTTTTTGCAGGCTTTCTGCAAGTATAGACTGCTTTTGCTGAAAAGGAATGAGCAAGTTAGTTCAATGCCCTCCTAGCCTTTACTGTGGATTTGGCCTTTCACCTTCAAAGTACTTTACGAACATTTATTAATTACCTTTACAACATTCCATGACTAGTAGATAAATATCACCCTGCTAATAAGAAACTGAAACACAAAGGTGGAGTCATTTGTTCGTGGCCTCATGGTGAGTCAGCAGTGAATCTAAGATCAGAATCCAAAAGTGCCTGGCACCCAGGCTGTTGGTCAGTCGCTGGTTTTAGTCTCTTTCTCAGTCCCGTCTTCCTGTGTGCCAAAGCCGCCTTTTTTTTTTTTTTTTATCTCCTGGCTTTCTTCCTGTTTGCCTTGTACTTCACACAGGCTCCACTGGAGATCAGATCATGTCCACATGGGCAGGTACAGTATTGAATTTTCTTTCTTCTCTTATCCGTTCCTAATTAAGTAAACGTCTAGCCTTGGCGTTCCCTTAGGTCCTGTCGTTGGCCTGTGAGTTTTAGAGAAAGTAATAAACCTTGGATTGAATGTATCTTGCATTTGTTAATTTGATATATCAGAGCATAATTATATAACTTTATGAATTAAATGGCTGTACCTAACAAAGCTGAATCACAAGAGTGAATCTCATGTCTTGAATTAGTTAATGAAATACCTTTTTTGATGGCTTCCTTTAAATTTGTAAGTCTAGGCACCTATGCAAAATGTATAAGGAACTGAACTATTTTATTCCAAACAGTGATTCCCACAGCCAATTTCCATGTTTTTAACGATCTAAGGAGTAATAAATGTGAGGATAAGCATGTTCCCCCAGACAATTTGGAATGATTCTCACCTTCCTAGTGAGTAGCGCCTTTAGTTACTATTACCACCTGCTATTCACTACAACAGCACAAGCTCATGTATTGTAGAGCCCTCATTTTGTCCTTTCAGACTGCCTTCTAAAAATCAATCAGGACAAGTTCCCCTATTAAGACTCCATCCAAGGGCTCTGATGGCTCCAAGTGATCATCCTGCAGGAAGTTATGTAAGGCCAAACTCATGGCATCCAAATTGCAACTAAGTGGTAGTGTTTTGATTGGTAGACTATAGGCTTTTCCAGTGGAAAATGCTGGACAAAGGCTGAAGAAGAATTTGGGAAAACTGAATGTGGCTTTCAGTCTCCCTAAACCTCAGTTCTGCTACAGTGTAGCTGTAATACCTAGTGCAGCAGTGCTGCCAAGTCTCTGTGTAGAAATATCTCTGAGGATAACATACAAACCAAAAACTTGCCATGTTAATAAACACATGTTGTCCTAAAGATTTAACATGTCTCCAACAGCCTCAGTGAGGTTTTTAGGGAGTGAAAGTTTGTTCTGTTTTTCTAAATTTAAACATCTATTATCGTCTGAGATGACAAGAGGGTATCCTGTCTGCCACCCCGTTAATACACCAGAAGAGCACAGATCTCTTACAGGACTTCTGTTGTATTTGCTGTTTGGGTGCTCGAGGTAACACAGGGGTCTCTCAAACTACATGCCTCTGCTTAGGCAGCTTATTTTGGGCCTACGTAGCATGCTGTCACTGTGCAGTTTCTTACCCAGATTAATCACAGTTTTGAAATTTGTTATGCACAACAGCATAAACAAAATACTTGTTTTGCAACAGGAGGTACGAAATCCATTGCTGACAATAAAAATGTGGTCAAAACAGAAAGACTACAGAAGAAAGGAATTCACAAATGAAAAACCTGTGCTCCTCAGGATGGTTGTGAATATTGTGTAAATAGACATTAGTTAGAGGTTTAATTGTGTCAATGTTTTCTTTAATAATTATATGTTACAACAACTCTTCTGTTTGTTTGCAAGGTTAAATACATCACAATGCTTCTGACCATGTCTGACATCCAGAATTGCACCTTCACTTAAGAGACATCCTCTGCCTGTTTATCCTATATAATTTCCCAACCACTTTGGAGCCCTATACTTAATTGACTTTGGCATGGACTCTCATCCTGAAAACACTTTGAAGCACGTGCATGATAAATAATTAACTATTTCTACTCAATACAGTAACGGGCAATTATGTGTTTTTATAGGACTGAAGACATAATTAGCGAGCAGCCCTTAGATTTAAAATACTATTTACTTGAAATTTACCTTGAAAAGCAATTTAAGTCAATCTCTTTTGCAGTGAAGCAAGAGCCCTGCCTCAGTTGAGGTCAGAAAAAAAATCTCTATGATATTAAGAGATTATTTGAAATCCATTGATCTTGCCGTTGTTTTACTTTTTCCATGTGCAAACCTGTGCAGTGTAGTTTTAAGAATATAGCTGATATACAGCTGTTCTTTGCAGTACTAGTAGTATAAAGACTTTGTTATATTTTTTCTTTCTATAGTTGTTTGAAGTTGGTTGCAAATATTTGCTCTTTTTCCTGACACTAGTATGGCAGGAAAGAATGCTTGCTAACTCACGTTTGCCTCACATTCCATGCTTCATATGACCAGGACCCCCATGATGTTGCTACCTTTCTGTATCAGCTCCCTTAAGTTATTAATGTTTGATCTCTTTACGTGCAAAATCTTAAAGATCTGATTGTGTTTATTATATTAATTTAACTTGATTTTAGTTGAATTGACTCATGAGCACTGAATAGATACTTACTCTTCATAAGCAGTTCTTCTGTAATGTCTAGTTATTTACAACCCTTCATCAAATTTAAATCGTTGCCTTTTCAAACAAACAGGATCCGGTTTTGACCGTTTCTTCTTCACATACACTGACTCTACTTGGTGGATCTGTAATGGGATGTATTTATAGTTCCCTCAAAAGAGAGGTCCACAGCCTGCAGTTTGAGAAATTTCATGCTGAAGGTGATAGTTTCCATGATCATAGAATAATTTAGGTTAGAAGGGACCTCTGGAGGTAATCTAGTCTAAAAGTAGGTCCCAGAGCATGTTATGCAGGGACTTGTCCAGTTGTGTATTGGACACCCTGAGGATGTGAATTACCCAGCCTTTCTGGGTAATCTATTCCAGTATTTGACTACCTTTGTGGTTAAAAATAAATAAATTCTTGTAATTATTGATATTTCTCATGTTTCAACTTGTTTCTCTGGCCTCTCATCCTATTACTGTGCACCTCCCAGAAGAGTCTGACACCATCTTCTCTGTATCCTCTGAAAGTGTTAAGATGTACCCTGAGCCTTCTCTAGTGTGAGCAGGCCCTGCTCCCTCAGCCTCTTATGTGGTGTGCTCCAGCTCCCTGACCACCCTTGCTGAACACACTCCAGTATGTCAATGCCTTTGCTGTCCAGAGGAATGAAAAACTGGTCACAGCACTCCAGATGCAGTCTCACAGCCATCAAATAGGGAAAAAGATTAATTCCCTGGGCCTGCTGACTATACTATTGTTAAAACAACTGAGGATGCAGTTGGCCGCCTTTGCTGCAAGGACACGCTGATTCATGTTCAGTTTTTGTCCACCAGGTCTCCCCCATCCATTTCTTCAAAGCTGCTTCTCATGCAATTGTCCTCCAGCCTGTACTGTTGGATGGAGTTATTCCATCCCAGATATAAGACTTTGCATTTGCTTCTGATGAATTTCTTATTGAAATTTTGACCACATTTGTTTTTAAATTTTTCAATGGGTGCTTATTCTGAGACTTGATTTACCTAATTATTTAAGTGTATCACAATTTGGGCCATTAAGCATAATTGTTCCATGAAAAAAAACGTACTTTAGCCAGCTGTCTGGGTTAGGATAACAGGTCATTCCATCCATTTGGGAGTGCTAGCCATAATAATAGGGTGGAGAAGTATTATGGCAAGATAACAGCAAGCTATCAGTCATATTTGTGTTTTCTTGTTAGCTTGATTTAAGCTAATGAGTAGATTTGTGCTTAAGATATTGCAATAAAAAAGTTCTTCAAATACTGTAAGCCACATTTTCAGCTCTAATAGAGCAGTGCTTGCACAAAGCTGAAAAGTGAGGGCTAAGACCACCATTGTGGCCAAAGACTATCTCTTTGAAAAACATCCTGAGGCAGAGTGGTTCGTATGTGGTCACTGAGCACAGAAACCTAAATATACTGGTGCCAACAGATTCCACATACCATTTTGGATATTGCAGGGGGACTGGGGGGGGGCATCTCCCTGGCAGTATCTCTGTAATACAGGTGTCATTAATGGAACAGAGAGGGACTGCTTCCCTTGGTATTACTTTAACTTTCATTCAGATAAATTAGAAGATTAATAGAACAATACTAATATGAATGTTCTTGTTAGAGGCACTATAAAAGACTTTTTAGAGCTAACTTGGAGTTTTCAGGTTTTCTTTTTAATTTTTTACTTACGTGTTAACACTAAACACCTTTTAACCAAAAAGCCAGAAGATGGAGAAAGCTTTCTATGCGAACAGCTTTACCTAACAGACATACTAGTTAGTTGATGTTTACTAGTGTTACTGAAGTCATATGCCATCAGTGACAAGAAGGTGTCAGGTTAAAATTGAAAGAATTGAAAGCTAAGTAATTGTAGAATGATGGCTGATTGCTAGATGGGCTATTATGAATAATTAATGTACTGCTAACACCAAAGGATTAATGATATTGCAAAAGGGGAAAAGACTGGCTTATTAATTCTTATAAGATATGGAAACCTAGTTAATCAACGTCTAACATCAAGTACAGTCAGATGGTAGTACGAGGTTTTTCTCATACCTACAAATACATGCCAGAATCATCTATGCAGGCTTTGCTAAAGATTTATTTGGTGAAGTCCCATGCTCCAGTGCAGAGCCCTGTTCACATTGTGTGCTGTCTATGGGCGGAGGGTTCCACCCATATTCACCTGCAAAATTGATGCCTACAAAACTGATGGCTGTTGAGGTGAGTATTATTTGTATAACTGCAACACAGTGCAAATTAATGATTTTATTTAGTGATATATACTTATTTCATCATGTAATTCTAAGTACTTCTTGTACTTCATGCTTTGCCTGCCAAAAAATTAAAGTTGTGGCTAATTTGAACGTTGGAATATTGGTCTCCAAAGACAAACATGTTTTTATAAAGACTTCTGGGAGACACCCAGAAACAGAAGTTGATAGTGCAACTGAAGCTCTTCTAAGGGATTTCCCCTTTCCTGCTGTGGGATCACTGATTCTGAAGATTGTTCAGTTCAAACTAATGGCAGGTTAAAATAAGCTTTTATTGCCTGGTTCACTCCTATTCTAAAAGTCTTTCAACATTGTCTTAGATCTAGGAAATTTTTTTTATTATTATTTCATTTAAATCAGTGGAAAGTAAACGTGTGTGGAGTTAAATATGTGCCTCTAAGTATTTTCTTGGCATAGAATCAGAATAGAATATTGCAGAGAGGTGAACAGAGGTGTCAAAATCTGACTGTCTTAAAGATGTCAACTATAATCTTCAACAGGAGTTCTTAAAGAGAAAAATGTCTTCTGCTTATAACAGGGTTTCTTTCTTAAGGAATACAAATACTCCCTGACTTGCTTCCACATTTGATTTTATTGTATGTATCAAAATTCCTGAACATTGAATTAAGAAACAAAGGCAAAATTCATACACAGTAGAAGGCTTTAGGGAAAATAATAAATCCCAATGTTTTCATATTGCACACTAAAATACAGACAGGAAACAAAATACTGTTTATTAAGTATTGTTTTATTTTTTTAGTGACAGAACAATGACACCCTGTAGGAGACAAACTGTAGTGAGTTCTAATGAAAAAAACTGAATAAAATGAGCTTGAATTGCAGATAGGCCCTTATCTTACCCTCCAGACTTATTTCAGTCTCTTCCTCAACACCCAGTGTTGCAATTCAAGGCAGTATTCCCACTCTTGAGAATTAATGTTTAGTACGATATAGGGAAGGTGCAGTGATGCTACTGTTGACGTTTGGGCGTGAAATATCTACTTGTTCCTAGTAGATGTGGTGTTTTCTTTCTTTTAATTACTTTTTTTCTCATTTGGTACAAGTTGCTTTCCTTATTTGTGTTTTGGGCATGGTGTTCTCTTAAGACTGAGGAAGATCAGACAAAAGGGAGTCTTACTGAAACAAATTGTCACACGTAATGTAGGATTTTAAGCAAGTTGTTTTGCTTACTATTTAGGCCATCACTTTTCAATTACAGACATCTTATGTTGGGCATGTATGTGGGCACCGAGCTGGTTCAGCCTCCTCATCTGGAGTTTTGTATAAACTAGATAATTCTAGCCTCTCCAAATAAACCTCTGAATTCTGAATTTGCTAGAGCTCCTGGATGGTTTCCTACAAGTTTGTCAGAGGAGTCTAGCTCTGATCATGAAAACAATGATTCTTTCAGGTTAAAATGACTGCAGTCTGTTGTCTATCCCTGAGAAATGGGAGCTGTCACTTTGAAGTCTGTGAGAGACAAATCCAATAGGAGCATTAGGCTATGAATCTTAGAGAAAGTGGAAGGGAGTAGACATTTACTTATGAAGGTTAGTATGTATAGATATTCAGATTACTTACATGTAAGTGAATAAACAGTAAAAACAATCTCTTTTGAAAGGAAGCAGGAGTCCTAAGAAACCTGGGAGACTTTTTTCCACCCCATCTCTGCCTGTTTCCCTGTGCAAGTGACAGCTGATACTGAGACGGTGGCTCTGGCAGTGGCATGTGTGGGGTTATGAGCAACAGAGACAGAGCTTTCCATGACTATGTCATAACAGGGGTCAGTTCAGTAAAGGCTTCCCTGCTTCATCCTTCAAAAGACTGCAAATTATATATATTCTTTCCAGTTTTGCTAGGCCTTGTGTAAGCTAATTGAGTAAAAAACCACTTTGCTCACCAAGAGGGGCGTCTTAATGAAGTATGGTAACATCATGATAATTAAACTTCATGAAACCTCTCTGCTGAGTGTAAGATTTGAACTTACATGAGGTCTTTCACTATTATTCACGCCTCTTTTGTTAAACCATGATGACATTTGTGGGTATTATTTTGTAAAATTGCTATTGCTCTACATTCAGCAGCTCTATTACAAGCATAGTGCATAAAGAAGCTGCCACTGATGTGGGCAGTTGTTTAAAGCCAAAATATATCCTATTTTATTTTTCAAGACACGTCTTTCCTGAAAGTGTATCTTTGAGTATTCCTGGCATCATAGTTATGTACTTACCAATAATTAAAACATTTTCAATTGTTTACATCTTGTAGTTGAATGGTTGCCCTTGTTGCCAGACAGGTTAAATATACTATAACTTTTTTCAGTTCTAGACAGCTGTCTCATTAGAAACATTTTGAAGAATGTTTCTGTCTTTTGAATGAAATTATTGTTGTATTTTAATCTGAAACTTAAAAAATATAAAATTAAGTCCAGCATTTGCATTTCTTCACTCAGATAATAACTAGAGAGACGACATTAGTCATATATTTTTAACAAAGCATAAGGAATTTATCCACTCTGAAACTTTGTCTAGGAAGACTACAACATAAATACATGTCTTGTTATTTCTTATGCGTCTCTAGTGATAGGCTGTGAGGGACGAAGAGATTTCTATTAAGAATAAAATGCTTTTGTGACATTTACAATACCAGTAAATACGAATTCTGAAGGGGTTTTCCTCACCCCTGAAAAAAGAAACAAAACAAAGATAAATTGTACTATCTAATAATCTGGAAAAGTAGTAATAAAAGAAATGATTAAGCCTTCCCATAGGATAAGCAAAGGTGGAGGTAAGAACATCAAGGCTAAGGCTGGCCTTGTCATAGAGGGGGCTGCCGGGGTGGCTACAAACATGTAAATTCCAAAGAGTGGTGGAAAGCCTGAGTTATCTGCATAGAAAGCTTGTCTTACTGTTTTGGTCTCCAAAATCCCATTTCTTTTTTGTCTCCATTTCCACTCTGCCGGTGACAATTAGTCAGACCTGGGCTCAAATCCACAGCTGGTATGCTGTCCCATTATGTAAATTATTGCTTCTAAGACTGCTGAGTCGGGTCTATACCAAGTAAAACTGGTAACTCCTCTCATGCAGCTTCCAGCTATTAAACACCTCCCTAAATGCACCTGAAATCTGTAAATATTGTGGTGAAAAGACTCCAGTGAGCCAGCCAAACTGAAACAAGAGCTGCCTCTTTAAAAATATTCATGAGGGCTTCACAAAGCAATCTAAGAAAACTTGGGTTTAGTGGAGTATTAGTAAGAATATTTGGGACTTTTAGCAGCATCTCAGATGTAAAAATCGAAGTGCTCAAGCTACTGTATTAGATTTAACATCGGTCTTTTAAGGAATGATCTGTGATTCCCTGTTTGACAGGGAAAGAAACCTGAGGACAGACTAATTTTAATAAGCATCTATGGAAAGATCTCGCAGCAAAGTGGTGGCAAATTCAGAAGAAAAACTATGGTTTTCCCCTGCCTGCCAACTCCACTGCTTTTAGAAGTAGACAAATGCTTCATAAATCAGCTATGGCCTTTTAGCTAGATGCCTAGGACCTCTGGATATTCGACAGGCAGATTGTTAGAAAAGGTGCTGTTACTCCCTTATATAAAATATAAAAAATATAAAAAAATTTTAAAAATATATAATATACATATATAAAAATATATTAAAAAATAACAGTAAAATTCTGGATGGTATCTACTGTCCTGGCTGGGGCAGGTTGACTCTACATCAGATGTGCAGTGACTATGTCTGGGGCATACATGACCTACAGTATATAAAATGCATGGTTTATTTTGCACTATGCAAATCATTTGCATCGTACATTGTGCACTCTGGGCAGGCTGACTTTACTGTGTGTGGATCAACTCTACATTGCATACAATACAATCTTTCACTGATATCCAGTAAATTCAATATTTCATGGACATAGTGGATTCATTATGTATACACTGGGCAGACTGTACATAATTCTGTCTCCAAAATCTCAGACATATGGGAGCTATTGCTCTTTATATTTCAAAGGATGGTAGGAACGTTTTCTTGCCCTTTTCTCGTGCCTTAAATATCATAAAAAAGACTCATTGTCCAGTGGGAAAAAATAATGAGGATGATGATTTCAGCTATACAATCCAAGGCACAACTAAAGTACTGCAAGCATTCCATCAGAAATGGTTATTTAAACTACAATTCATTTGAGTTGTTCTCTAGTAACAAATAAAGGTCTAACCAGCAGTGCTTTTTGGGCAAGCATTCCTAATGTTACTGCACGGAGAGTAAATCTCTTCAGGATCCAGCCCTGCTGCTGCATTATGGAGAGTACCTGGCAAACTAGATCAGACCTCGGATCCATCCAGTCCAGTAACTAAATTGTGACAGTGGCCAGAAATGCCACCAGGCACGGAGCTGGAAAAGATGCAAGTGAAGGCCTGTATGGACCACTACAGGCATCTCACAGTGGTGCTAGAAATCGTGTGTCACCTTACTGCCTAAGGCACGGGTAACTTGGGCGGTAATCAGAGCCCTACTTCCGAAATACCCGAGTTAATTTGGTACATCTGCTTGTGGAATACACCAAAATTGTCAGTAAAGATGCAAGCACTGACAGTTAATAGACTTAAAACTATCAGTTGATTTTGATACACTGTATGTTATTTATTTATTGAGGGCTAATAATATTAAAAATGTTGGTTTAGGAAAAATAATTCTTTTTTTATCTGTCAGTAAAGAAGAATACAGTTTAAGCAGTAAGGCTTACGCGCCATCAAGAAAATTTCCTATACTTTTAATGCCAATCTGAGAAAAAGATTTTGTGCATTTTCCGTAAGAAGAAACACTTAACTCACCTAGGATAGCCTATCACATTAAAATAGTAATTTTAGGCTTCCTATGTATATATGAATTTTTATTTCAGTATTCATTTCTCCCAAGGTATAGTTCCCTTTATGCAAGGATAAACTGTGATTCATGCATAGAAAATCATCTAATTAATACAAGAAATACTTTGAACAAGATCACAGGAGTGGCAAAACCAGAACAGGTTACTGGTCTGTTACGTCAGGCATTTGTTTCTGGGCTGGCCTATATACTTGAGGGGGGGAAAAAAAAAAAAAAAAGCCCAAACCAGAAGCAATTTTACATATATGGGAGGGAACTCTGCAGTATTACACAATGAAAAAATTATTTCAGCCCTGGCAAACAAAAGCAATCATTACGTTTTCTGAAGTACAAGGACAGATAGTTATTATTTTCATAGTATCCTGAGAAAACCAGGCTATTGTACATTTTTGATTGATTTTTGCTGGTGGTCAATACCGAAAATAGGTCACATGGGGTGCAAAAAACAATCTTTGTAGTGGGACCTGGGATACTTGATGTGCGGCAGGCAGCCTGGGCCGGCGTCAGATGTGTGAACTCTGCGCCATCTTCCTTAGAACAGAAGGTTATTTCAGTTAAAGAGATTAAATTTGGGGTTTTTTCTATTTTTTTTTTTGGGGGGGGGGTTGGCGGGGGGGAAGCGATGAATCGGGAACGCTGTCATTGGCGTGATGCTTGGTGCTTATCTTACCATCCCAGCTTCTTGATGCCTGCGAATATTCAAGAACGTCACGGTTTTTTTTTTAAAAGGTCACGAAATAAACAGCCAACGGCACAGAGCCAAACCGGGGGGGGAACACGCGTGGGCCCGCAACACCCAAAGCACGTTGTGACCGTTTTCAGGCGGGTCTCCTTGTCGCTCGGGGGGAGGGTGGGTGTCCCGTACCCGACCCGGGGCAGCGCACCCAGCGGGGCACCCCGGCCCCCGGGGACCTGCTCCCGCCTCCCCGGGGCGCGGGCGGTGCCGGGCCGGGGGCCGCCCCCGGGGGGGTGGGGTGCGATGCGGGTCGGGCCGATGGCGGGGGGGGCGGTACCCGCCGCCGCCTACAAAGGGCGGTGCGCGGCGCAGCGCTCGGCCCGCAGCCTCCGAGCCTCCGGTAGCTGCGGACGCGCCGACCGAGCCGAGCGTCCTGCGGCGCTCGCTCGGCCCCTTCCCGCGGCGGAGCGTCCCCGGCCGCCGGCGGGGTATAAGGCTAAGGCTTTCCCACTTCAGCTACAGTGCTAGCTAAGTCGGGGAAGGCAACAACGGAGCGAAGCCGCGCGTCCCCCCACCCTCTCCACCGCCTCCTCTCGGCATCGGGCTCCGGCAGCGGCTGAGCGGGCCGGCATGGCGCGGGGAGCGGAGCCGGCCGGAGAGCGGCGGCCCTGCGGTCAGTGCGCGGCGGCGGGGGCGGCCGGGGGCGCCTGTGGATCGGTTGCCGGGAGCGGATGAGCGGGGCGGGGAAAGGGGGGGGGGGCGAGAGGCCCCGCCGCGGGCGGTGAGCTCCGGAGGGGCAGCCGCCGCCCCCGAAACGCGGCGTGTCCCGGTGGCGGCTTCGCTGGGAAAACGGTGTTGGGCTCCTCTCGACGTTGGGGTTCCTCCACGGCAGCGAGCAGTACCCGCCGCGTAGCGAAACGTGGTGGCTGTGCCCGAACCTCCTTTTAGCATTTGTTTCTTGTTTCTCGTTTAGGATCTCTGCTTGCCTATTTTACGTCTGCAAAGTTTCTGCTTTATCTTGGGCACGCGCTGTCCACTTGGGTAAGTAAAATGTTGGCCTGGGAGGAGTAGGGCGTCATTAACCTAGCTATACCTTAACATTATTGGTACTTTCCAAAAGATCTTCACAAAATAGTACACCACCACAAAGAACAATGTCTCGTTACAACACTTGCTGCTAAAAGTCTTCATAGTTCAGTAGATTCAAGATTTTTAATGAGCAGAGTAGTCCAGTACTCAATTTCCTGAGAATCTGGTTCTGTACCTTTTTATGGTTTTAAGTAACCACAGAAGCAGTGAGATTCCTTATAGAGTAAGTTCTGAGTGAAAGAAATGAAGCGTGGTCCGTAGCAGAATAAAAGACAGTCCATTGCAACATGTATTTGAAAGACTTGTATACTTATTACACTAACTAATGGGAAACATTCAGTGTTTACAATGGACCCATTAGTGCCACTTTAGCAAACCTGTTGAGAATGTCAGGAGGTGTCTCTTTTTCTGTCAAAATATTTGCCTTCTGAAATGCTTTCCTTCTGTACTAAAGAAACATACAACACCAGTTTTTATTCACCTGAAAGATACTTAAAAAATCTTAAAACACAGGCTGAAAATAGACACTCTGGTTCAATTCCATATAATAAAATTAAGAATATTTGTATGTTATAATACAATATTAAGTTTCCATCCAATGGCTTGATTCAAAAAGAAGTGGAAAGGTTTTCCTTCTTGATGTTCCCTGTTTTGTCTTTAGTCCTGGATTTGGACTCTGCTTTGAACATATGGCTGATATACAGTTACACCATTGCGTGCCTAACTCATGCAGCTCCTTGCTTTCACTAGCCTGAAAGGTCATATTGATGTTTCTGTTAATGGAAGAAGGCTTGGAGTGGTATCAAATGCTTGTTTAAACAAGTGCAATATTTTAGCAACTATTACTATTATTGAAGGAGCTCCCTGGTGGTGGTTCTCTTTAGTTCACTGCTTTTCAGAGGCCAGGGTTGTTACCTGCAGCGGTTTTTGTCAGTTGTACCCTGCCTGGCAATTCAGCCAACCCTACTTACTCCTCTCTGATGGGCGCTTCAGAGCTTGGCTGTGGGACTGCTCAGTACGTGAGTAAAGGTGACAAAGCAGAGTTTGAAAATAATGCCGCACGCCATGACAAACATTAGACTGCAAGAGGTCTACTCAGCTCAGTTTAGCAATATTAGTAGTATACTCCTTATTCTAGTGTGTTTTCTTTCGTGCTGAGTATCTTTACTCAAAAAAAATCCAACCAAACCTGCTGAAACAACAGAAATATGGCTTATTTTGACAGACCTGGGTGCGGGACTATACCTTTTGTGTTCCTATAGTCTGAACGTAATAGATCATCTTTTTTCTAAAGTGGCTATGTCCACAATACGAAACCTGATAGAAATGTGGTTTTGCTGTAATGGAGAGAGCTAATTTGGCTTCTGTGTCACTAAGCCATTCCCAAATACAGAGGGAAGCTGTGAATAATTACACGTGTCACATCTCCACAAATACTCAGATTTGAACAAAGTCTAGGCTATTTCTTAGGCTCTTGTTCAGCGGAGCATTTGGATGTGTACTTGGCTTGAGTCATCTTAATAGGCTGGACTGCTGTGCTGGACTGGAGTCCCAGACCATATGCTGTTGCCTTTATGTTTTTACTTCATTGCTGCCTATCGCTCGGCATTAAAGAAAACAGAATGAAGGTGGCTTCTCCTTGTTGGTGCCATGCCTAATACTTGCCAGGAGGTCAGTTGCAACTGCGCAGCCTTGTCTGTGCCATTCGGACCTCTGGAAGCCTGTCAGTAGGGCAGTAGTGTGGCTCTGCCTAACTTGTGGGCTTCAGTTCTGAGATGGGATTGTGTATGTCTAGTCTGAGGTAATTATAATTATGGCAGAAGAGCAAGAACCATCTTTAAAAGGATGGTGATACTAAACAGCTGTAGTTATTTATCTAAAAGAGTCGAACTATACACATTTTGAGACATTTTAAAGTGGAATTAAAGCTTTGCCCATTTCTGAAGGCATTATACACTGTTTAAATTTCAGTAGATCTCAGCTTGAAATTATGTACCTGCTTCAAACCTCTACAATTCACTAATACTGCTTTTCTGTGACATTAATTTATCTTTGCTTGCTCTTTATGGTTTTTAATTCTTGAAAGAAACTCATTCTTCCAGGTTGGAACAGCTTTAGCTACCCCAAAATTTTTCTGTGTGGATTGGCCTGATCTAAGTACTCTGGGTAAATGTGTTGGATAAGGTTGAGCAGAGTTTACAGGCTCCTTAAATGAATTGTACAGCAAAATCATGATCTTGTGAGAGTCAAAGGAATCTTTCTGTCAGTTTCAAGTTCATCACTGTGACAGAAGAGGCTGCCACTGACTTCCGTATACTTACCTTTTTTTTTTACCTTTTATTTTGTCAGAATTCAGTAACTGAAGTGTTTCTTGCTAAAGAAAAAACCTAAATTTGTGTTACAAAACTTCAGTGTGAAAGTACTCTCTTGGCTTACTTTTCTACCTTAATAAATGATTACCCAGGCTAATCAAAACTTAGTTAATCCACCTGCACATATTTTAAGTGAATTTCAGTAAGGAGGTACCTCAGGTGATATTAAGTTTAAATGAATGCTAGACTTAGCAAATTATGTCCCTGTGTTTTCAGTGCTGGAATACTTTCTATATACTTCTACTAGTCTGTTACAGAAGACTGGAGGTGTCTCTGGAGGGTAAAAAATGGTTTGCTATATACAAGAGGGCACATTGAAGCTGATCATGCTTATGTTGGCATATTTTCCATTGTATTTAGTTAGAAAACAGAAAATACCTAGAGTTTTTCCTTGAACAGGTGAAACTTTTCTTCCTGCATGATTGGGTAATTATTTTTCTGCTATGGTTAAGAAAACAAATGAGTGTTTACACATTGCGGTGTTTGAAGAAACCTCCTTCAGAGAACTTCAATAACATTAAAAGATGAATTCTTTCTGTGCGTTTATACTGCATTGAAGACTTTAATCAAACTTAGCAATTATTTTGACCCTCCAAATAACATGTTTTTTATGTGTCTTTTGATTGCCATGTTAAACGGTATGTTAGCTTTGACAGACTTTGCTTTTATAAGGTGCTTTGTTACACCTCTCTCAGCCCTTTAGAATATTTGAGGTACTTAGAAATTTGTACTATTTGATGTATCACATAGCAATTGCTTATTTTAGATAAGACAGCAGGAGAAAACATTTTGGTTTATGCGAGACTAACTTTAGGCATATTAAACTGTGTTAATTTATTAATATTAATAAACTTACTAAACAAACTGTTTGCTCTAGAATAGTATGAATGATCTCTAATCATCTGCTTTGATATTGGTTACATAAAACTTTTTCTGTAGCGCATTTCTTGTTTAAAAGTAAAGTGAGATGTGACTCCCATCATGTGACAACGAAAAGCCTCGATTTATTTGTTAGCAAGCCACAGCTCTGATTGGTAGCAAACCTAAAAATGAGTGGTATGACAATTACTTCAATTAGACATGTTGAGCATTTGGGGCTTTTTTTAACCTTTAGTAAGTAGCATCAGAACATGAGAATTTTGTATCCTGAGCCCTAGGTTAAGCTAGCAATGGGCTAAATAGGTTGAGCTAGCAATGAGTTTGCAGTAGGTGGAACAAGCTCTGATATTCTACCTTAGTGATGTGCTGATGCTTAACATTATTAATAGCATAAGTCCGCTGACTTCAGAAACTTCAGTTAACATTTAGGACAACACCTTCCTTGATTTACCTACATCTATCTTGAATTGTATAATGACTTGCTTTGGCTTGATTGGATCTTGTATTTTATAGCAGCATTTAAGCTTTGATCATTTAAGAGCAAACTGCTGTCCTGAAAAGTTATTTAAATAGTACCAGTAATCAATAACTCTGCTGCTATTTGAACTGTGCTGGAGAATCTACCTTTCTGAGGCTTGTTGGATGTGGCAGGTCACAGACTTTGTCCTGTAATATTATAATGGAAAATAACTGGGATTTTTGATGTGATGTTACAAGCTATAATGTTGCACTTGATTGGGACAAATGGTCTTAGTGATACTAGAATACAGGATGTAGTAATTAAAAAAAAAAAGCCTTAAAACCAAAACAACCTTCAAAATAAATAAAAACCCAATAACCAAAACACCAAACAAAAAAAAAAAACCACCACACCCTGCACCCCACTCTTACATGTGTAGCAAACGTTTATTTTAATGCAGGCTTTTGTCAGGGCATTAGTAAAACGGTTAACTTGTGTGCTAGCAAAGTGCAAATAGTAATGTTGTGTATGTACTCTGTTACTCTTAAAGGGAGATCGTATGTGGCATTTTGCTGTGTCTGTATTCCTGGTTGAACTTTATGGAAACAGCTTACTCCTGACTGCAGTCTATGGACTGGTTGTGGCGGGATCAGTTCTTCTCCTGGGAGCCATTATTGGAGACTGGGTGGACAAGAATTCCAGGCTCAAAGGTTAGATTCCTAGAGCAGGTTATTTACTTAAGGATGGATCAAATTAATGTAAAAAGATAAAGCTGTTAGAGTTAACTCCTCAAGTCAAATACAAAATGGGGCTTGCTCAGTTTTTTTAAGACTCAGTTTTTTGTGTTTCAGTGGTAATGATTACAGAAAGGTAGTGTCAAAGACAGGAGGGAAACAGTTTTATGTCACTGTATGTTCACTACTCAGGCTAAACCTGTATGATATGTAGAAATACAAAAGATCAAAAGTATGTAATTTAAAAAACTTAATCTGTAGTCCTTAACAGTCTAATACATCTTCCACTTAAATGTAAACACACACTGCATTGAATTATAAGTATTTTAAATATGTATGCTTTAGTCTATTTTATAAATAACATGGCATTGAGTTCTTCTTACCCGCTTTTACTTTCCAAGAGTTTACAAAATAGTATCGCTTCCATGGTATGCTGAAGATGAGTTTTAGAGACTCAAGTTAAATCTTGTTTTTACCGCTTTAAAAATAGTGTCAGCATTTAAACAGGTAGTTTGGGTTTGATTGAAAAAAGACCTATTTGGGCTGTGAATTGTTAAGAGCTATGAATTGCTAAGAGTTGCAGAGTTACATGAGACATTGATTTGTTTCTCTAAGACAAGGGAAGATACAAAATGTAATATGAAGTATAGTTTTACCACTTATATTTTGGGGGGAGAATAGGAAAATAAAAATATTTAAAGAATCTGTGCATGTTCCTTAATTATGACCTCCTTAAGCTTATAGTTAGCTCATTCTTGTATTTGTAACTGTTGCTTTCTGTTTTGATTTAAAACAGTGGCCCAGACATCTTTGGTTGTACAGAATGCATCTGTCATCTTGTGTGGTATTATCCTGATGATTGTCTTCTTGTTTAAGACACAGCTTTTGACCTTATACCATGGATGGCTTCTTGTGAGTGCTTGAACTTGTTAATAAGGAATTAATTTACAAAGAAACTTTGGGGAGCATGGGAGGTAGATGATTTTTTTTTTTTCTGTCTAGTCTGTTTAGACATTCCTCTGAGCTGAAATGGGTGAAGGAAACTTGAGCTAGTTGGGTAAACAGAAGTGTTTGCTTTCTGTCAGGAATTGTAAAGTAGACTTGGTCTTGTTTTTTCTGAAGAGTAACACTAAAATGTATGGATTTAAATGTAAAAGTGTCTTTTCCGGTTGTACACAGTAGGAGTGGAGATCTGCTTTTATCAATTTTCTCACCTTGTAACTTTTCCCCCCATTTCTCTAGACGGTGTGCTATATCCTGGTTATCACAATAGCAAATATTGCCAATTTGGCCAGCACTGCCACAGCGATCACAATTCAGAGGGACTGGATTGTTGTGGTTGCAGGGGAAGACAGAAGCAAACTGGCAGGTGAAACATGCTGTTTTTTTTAATGCCTTAAATGTCTTACTTTCCAGGCTTGATTTTTAGACTACATTTTACAGAGGTCAGCACATCTTTGAGTTCCATGTATTATGAAAAAACAGCAGGTATAAAGGGCAGCCTTTATTTTCCTTTCCCCTCTTCTGGACTAAACTTACTGAGATTCAAAGTTACTGGTATGATTACAATTCAGTTTTTTAGAATTCAACCCTAAATTTTTGTCCTCCTTTTAGTCCGACTGCAGCTTTGTCAGGAGAACTTTTTTCTTGCTGAACAAATAAACATACACCACGCTCTTAAATCAAACAACCAGTGTTTAATAGAAAAGCTATTTAACTTCCAGGCACTTAAAGCCAAGTGTTGCAATACTTTATTTTTAGGTCCCTGGAATGAAACAGAAAACTGTTGCATAACTGGGCTCCTCACATAAGGATCAAAGAAAGAGATACATGAGAATGAAGTCCAGAACAGTAAAGTAGGTGGATCAGGAAGTTGCCGGTAGGAAATGCTGTGCATGCAGATATACTTAAAATCTTGCACTTACCTAGCATTAGATGTCTAACTCAGAGCTGTGAACACTTCTTCAGTTGGAACTGAGAGCTCTGTAATCCTTTACTTCGGAAACCTTTAGTATTAGACTACAGACCTAATCTTTTTCACCTAGCAAACATTTTTTCCTTTTCCCTTTTTATGGCACAGTGGCATGGCATTATTAGGAAAGAGAATGAGTTCCCGTTCAGATTCTACTGCAGCTTGGTGGTCTGGACACTACTTGGATGTGAGAGATTGCTTGGGATCCTCCCCAAGGACGCACTGAACCTGATTCTCCTTTGCTGGGGACTACTCCTAGCTGCAAGGCCGCTCACACCAAGAGATGTGTGATTGATCTTTGGCTATGCTGCTGCTCTGATTGCTGCTTCCCACACTGTCTGTTAAATTTTTTTGCAATGAGCAGGCTATATGGGCTCTCAATCAACCCTATAAGGGGATTTAAGCCTTCCCAGATAGAGGAACTGATACTGAAGTGCAAACAAGGCACAGAGCAGCTTAACATTGCCAAGATACTTATAGCTCACTCAAGTTTTAAGTCTCATGCTTGTGGAGTTTGGATACCTTGAGGATTTCAGCTTCTGGACTCCAGTTTTTTGTTAATCTGCCTAAATTGATCATAAAGTTCAGTTTATGTGCTAGAGTCCTTTTAGGGATTTGAGTCCTATATTGCAGATTTATTCTTGATGTTTATCTCCAATGAAGGAATCTTATATCCTCATCTCATCTAGGAGAGGCTACTTCTTAGATGCATAAAAAGCATTTTGCTTTCATTTCCCAGTATACAAATCTTCCACCGTATAGTCTTTTATTTTGACATTGCAGTACCTTTCTAGGTCATGCCTTTTATGGAGCAGCAGTACAGCTTAACTAACTTTGGTGTGAATCACAAGTGAAAATATATTGTCCATCCATAAAAACCTTAAAGTTCTAATGGTTCTCATTAATCTTTCTTCTTGTGTCAGATCTTATTCAGCAAAGCTCCCCAATCCCTGTACTGCTAAATACGCATGAGATAAGGTACAGACCACACCTGCAGAGAACTGCTGTGTGGGAGGCACTCCTGCATCTGTACTGCTTCATGAGCTTAGACGGAAATGTATGACCACTTATATTCTGTACTGAAAAACCAGGGCAGAGGTTACTCTAAATTTTCATGCAACTTAATTTGAAAACAAAAAAACCCCACGTAACTAAGCACCTTAGTTCAACAGATCTGTCTAATGGATCTTCCAGGCTGAATAGGGTGGTTGTATGTTTAATCATAGTGTAACTTGGAGACTGCTTGAACTCTTTAACTCAAAAAATAAAATGCCAGCACTGATTTTGCAGCAAATACTGTTGTGCATCTCTGCACTGTTACCTTTCCTCAAAGAAGAGCCTTAGTTGAGTAAATTAGTGGAATAGGGAAATAAAATTGCTTTGGCTTCCCCTTTTTTATTGTCCTCAAGTAATTTTTCCATTCGCTCTTACTTTCTGCCTTTCCTGAGTGGAAATATTAGCCTTCCTCAACTCAAAAAAATGAAGTTCAGTTCTTGGATTTTTCTAAAGCCAAATATTACGCAAGTATTTAACTTACTCATCTTAAGTTAACCCTCAGTCAAATAGTTAGTGTTGAGTTGACTTCGAATTTTAAATAGAATAACCTAAATATTTCTTTGAATAGCAAGTAGTAATACTCTACAGATTCAGAAAAACAGCTTCACACTGGTATACGGTTTCACTTGCTCTTCAAAAGCTCTAATTTGATAATAGGGTTCTAAAATAGGTTTGAGATGTACTTCTAAGCAGCCTGAAGCCCTGATGTGCAAAACCATTGAGGATCAACTAGCAACTTTTAGGAGTGGAACAATAGTACACATTAGTTGGAAACTTACAGGAGCCAGGAGGATGTAATGACACTAAAGTGAGTAAGATTGGGCAGGGTGAGACTTGCAGTAAGTGGAAGATGCATCTGTGCTGAGAATAGGCTGTTTGTTTTGACTGTAAACATCAAAGTGTGGAACATAAAAGAATGAGGACTTTGCTCAGTAAGCTCTGAGACTGCCTACAACTGCCATCAACCAATGTAACTCAATAAGGAAATTTAAAGCCATTTCAAAGGTCCACTGCTATCATGGTGGGTATTGTGGTTACCAGTTACTAGAAGTAAATGGAGGAGATGAAGAAATACATGATCCAGTACTGGGAGATAGTAGTTGCTAAAATTATTACACAGGTAGTTTCCTGTATTATTATACAGGAAAGAATTCTACCATATGGGATTGCTGTGAATGTCTGGAGTTGTGCATGCTGGATTTGAATGTTACAGAGATAGGCTTAGGGATCCATAACATCACTATGATGTAGGGGTAGTCTGGTGTCATGGCGAAGTTTTACGTGCAGGATTACACCTCCACTGTAAACCCAGCATGCTAAACCTGGAGGACTTCAGGCAGGCAAAACTTGCAGGAGTAGGAATTTGGCTTACAAACACCTTGGTTGGTCGCAGTAAATTTTAACACTGAAACACTCTAAAGGTGCATCTGGTTAGCAGTTTTGCAATGATGGAACCCCTTACACTTGGAGCAAGACTTCTTAGCTTGATGTATATACATGCACAATCCTCAGTTATGTTACTGAGTATTTCACTGTAAGTGTTCAGCAATTACTTCATATCATCAAATCATTTCTGACAGATATGAATGCCACAATAAGAAGAATTGATCAGTTGACCAATATCTTGGCCCCAATGGCAGTTGGTCAGATAATGACATATGGCTCCCCGATGATTGGCTGTGGATTCATTTCGGGTTGGAACCTGATGTCGATGTGTGTGGAGTATCTGCTGCTCTGGAAGGTTTATCAGAAAACCCCAACTCTGGCTCTCAAATCTGCAAAAGTTGAAGAATCGGAACTGAAACAGTTGAATGTAAAGAAAGGTATTGAAACCACGAAAGTAATTGTTCAAATTTGTAGTATATTCACTGTATCAAACTGAAGTGTTGACTTTTGCCTTCTATACACACTGCTTTGAGGCTTGGAGGTTTCAGGTTTTGCATATAGATATGAGAGACTCTTAAATAATAGTGCTTTGTCCCATAAAATGCAGCCTAAGAATGAATGCTCTCCTCTTAATTAGTCATTTAGAGTAAGTCTGCCCTGTTATTTAGGGTTGCTCAAGAGGATATCCATCTATAGCATAGCTAATAAACTAACAGAAGTTTTCACTCTGTAGTGTCTACAAGCAAAACAGCCTGTGTAGGACACCATCTTGCTAGCTTGTCTCTACTTATGTGTAGTACTAACAGGCTTTCAGGAGGTTGTAGAATAGGTGGTAATGCTCCAATGAGTTCCACATGCTGCAGGAAATGGAGAGGAAAAAAATAAATACCTACTTTGATCTTCTGCTCTGCTTCCTTGGCCAAGCTGAACAACTGGCATTTGCAGTGTAGATGGCTATGACTGTACCCAATCTTGGAACTGATACTAGGATTACTTCACGTAGTCTTAATATCAGAAATTAAAATTGTTTGAGAAGCAGACTTCTTGTTCAAGTCAGATACTGGAATACAAAACTTAAGTATTTTTGTATTTTAAGATAGCAGTACATGAGTACTACTGAAAGCTCAACCCATGGGCTCCCAACTACAACATGTTGTGGGTGGTTGTTTTGATGTTTTTTTTTGCCGTTTTTCTTTTTTTTTTTTTTTTAAAGAAAGATTATAAATAATTGCTGGTTTTCTTTCTTTAAAAGCTAGCTGGCAATCTCTTCTTGGCTCAATAGATAGAGAGATAGGGGGCTGCTATTAAAATTGCTGAAGAGACATACCTTCTTCACAGCCAGCAGATCAATTGTGGTAACAGCTGATCCAGTAAACTATTAGACAAGGCTGATGGCAGCCTAGGACAGGGGAGCAAGATAAAGAGCGTAGAGGACTCTATAGCTTTGGAACTGACTCTTGAATGCTCCTGAAGAATAAAGCATTTAGCAAATGGCAATATATAGGAAACATATCTTAATTTTTGCTATTGTAGTATTCTTATTTCAGTAGAAGACTAGCATTTTTGAAAACTGAAAAAATACTCAATTTATCTCACTTTCTGTATGTGGACTTTTTCAAACTTGACAGTGCCGTAACACTGCTCAGGCATCCAAACGCTTGTATAGTTTCTATCCACCATACTCATCTCAGTACTGCCATGGGTTCTTTGGCTTCTGTTTGTGACCAGTGGAAGTGCCTGCCTTCTATATTAGGGTGAGGATGGAATTGTAGAAAAGTATGGTATGAGATCTCTTTGAAGCAAGTTTTGAAAGCTTTTTGGCTTTGGTAGGCTTCAGCAAGCTTCTCTGCTTTGGTTCTTCTACCATGACATGAGAGATTCACAGATGTTTAAGTATTCCCTGCTTTCTGTGATCAGTGCATTTGAACATGCAAGGCTGTGTGGAAATGCCAACTAAGATTGGTATTCATGAAACAAATTACTTATTTATGGAAATGGAGCATCTGGTCACAAGTCTATTGAAAAGAAGCAGGTTATGCTTTCTCCTACCACAGTTTAATTAAATATGCAGGAGTTTAAATAAACTTTACTTGATCCTACTCTACAGGTGGGATTTAGAGACACTTTAAAACATTTAAGTAATTGGAGGAAGGTTAATTGCAGAATTTAACTGATGCGTTCTGCACCAGTGACATTACTATCTGCAAACAATTGTCTTGCAGTTTACACCACGCTTTCCAGGCAGGAGCATATCTAACAGTTACATTTCTGTTTTCAGAGGGTGACATGAAACCTGCTGAAGGAGTGCAGTTAATTGTTGAGAAAGATGTAACTGGCTTTGAGCCCCAACAGGAGAAGGAAGTCAGCTGCACTGCCCGGATTGCCGAACCTTTCATCACATTTCGTGATGGATGGGTTGCGTACTACAACCAGCCAGTGTTTCTTGCAGGCATGGGTCTTGCGTTTCTGTATATGACTGTTCTGGGCTTTGATTGTATTACTACAGGCTACGCATACACTCAGGGTTTGAGTGGCTCTGTGCTAAGCCTCCTGATGGGTGCCTCGGCAGTCACCGGAATCATGGGAACAGTAGCTTTCACTTGGCTTCGTCGCAAATGTGGCCTGATTCGCACGGGCCTTATTTCTGGAGTTGCTCAATTAGCTTGTCTGGTCTTATGTGCCATCTCTGTATTCATGCCTGGAAGTCCTCTGGATTTGACTGTTTCCCCGTTTGCTGACATCAGTGCAAGGCTGTTTGAAAGTGAACCATTACCTACTATAGCATCTCCAGAAGATAAGCCTGAAATGGTTTTTGCAACTGGAATGCCCAACTTGTTAAACGGGTCTACTACTCCTGCTAACAGCGACCCAGAGATGAGTCCCGAGCCTGTGCCTTTGATCTCTGTTAGTCTTCTGTTCGCAGGAGTCATTGCTGCTAGAGTTGGTAAGTATTATGTCGCTATTGAAATCTGATCTATTGACTGCTTGTTAATTCTAAAAATTACAGTGCCTGTCAACTGGATACAAATTTGAGTTTAGAATTGTAGGCTACAGTTGAAGTTATATTGCATTTCTAAGGCTAATTCATTACACTTCACATAAAAATGACATGATCTTGCAATAGTACGCCAGTGCAGAGACTGCAGTACTAATTTCTTGCATATCATATATTGCTAATAGGAGAAAAGTTAACACATTTTGAGTGAATGTAATTTGTTTTTTGGAATGCTTATCTCTAAGTGATCACTTCACAATCAAATAAAACCATTTGTTAACAGGAAATAGAACTAAGTACATCTGCAGTGGAAACCTTCAAACTTAGCAGTTAGATTAATCTTTTCATTAAATAAACTATCTAATCTTTAAACTTGTGACCAGTAAAGGATTTTAGAACAGCAGCTTTGTTTTGGATGACAGATTAATTTTTTTGAGGAATTGCTGGTTAGTGTAGTATTAGTATCTGGTGACAGACAAGGCTGTCAAATACATAAATGAACAGGATTTCTCATCTGTAGAATTTTTATACTCTTTGATTTCTGTTGCTTCTGCTGAATTTTGGAGGAATAAAATACTTGATTCACATGTACTAAGTTTGTTTGCAAGACAAACCTTTAACACTGAATTCTTAACAGACTAAAACAGTATAGAAGCTAGTGTCCACCAAGACTCTTGTAAACTAAGTTATCTGCATAGTTTAAAACGTGTGCGATTTGTTTTGCAAACATCTTATATACAGTTTAGCAATTGTAGCTAGCGGGATTACACTGTGTGTAAATAGCTGTAAAACAGCTATTTAAATAAGGAACAAATGAGTAAAACATTAACTTGATAGACATGTGGAAGCAAGATGCGGCAGGCAAGTTAATGTGTTAAGCTGTGTGTATTATTTTGGGAAATACTAGCAAAGAGACGGTAAATTGTTCTTGACTATCAGTGTGAAATCAGCTCTAGTCTGATGAGAGGCTAGCTCATTGCACACATTTTTGGCAAAAGTGAGTGTTTGGAAGTATGAATTGTGGAAGTAATGAAGGCTTACCATGAGAAGGCCAGTCATATGGATAACTGTTTTGTTTTTTTCTCTCTGTAGGCCTTTGGTCCTTTGATTTGACTGTCACACAGTTGCTACAAGAAAACGTGGTAGAATCTGAAAGAGGCATCATAAATGGTGTCCAAAACTCCATGAATTATCTTCTTGATTTACTGCACTTCATCATGGTTATCTTGGCTCCAAACCCTGAAGCTTTTGGCTTATTGGTGCTTATTTCTGTGTCTTTTGTTGCAATGGGCCATATAATGTACTTCAGATTTGCCCAAAAAAGCTTGGGAAAACAACTTTTTGTTTGTTGCACTCCTGATCCCAAAACAGTCTCTGACAGTTCACTGCCTGGTAATACATCTACTGTCTGAAAGGATACATATCTCTTACTAACTTGCTACACAAATATCATGGTTAAACACATATACTGCCTTTTGTGACCCTGTCTAAGGTGTTTCTCTAGAGTTGAAAGCATAATTTAGCTGTTTAAGGAACTCATCCCAAGAAAGCTTAAATTCATCTTACAGTGACCCTGTAAAAATGTTTCATGTTTTGCAGCATGAATTTTGACAGCAGGTGTTTCAAAGGATCCCCACAAGTTATACATCTAGTATGTGATCACAAAAATAATGTTTAATTACTGTTGCTGACCCCCACAGTGTGATACTGTTTAGTGGTTATAGAAACTAAATTTTTTTTCCTGAATTCTGTACAATTCTTGTGCTCATTGAGCAAAACAAGAGGGCTCATTTTTTAGTTGCTTCAGAATAACTTGATTTCAGTGTTTGGGTTTGTGTGGTTTTTCTCTTACCATGAACAGTTCTGGTCCCCTATTTTATCAAATTGATATAAACATACTTTGATTCCCGAAGTGGACTCTTAAGTTCCAATGCTTTTGCAAAACACCTTTTTAGTATTCTGTGTGTTTTGGTTTAACTTTACAGAAACACCTTCGTAGGCTTTTTTTGCATGTTTCCTTACAAATTAGGCGAGTGCTAGGTACAATATATTGTATTACAATTTGTTGCACTTGATACCAAGTAAAACATAGCATCATTTAGCCGAAGCTATTGATGTAACATTATAAAGCATGGCTTTTTTAATTGCAAATGACAGGTCTGCTCAGGTTTTATGTAGCAGAAAGTGCTAAGGTCAGGAGTACTGGTACAGAAAGATGATGTCTAAGGCTAACTTAGTTTTTGCCTCAGAGTACAAGCAGCTTTAGTTTATTTTTGAATGCTGTTGATTTCAGAAACCCTAATAAAGCCTGATGTATTGGAAAATTATTAGTATTCCAGGCAAAAGAAGTCATAAAGTGGATTGCTTGCATTTATCTGTTTTACATGTATGTGAATTTTGACTTAATTTGCTCTAAAGTAGCGCTGAAACAATGAGATGTTGGACTGTGTGGCCCTGTTAAGCAACTTCAGACCAATGAAGATTGATAGATCCCTCTGATTTGCAAGAAATAGAAATTCTTGCAGTTTTCTTTACCCTGCATGTGTACTAACAGTACTTCCATAGTCATTAACCATATTTGCACTTTTCTGGAAACTACGCACTTTGCTTTCTCAGTAGAGTTTAACCCGGTGGTGTTCTGAGTTTTCCTATGGCCTGATGGTATGACTTCTAAACTTAAATCTTTGTAAAATATTTGTTTGCAAAATAAGTGGTATGCAAAAACATACATCAGCAACTTGTGAAAAGTAACCTCGGTAACTTTTAAGGTTCTTTTTGTTTTAGGTACTGTCCTTCCACAGCCATCTGTGATGCCAGACTTCAGCCCTGGAATGTAAGTGTGTGAACTCCATTAACGTTAAACATGTTACACCAGGGCTGAATCTAGGCCATTCATATTAAAATTTGTCATGATTACATTATATATCAAACTAAATAGAATGTTAAAAAAACCCAACAAAACTTCAGTGGCTTTTGTCTCAATATTTTGTATGAGAAGTGAAAGTCAATGAATGGGAAACCTATGTACTTGTAGCCTTCAGCATTCAATAACTGGATGTAACAGTTTTTCTCCTCTAATGGACCAAAACTAATCATTACACCTATGTTACTGAAAGTTTCTCAGGGATGTTTTCACTAGGTTTGTAAGTGTTTATACTTTGACCAAGCATTTGGGTTCTGTTTTGATACAATGAAGTAAAATATGTTAACTAGAGTAGTTTTAAAATTTGTGACTCAATCCTGAGTGTAACTTCTTAAGCAAAAGGGAATTTTGCCATCAGCAGAAGACAAAAAAACCCAAGCTTATCTAGATTTGTAGAATAAATATACCCAAAGCATGTGTGATAAGTACACTAGTAAATAAAATACCTCTGATTTGCCAAATATGCTTTCTCATGTGTATCTAATCAAAATTGGGACCAGATTTTAGTATTGCTGATTATAAATAAAGGTAGCTCAAATGTCAATGAATGCCTCTATATTGCACTTTGATGAACATCTGAATGCCACTGTAGATAATGGACTCACTGGCCATCAGGGAAGCAAAGCTGAAAATGCAGCTTCTTGTGGGCTGCTGATTGTCTCCGGAACCCAGTGTGCCTAAAGTTGAATGCTGTAGCACTAAGCACCAGAAATCCCAGAGAGGATGTATTCCTGTAGTGTGGAGAGTTTCAAAAATAAAACAAATAGAACTGAGAGCCTACAATGCTCCCATCTGTTCCAAATTTTATTTTATTTTTTTTTCCCCAAGAGAAATGTAGTCTTACTTAAGTTGAGTACCAATTTGTCTCACAAATAGTTTCATTAGCTAGTGCAGTCTGGATCTCAAGCAAAAAAAAAGTGGTGTTGGGAGGGGACTGGACCTTTGTATTTTGTACACATAATGTTGCTAGGAGTCGTATGTGCAGATACACAGCCAGAAAGCAAGACAATCCTAAAAGAGAAAGAAAAAGGTGGATTCTAGCTTTAAGAAGAATAAAGAGGTCTAAATTGGAAATCTTGTATGTATAGGTCTAAATTGGATGTCAAAAAAATGTATGCTGCTTGAGCACAACCTGTTGATGTGTAAGTCTAAGATGTACGCAGGCACCTGTACTGATTAGTGCTTTGAAGCAATGTGGAGCCTGAAGTCTTACTTAGCAGGACTTTCATTAAGTAAGCATTTTTGGCCTTGTATTTATTTATTTTTTTTTAATGTGTCCAATTTGGATGAAAACTGCCCTTAAAATGTACGCACTAAAAATCAATCTTACCAGAAGAGCGTATTTTATTATACAACCTTATGCTGGACATAGTATTGATTTATGTATTACTATTGTTAAAGCTAATGAATAAATTTGCATAAAAATTTATTTTTTGTCCTGTATTATTTCTCTTGGTATGCTATATTTAGCATAGATCCTGTACGTGGAGGTTTCCACAGCAATGGGGTGGAAACAGCCATGAAGCACAAACAAGTAGCATTGAGGAGGAAGCAAATGACAAGTGTAATAAAAACAATGACTGTATTTAGTGAACTGATTTTTAAGTGGTAACTTAAGGTACAAGAGCTGAAGTTGAGTTTTGTGGTCTTACCTCAGCCCAGGACCAGCACTGGTGATAGAGCAGTTTTGTGTATTGGCTTGCTGAGCAACAGGAAGCAAATGGTTTTGCCTTCCCAGTCATCTTTTTACCATATTCAATTTGAGATTGTGGCTTTCTGTAGCAGCAGCCTGTAGGGGAGAACACTAGGTATAAGAGTGGTCACAAAGTAAATGCTGTACTTCTAATATTTTGGTTTTAGTCTTGAGAAGTACTTCAATTGAGTATTTTATACAGGATTGCATCTTGATACATGTATTTGGGGTATGCTTGCATGATGGACTGATCTTGAGAAGGATGCTGTGCTCATGCACTAGGATTTCCCTGAACTGATTCCTCTTTGAACTAGAGATTTTCCTAGAGCAATACCTTTATGGATTATCCTCAGTTATGTTATTAGCCTGTTACTTTCCTGTGGGAATTTGAAGAATTATTACTAATAAATAGTTATTCCCATGTGGGAATTAGAATGTGGTGGGTTAAAACTGCAGGCTTTGCATGTATCAGTTGGTAGCATTAGGGTAAGCGAAGTGCCTCTAATACAAACTGCCAAAATGTCAACGTTATTGTCAGATTACTGATTTTCTCTTTTAGCAACGTTTACCTCCTTCACTGCAACTTAGAAACTAAAAAAAGCATTAGAATACTGACTTGAAAATGTACTTACACTGATCCACCCCTTTAGGCACAAAAAAAAAGGTTTGTGAATGGTATTGTGTAGTATACTTAATGGGTAAAGAACACTTTCTTGACTGAAGGAGGCCCTTTGCAATTTACCGTTTGATGGTTTCGCTGTTTTCCTTTACTTGGGTGTTCGTGTTTTGGAGAGTTCTAAGACCCCGTGGAATTCAGTACTCAGCAGCCAAAGGTAGAATCATTTAAGATACCTACCACTGTTTACTTGCTTACTAGGTAGCTGAGATACCAACCCTGCCTGTGGAAGGCAATGTATTTTGCTCTGGAATGTATAATTCCCTTTATTTTAAAGAAGGTTTTCTTAAACTGAGCATTGATGGTACAGGGATTGAAAATTGAATCTTATTAAAGGAAAAAAAGGATAGAGTGAACTTGATCCCTTCAATTTAAACTATTTTCTGTTTCTTTAACGAGAAGACGGTCTGTTAGAAATTCCAAAAAATAGATAGGTTCATATCTAATATTTTTAAAATAGTACAGTTACTGCTGGTTTTGCTTCTACTGAACACATGGTGTGTATGTCCCAGGTCTGCAGAGCTAGCTCATTTCCTTCATAAGTGGTCACTGTCAAAGATCACATTTTTTCATGTCACAGCGTTAACACTCCCTTCCTGCTGGACAGGGGCATCTTTCACAGCCTTCTACACAACTGGTTTTGCAAAGCATATATTTTGAACTCATTATCTACGAAGGGTCACAATTTGCAGGTAAAGCTTCATAAAGAAACCAAGCATTCTGTAACAGAAATGAACAGGCATTTCCAGATGCATTTCAAATAATTTCTACTGCTTTTTAGTATTAAAAACTAGCAGATATTACCAAATCAATGCCAAGTCATAGGCTCTTCATAACTTCGAAACAATACAAGGTTACAAGCAAACTTGAAGTAATTCAGAGTAAAGATTGTTTCTGCTAGAGAAGAGTGCAACCAATAAGTCTAGCTTTTCTAAATCTCGCACTATTGAGATGATAATGCTTTTTTGTCGGTTTCAAGATTGACCTATTTTCAGATCTTCCAGGAATATACTGTGTTGCACTCTGCATTCGTATCTTTCTCAAGTACTTAGTAGTAGAAAAGCTAGTAGTAAGTATTAGTCCTTACTATTTTGCCCTCTGTACTCATGCATTTTGTCCCGCTTGTGGGTGCTGTTAACTGCTTTGTGTGATAATCACTGTAGGATTAAAAGTATTTTATTCCTGGAGTTAGGCTATGCCACTATCTTCTGGCTTAAAGTAAGGCAGACTATATTTTGCAACTCTAAAGAGCAGAAGAAAAAAAATGAACAAGGATGTTTGCTTAAAGTGCATGGACAAAGTGCATGCTGTTCAATAATGCTTTTTCAAATACTTCAGCTTGTTCTTGTGTAGGTCAACATTTCTTTCTAGTTAAACTTTATTGCATTTGGTCACAAGAGAAGCACACAACTATGTGCTTTCCACTCTTATTCTTGGTATAGAGTAATGGAGCAATCTGTTTTCACATATGCGGAGTTAAGAGTTCTTAATCCTTTGTAAACGCACGGGAAGTTACTTGCGTTTAGAAAATCTAAATCTCCTCCTTTGGCAGATAAGGGAAAGAGCATGTACAGTAGATGCTGCTGTTAAGACTTCAGTAGGTATCTAAGCATAAAGACCCACTGACCCACCTCCCACCAAACAGCAAAACACTTGTTAAAGCTGTTCACTTTGGCTCAGAAAACACACCCACTCTGTTCATGGTAAGCCATTGTCCGCTTCAGTTAGGGGAAAGACAATGTACGGGCTATCTGTGTCCTGGTGACACCATACCAGAGTCTGAAAATAAGTTCTTCCTTGAGCAGCAGAACTAAGGAAGTATGGTTTTCTGTATCCTAGGTCCCTACGCACCCACAGCTGGAATAACTGTAACTCCTACCCCTGTCTTTTGTAATCCTTACTCTTCCACGAGGTCCCCTCGCAGTGCTCCCCTCTCCCCGGTTCTATCAGCAGAACAAAGTGGAGCACGTGCTCTGCCTGATCCTCAGGAGCCACGTGTGTGCAACGGGCCCATGAGTGCTCAGAGACTTGATTAGCCAGCCAAAAGGACAATGGCACACATGAAGCTTGTAATCATGCCAAAGGCTTTTCCCTCAGAGAAGGGAAACAGTTTCAGACTTCTCTTCCCAGCTGCTGATTCTCACAAAACTGTTAAATCTTTGAGACCTTTTCCTTTCATCACATTTAGACGGAATTAACCAAGTAGTTCAAAAGTTGTTTGTCAGGAAATGGAGGTGACAGAGGACAGTGTGATTGCACAAGTCCTGTGTCCTTAGAAAATGGATAAAAATGTTATATGCAGGTAATGTGATGTATGATATGGCTGTATGTCTATTGCCAACAGCACATCTTAACTTAAATTGATAAAGTGGTCCAGAAAAAAATAAGATGAAATCCAATGTAGACAAGTGCAAGGCACTACATTCAGGCAGGACCAGCTGACTTCTCAAACACTGGATAGGGAACACCGATCCGTTGTTGTAGAAAAGAATTGCAAGGTTATAGCAGAACAAAGGCCAAACATAAGTCAATTACATAACATAAAACAATAAATGGAAACAAGTCTATAGCATGTATGATTCATTAACTGAACCCTACAGGCTGCTGTTCTCTTTGGAATTGGCAAAAACAAGAGTACTGCACCCCACTTTTCACAGAATCACAGAATCTTCCAGGTTGGAAGGGACCTTCAAGATCATCTTGTCCAACTGTCAACCTAACTGACAAAAATAGACGCCCACACAAC
>JAOXJM010000004.1:10994176-11006712 GCA_026413425.1 Tringa solitaria
ATTGTTCCGTCCCAGGTGCATAACCCTGCACTTGCTCCCGTTGAACTTCATGAGGGAACTTCCCCTTCTTACCTCTTCCTCTCTACAGAGATGAACAGAGTCTGGAAGGAGCTCAACCAACAGCTTTGCAACTAAGAAAACACTCAGTGGACATTCAGGAATCTGAAAAGAGCAGCTAGAAAACTGCAAGCCAGGTTTTTTATCCCACCACCAATTTGCCTCACTTATTTTGTTTCAGTTTATCCAACTCCAAATCTAGTTGCAGCTGAAAAAGTACTACTAGCATTAGCCTTTACAAACTCTGAAGACTGTCGACAGGATTCACACATCATGCAGGAAGAGCAGAGTGATAAGGACAGTAATTCCATGTGACAGGTATGTTTTCCTAACAAGGACCGTTGTTTAAAAACAGAAAGCCGTTTAAGCTGTGTTACCATCAGGAGTAATTTTGCCTTTCAAATACAATAGCAACAGCAGGGAAAACAATGGTTAAAAAGCAATTTGAAGAGTTCAGTGAGGCAGAAAATGTACTTGCTGGAGTCACAAAAACCAAATGTAGTTTTAGGCAGTTGAGAAGGAGGCAGCCAAGCATCACTACAAATAGTACTTACTATCTGGAAGATAAGAAATCAATTTCTACAGAAGACAATTACTTACTCTAGCCTGTATCTATTAGGAATAAGAATATTTTCACGCAAGTAATGCAAGATCTCCGAGACTGCCTCTCAGGACTCAAAAGGATGCTGTAAATTAAAAAAACTTCCCTGGAATCTATTGGAGAACAAAATGTTTTGATGAAAAAGTTATAGTTGTCAGCAGCCCCTAATCTCTATTTGTCACACAGATACTGATCATCATCAGCTTCGTAGTTTTGAATGCTGTCTTGTAAAAGGGAGAGAGAAACATCAGCAACCTTAAGTGTCAGAAATCAGATCTCAAAGGCAGAGAAATATGACCAAAGGGAAGACTGCAGTCAGAAGAACACCCCAACCAAGAAGTCCTTTCCTTGAGTGGGGTGCAGGTGGAAATCAAGGTAAAAATGTAACTACCAGGCTTAAAGCTACTGTAGCCTAAATCTGTACAGTACAGTGTTGGAAGTACACCACCAAGAAATAAGAACCTTTACTTTCCAAAACTTCTTTGATTTCTTCATATCGCATCTGTTCTTTTGCTGCTGGTGGAAAAATAACTCAGCCTATGAGCAGTTATCTACTCTAGGGGCCCATCAATTATTTCTTCAGCCTGTTAAAATTAGGGCAGTAGCAGACAGCCTATACTTTCAATATATTTATGTCTGCCTTAGACTAGCCTTGAGTAAACATGCTTATTATTTAGTCAACTCTATACCCTAAAATAGCATTTTTTTCTTCAAAATATTCATAGGTGTAATTTCTAACCTGGAATAATCTTCTGTCCTTTCACGGTGCCATAGACATTATGTGCACAATATGTTATGACCAGACAGTATATAGATACACAGTATCCTGCAGTCTGCACCAGTATCCTGTATTAGCTATCCAATTTCAGAGAGAGATACCTATTGTCATTGGCCTAGGGAAAAATAGAAGTGTAGAAAGACGCCTTTCCACATAGGAACCCAGGCTTAATCTAGACATTTTTCTAAATGAAAATGAGGTTTCTTAGTATAACTTTGCATACATCCACAGTCTATTTGCTGAAAATCCACCCTTTGTTATAAATTCTAAAAATACCATTGTAATGATCCAGAATTCATATTAGAAAGCAATTTCAAAAAGAGAAAGGCAGGAACTACACTGTATAGCTGACTGGCAGTTTACTACAACACCCAAACACAACCTCCCCCCTCCTGCAACTTCTTTCAAGGTTTTCCATGTTATAGACTCAAAGTTTATAACCCCTAGAATTCTCCCTAGAATTTCAGAGCCGCCTTCTTGCACACATACTCAAACACTCCTCCACAGGTTTAAACACTGCTCCTATTTGGCTGTTCAATATCCATTGAACAAAATATATTTGACAGTACCAGATTACTTTAAGAAGTTGAATATTTTGTCAGGTAATTAAGCATTTAGCATTATGATACAGAATTTTATTTTCCTACAGTAACTATTCGTAAATACACATAGGGAAGTTTTCAATTTGGAGTTCTAAAAAACTACATACAAACACAAAAAAACCCAGAATTATATGTAAACAATGAATATGGCTGCTATTTATACATAAACCAGATCACTATGTATTGCACTGTATAAGTTTTATCTGGTCACAGAATTTCTGTATACTTCAGGCACACATCTGTGTCAGCTGGAAAAGTAGTTGGACTCCAGTAACACGGACCATGTCATCATAGAGATATGTAAGGAATACGCTTTCTCAGTAAAGATCTGAGAAGTGAAAAAAATATTTTTCAGTAGCTTGAACTTTTATGTGTCTTCTTTTTATTCCTTTTCAGTGTTCAGAGGGATGATGTAGGTATCACATTGCTTGCAGGATCAAGGCTTTAATCATTCATACAGCATGATCCACACAGGGCTGAAAAGAAGACCACTTGAATCTGTGTTCATTACAATTCACTACTTTATTCCAGTGCTTTCAGGCTGTGTTTTTATGACATTTCTTTCTCAAGAGTAAGCTTTGGAAAGAAAATGCTAATAACATTAGGCTGTGTTTATAGCCTGTTGATATGACTGTTTCTTGTTTGTTGGGTTTTTTTGAGGCAAGAGGCAGCAGTTGGTTTGTGTCAGTACCAACTTGAGAACTTAATTCTCAGTAATCTTGCTCCCAAAAATTTATATTTTACTAGACCTCAGTCGGTAACAAAAAAAAAAAGATGTTAAGAAGACACAGTCAGTTTTTCCATGTATTATACAATATTTGAAATGAGCTTGTATATTACTTTCTGAAACACAAAAGAGTTCTTCAAACTTATTTTGTAGCACTACAAAGATCACTACCAAAAGGATACAACCACCAGCTCACACTGAAACTAATAAATGTGTGCACCTAGAAGACAATGGCCATTTAAAAAAGTTTGCAACAAGTTTTGAAATGCTGCCACTCCGATGTTAACTTAATTTCTTCCTTGTTCAGACCTTTGCTGAATCACCACTGTGAAAATCCATCTGTTAATTCTTAAGCCAAGAGCAAAGGCACTCCCTAAATTGGCTTTGAAGGATCACTGCAGAAGAATTCCTTACCTTCCTACCAACATACCTCAACACTTCTCAGTCCAGCAGGACGGGACCAGTTACGTTCATAGGGACTTTGACAGACCAGCAGATATTTCACTACTGTTCTTATTTTTAAGACATACACCCAGGAAATGGAAGCATTTGAAAGCTTCTTTGACTCCAACACAATACTTCAACATAATTTTTCTCACATTGTCATGCTTCCACTGACACTTCCTACGTACGCCTATCACGTTTTACTCTAATACGCTGTTCACATTCATAAAGATATGCATGTTTGGTTTCAAGCTTTCAGTTTGAGCATCATAAACAGGCAAGACAAAAAAGGCTACAAAAATATCAGCTCAGCTGAAATCAACTCCTTTAAAATAAAGATACTGTCCAGAAGATGTGTGTCAGCCTGTGAAAATGACTTCAAGGCAGTAAGGACTGCATTAGGACAGTAATGGCACATTAGTGCCTACAGTCATGATCATCATCATCATCTATTACTCATGAAGAAGTCACTCACAAGCAAAACATTGAAGAAAAAGAGCCATGAAATGGGAACAGAACACTGATGAGCTGAAGACCCTCCAACCATAGAGAAGAAAAATTAATCTTTAATTATACATGCTAGTAAAATGGAATGGTTAAATAAGGAGGTTTCAGCCCAAAGTTCCATTTTTATGCTCTTTATTCCTGTTGATTAATTCTATTTACAGAATCAAAAGCAGATAATTTAGCAAGCTCAGTAACAGCAGTATTTTAATAAGAAAATAACTGAATATTCATAGATTTGTTACTGATTTCTGTCTGCTCCCAGAATTCTATGAGACTTTTTCAGTAAATTTTTTTCGTAATCACATTAAAGTAATATAATAAACCATAAAACATGACCAAGCGTAATGGGAGGGTAGTGTCCTCCTCTCCAGACCCGAAGCCACAGCACACCCTTCCTATTGACAAGGCTCTGCCTCCGCCTGGCACCTGAAGAAAAATTAATACATTTGCACTCTGTTTACCCATCGCCACCAGCAGATCAGGAAGCCACCGTCACAGCAGTTGACAGCTCTATTGCTGAGGCACAAAAGAAGAAAAGAAGCACCTGTCCATTGCTGCACTTGCACTGCAGAATTGACCATGAGCAAAGCCGGTAACGCATATGACCTGAATACGCGCAGGAAATAAGAGAGCACTTTTCCACGAAACTGTTCATGTTAACTCTCTCCATGTGAATAAATATCCACAGAATGAAACACCGCCAGCGTCCAACAGAATAAAATATTACGGTGGCACAACTCGCACTCACAGGGCACAGCTGTGACTTCAGACTCGGTGGCAAGACATACCGTCCCCTCCCCTTACCCATATACAATCATCAGGCGTTACAGCCCCAGGCGTTATGGTACAAGCGACCGGGTTCTCCAGGACAACCCTCGGGGTTCTACTCAACATCTGCTCAGGGATTCGCTCCCCCTACTATTCAGTGTTGAAAAGCCTTAGGATTTATTTTAAAGCCTTACCACTCCAAGCAGCGAGCGGCCACGCAGACGAGGAGTCTACGAGCGCTCCCGCATCCCTCCTGCAGCCGTTGATGCCGGTAACGCGGGGGGGATGAGGAGACAGCCCGCCCCGGGCAGCGCCGCAGCAGCTCTGAGCCCCCCTGCCCGCTACCCGTCCCGAGAGGAACGGCCAGCAGCACGCCCGCAGCCCCCGCCGCTGGCCCCGGCTGCCGACCGGAGCCGCCAGAAGCCCCGCGGCAGCCGCTCCCTGCCCCGGGCCCCCGACCCCCGCACGGCAGGAGCCGGCGGAGCTCCAGCCCCCAACCCCGATCGTGCCCCCCTGCGGCGACCGCCCAGAGGAGCTGAGGAGCGGGCGGCGGGGGCTGCAGAGGCGGGGGGACGCGGCTCTGTGGAGGAGCCCGTCGGAAGGAGGCGGCGGCGGCGACACGACGGCCCGGCCGGGGCTGCCTGCGGGGGAGCGGGCGCCCCGGCAGCCGCTCGGCCGACGGGCCCCGGGAGGCACCTACCGGGAGGACTCCCCGCTGAAGCTGCCCCCGTCCAGCAGCCGCACCTTGCAGAAGAGGATGCCGTTGACGAAGGGCACGGAGGAGAGCTCATCCAGCTCCAGCTCCACGCGGAACTTGAACTTCTTCTTCTTCATCATGATGAAGGCCATGGGCCGGGGGCTCCCCGGGGGCCGCCCCCACGCCCGCTCAGCGCCGCGCGGCAGCTCCCCTCCGCGCCCACCGCCCCGCTCCGCTCCCATACCGGGTCGGGTCGGGACGGGACGGGACGGGACGGGACGGAGGGCTGGGGCCGCTCCCAGCTCAGCCCCCCGGCGGCCGCGGCGCCTCCCGGCCGGCGCTTACATGGCAGCCGGCGCCTCCCTTTCAAACCCGCCCGCCTCCGCTCCGCCCGCTGCCGGCAACGGCTGGCGGCGGGGCGCGGCCGGGGGGCAGCCGTTCGCCGTCACCGCCGAGCCCCGGCCGTTGCCGCACAACAGGCTGGAACGCCGGCGCCTCGCTTCGCGAAGGAGTCGGCCGGTGCCGTTTGCAAAGTTGTCTGATAACGGGAACTCGACGTGCCGCCGTCCCGAGCGGCGGCGGGTGTCCGGAGGAGGCAGGCGGCCGCCGCCCCGGCAGAACGGAGCTGGTGCCATCCAAGCCCGGCAGCTCTCCCCGCTCCCAGGGACCCTGCTGGGGCGGTGGGGACCGCCCGGCCATCGGAAACATACCGTTTTGCTAACATTACATCTGATAAATATTATTATTTTAAAGAGCCTTAACAAAGCCAAACGTTGTTTACACGTCGAAATTTCAACTCTGAATTTAGCTGCCTTCTGCTGTCCCTCAGACCTTATCAGGGTCTTTTACAGCGGTTCAGCCTGTAGTTTACAACCAGCTCCGCTTCCGATAGGAGCAACAGATGTTCAGTCGTGCAGAGGAAGAATGTACACATCTGTGTTTACATTTAAGAACAGTCCTGTGGCACAGATGAGCACAGCAGTACACATGCACCATTCCCTTTTGTGGATCCTACAGTTCAACACCAGCGTGTGCTCTGCAGGGAATAGCTTTGTCTCAAAAAAACATTACAGAGGACTAAAACAAAGCAAGTTCCGAGCACCCTCTATCAGCAGATCAGTTTCCTCTTCACAGTGTTGCGTAAGAAAACCCTAATCAACAGCGTGTCTTCCCACAACAGAGCATTTATTCATATGGTAAGAAAAAGAATTTGTGAGATTATGCATGCAGCGTGATGCTGAGCCCCTGAAATCTTGTTGCAGCTTGTGAAAGTAACGGCTGTCCCTTGTTCAGGAAAAATACATTAAAAAATATTTTTAATGGAATACATACCTGGTGAATACAGACATCACAAGTGATGCGCATGGCTAAGTATACAAAAATGTCAACCACTATCCTGTAGCATGATCCTAGAAAAGAAAAAGTAGTAAAGAGTAAAAAGTATAAAAATGAAGTGCCAGGAAGAGAAATGCTTTTGTTTTCCTGTCCTACAACATCTAAGTCATAGAAAGGATTTATATACAGAGTTTTCCAGTAAAAAGAACTACAAGGGTAGTTCTGACTCTATTATCAGTTTCATGTTCTGAAGAAAAACTTTCATCCAAAAATTCTAAATGTCAAGTAACATCTGGCTCTGAAAGAAGCTGTCTAGTTAGAGTAAAATTAATATGATGACATCTTTGGGAGGAGGTCTAGGCTTTTGGCCTTGACTAGGAATTCCCCCATTGAGAACACTTCTTCAGTTTGCTCTAAAAGAATTCTGAATCTCTTCTCTCTACTAGACCACAACAGTCTATAGTACATCACACAAAGCAATTCTTTGGGTACTGTGTTCATCAGCTTTTTGTTAAAAGAAACTGAAGGTGAAATATATTCAGCATCTAAAAGGAATAACTCTGTATTTTGTTGGTATCAAGTTACACAAAGATACTACCTTCTTTCAAGTCTAAAGAACCAATTCCAGAGATTTGTTCAAAGCAGATGTTTTAGACTGATAGAAGAAATCACCATACTTAGTCAAAAGGTCTTATGTATCTTGGCATAGAAATAGGGTTGAAGAGCCAGGAAAAAAAACAATCCTGATTATAAACCTGATGAATTATCTGTTGGAAATATGGTAAATACAATTGCTCTAGCTATTACACAGTATTTTAAAGAAAATCAGTACTAATTTATTCTCAGTTAGAGAAGTATATCAACAACCTTCATAAACTATTAAGGCCTATAGATGACTATACACCCTTTAAGTAGCCTCTGACACAAGCAGATCCTCTGGAAAACAGAATTTTTCAGGCTGTTGGAGGCATTTATATGCTGAGTGCACTAACAACCTGACCAGCCTCACCTGGGGCCTCACCCACACCCTGCCCAGAGGACCCATTTAAGCTCAGCTCTGGGCCAAACAGTCTTTGTTTGAGCCCTGCTGTAGCACTGCCTGCCTGTTAGGTAGTTATCATGTTGTAGTTCTGCCCACACTTTGTGGTGGACACTGACCTGTGGGCTGATATCCTGGCTAGACCTCAGTCCTGGCTTTTTGTTGTAGATGTGTCTGAATGCAGTTGCTGGATTGAAGCCTGGGATGAGTCCTCAGCATGGTCTCAGACTCGTCTGGCTGCTGTGGGTGCCTCCTTTCCTTGCTCAGGTACAGTAGGATGGGAGAGACCCTGGCTGGAGAGAGCTCTGCTGTGTTCTTGTGCTCATCTTTCTGCTCCTGGGGAGAGCGCTGACTCTTGCTCTGCCCTGCTGGCCTGAGATAGTCACTTTTAAAATAAGGAAAGGGGTGGTTGCCTGATGACTTCAGGAGGTTTGATTCAAATTTAGTTCTTATCTGAAAAACCCCAACTCTGTTCAGGGGCTGTATTTACATCCTGAAACTGGTGACTTGGAAAAGTCTTTTATATTGAGTATAACCTTCTTGATCAGAAAGAGTCAAAGTCAAATGTGTCAGAAGTATAGTTTTCTAAATATATTTAGAATCTTTAATCAAAAGATTCTCAAAATAGGAGAGGAGCTTTTCTGAAAAGGATAAACACTGTGGGTAACGTAACAACCCTGTGCTGTCATTGATGTAAAGCTTCTGCAAGTTTAAAGCGCTGGAGTTTTATTTTAAGAGCACTTCATAAATCTTTAAAGAAGTTGGATGGTGCTCAAACAGGTACAAAAACCTCAAAGATTCAAGAAAAGTCAGTGTTTTTCAAAATACCACAGTTATACCAGGATAAAACAATTCAAAAGCTGTTTGTTCTCCTGAAGAAAATAAGGTTTCAGTCACAAAGTTCAGGAGTTAACAGGGAATTTCCTTTATGGACAGGTGAAGCCCAGGTCTCTGGGATTTTTAAATCCTCCAGAGCACCAGGGTATATACCATTGCTGGAGATGGTACTAATGTGATTTGTGTTCTTTGTGTTCTGTAGCACCGTTTCCTTGATGGACACTTCTATTTGTGACCTGTAGCTGTTTTTTTTTTCCTGAGGGTAGTGGAGTCAGAAAAACTTTGAAACATTCCATGGGTTTGGCTTTAGTTGGATCACTGCTTTTGATCTGACATAAGGTCTGGGTTACAACCTGTACCCAGATGAGTGCTTCCAGCAGCAATCAACTGTAAGCACTCTATCTTGGTCACAAAAGTGGTTAATTTGGGTGCCTGAAACTAAGTTAAACTAAAAAGTGAGCTTAGTGGGAGCTAAATGCAGCATGGGTAAGTATACACTGTAATCAGGCCCCTTCTCATGCTGCTTTAAGAAATATGTGGTGAAGTCTCCGTCCTCCAAAGATATTTGTATGTGTCTGGTACGAGCCCACAAGCAGTCTCTCTGAGGACCCTCTCAGTGGTCACCGCCTTCATGTGGTGCAGCTATTTAAAGCTGTGCTGTAATTAAAGCTCAGGTAACAGCCCCAATCCACCGAGGGGTTCTGTGCCCTCCGAAGCAGCGATGTGTCACGGGGAAAATCAGAAGGCAGCTGAAGCATACCCTGCTTAACTTCCATTGGCAACATTAAATCACAATTTCTTGGTTTGTAAACAATATTTATCTGTATTACAGCACTAATCTCTCTGAATTAAGACATAATATCTTTTTCATGCTAAATCAGTTCAATGCCATATGCTAGAAAATACAAGTACCACAAAAGAAAAAAATCTGTGAAAAATAATAAAAGAATCTGAATTTACCACAACTTGTTATTATATGATAGTAAGATTTCAAAATACATTTGGTTTGAATAATTATTTTATAATGGTATTTTAAAACTGAGCTAATGACATCTAGATAATGGAACAAATATTCATTTTACCCTAAAACAAGAAAAAACACTAAACATTGTCTGTTACCTTACACATATTTATTGCTTTTATATTGTTTAATTATATCCTCCTGTGTGTGAAGATTGCTCCTTCAGGTGACATAGAATTTCTGGGTGTACTTAGCAGACATTTTTAAACTGTGTAGCAGAACTGGATTTGATCTCATAATTTAAAAATTACTCAGCTTCACTGCAGTCCCTGGAGCTAAGCCAGAAATGACTTTTGGCTCATGCAGTACACTATTTTAATAATTTTAAGATCATTATGAAGTGTTTCCTTGCTCACAGAAAAAGAGCCACAGTATCTACAGCAGAGACTGAATCATGCAATTCAGCTGAGTTATCTTTTAGTCTATTAATAAAATATATCAAGTCTGCTTCTAGCCTCTGAGGGTTTGTGATATTTATAGCACTTCCTCCAAGTGGATAGTATTGATGTGATTTAAACATTTATTGTACATGTATTGATATACATACTAATGAAAAGCTCTTCTTTTAGTAAGTTAAATGCATATAGTTTTCTGATTTTTTTATGTTCTGATACTAATCAGTGTTGATATCAGAAAGCCTTATAATACTCAATACAAATGATATAAATGTTACAGAATTTCAAAAAATATTATTGCAGATGTGTATCTTGGGCAAAGATATTTCTTGACTCGGATGTCCTTTGTGGCTATGCAGTTCCTTTGAGCAAAGTAAAAATTGGAGTGCAAGATGATGGAGTATTCAAAACTCCTTTTTAACAAACAAGGATTGTATAAATGATACAGCCCCAAAACCTATTGTGTAAGACCATTTGTAGAAGAAATGATCGTTTTGGTAGTGCTAACTTCCAAATAATGGGAAAAACTTATTTTCTTGACAGAGATGTAAATGAGGCAGAGCTCTGGAATTGCATTTGTGGTCGGTCACTGGCTCCAGTGTCACTGCAGCAGGTTAATTAGGCCTAACTAGTATCTGTATCTTTCAACAAGGGCAGTGGCTTCCTCAGATGTGTATTTGATAGTTCATCTATCAGTGTACGCAAAATATCCGAGACTCTTACCTACTTTTCATATTGGTATCAGCCAGTCATAATAAAGTCAAAACATTTAAACCTTCTGCACAGCTCTCTGCTACTTACTCCATTTTCAGGAGACAACCACAAATTTGGAATCACTTGATGAAAAATGAGTTTTACTGTTGTGTCACATTAATGATAAAAAGTTGGACCAATAAAATACAACCCATACTTCCAAACTTTTGCCATGCACACAAGTCCAAGTAGAATCTATTTGCAAATATGAATTGTCTAACCATCAAGCTCTATTATCCACCTGTTTCCTGTGGCCTACTTTTCCTACACAACCCCTGAAGGTATGGTACACACTTTGTAAATTGTAACTATGCGGGATGCACTTGGGAAAGTCAAACCTGCCAAAACTAGCTTTTCTTCCTTGCTGCTTCTGGCAGAATAAGTGCATATCTTCCTCTTTTACCTTGAATTTTGGACTATTGGCATGAAATTTTCACAGTTGTTAATGACGACTACAAAGTTTTTAGAAAAAAACTATCAGTATTCCATTGAGGTTCTCTTCTTCTCTTGATCTTTCATTTATGCCTCTTCTTACTTTAGTCAATCATCCCCCATCAGACACTGCTTTCAACCCACACTGCAGGCAAATTATGGCAGATACTCAATCAGGCCACAAACCTTTATGTATTGCCACTAAAGTAATAGTTATATTTAATTGATAAAAAATATTAAATGTGTGTATCTATAATATATACATTTTCACTCTGAAGTGGTTACCAAAATGTGGTGTCTGTCATTATGCTGCTAGGAAAAATGTTAACACTCAATGTCTGCAGATTCCTGTGAGCGCTTGCATATAGTTTTATTGATCACGTGGAAATGATTAGCTGATGTTGAACATTTAAATGACATTAGCCTATAATATAGGGTGAAACTGCCCGAGGTCAATTTAAGCGTATGCTTAAGTGTAAGTGTTTGGTATTAATTTCTGACTGGTTCTTGTTTGTACATAGGATCATAGAATTGTCTAGGTTGGAAGGGACCTTTGAGATTGAGTCCAACCATCAACCTAACCCTGACAAAAACCACCACTGAAACAACTGTACTTCATCAAGACCTCAGACAGTGACAACACTGAATATTAGAAACCTAGTGATATGCAATGGGAGCTTAAGGTAGCACCATTTCTTTCCCACTTACATTTCTACATATTGTATTCAATAACTAGTACAGATAGTTAGTACTAGTTCTGATCAGTAATAAAAGAAAATGTTGCACTTGTTATGCTTTATTAGATAAAGGTGTAAAGATGATGGCATGAATAGAAAAACAGAATCAAAGGCCATGCTACTTGGCAGTATTACATCACTGGGATGCAGTGCCCTCAGCAAAATTCACTTTCCTTATTCCAGAAAGGAATAAAGTGTGTTCAGACTCTGCCTATGCCAATACACAATGTTAATACTAACAAATGTTAATACTAACATGCTTATATTTGGACAGGCAGCAGAGTACACTCTCATCAAGTTTCCAGATGACCCCAAACTGTGGGGGACCACCTGGTGTGCTCGAGTGCAGGCTGCCATTCAGAGAGGCTGGAGGAGTGGGGTGATGGGGACCTTATGAAATTCAACAAGGACAAACGTGAAGTACTGCATGTAGGAAGGAATAGCCCCTTGCAACCATACAGGCCAGGGAGTACCTCTGCTGAGAGGGAGCTGGGGCTCTTTGCAGAGAGCAAGCTGAACATGGGCCAGCAACATCCTGAGCTGTATTAACAGGAGCGTGGCCAGCAGATGGAGAGAAGCTATCATCCCCTTCTACTCTGCACACAAGAGGCTGCATTTAGATGCTCCTGTCCAGATCTAGGCTAAAGACAGGGATAAAGTGGAGAGTTCAGCAGAAGGCCACCAGAGGCCACAGAACGAGAGGGAATGGCTTCAAGCTCCAACAGGGTAGCTTTAGACTGAACATTAGGAAAGAAAGAGTGGTCGGGCATTGGAATAGGCTGCCCAGGGAGGTGGTTGAGTCACCA
>JAOXJM010000004.1:11037170-11051757 GCA_026413425.1 Tringa solitaria
CTGCTTTGGTAGGGGAGCTGGACTAGATGATCTCTAGAGGTCCCTTCCAACTCTGACAACTCCATGAAACGTGTAGATACGTCACTACAGGGCATGCTTTAGTGCCCAGGATTGTTGGTTTGTGCCTGTCTGTGGGTGGGGGTGGTGTGTGTTGGATTTTTTTTGGTTTTTTTTTTTTGTGGTTGGACTCGATGATCTCAAAGGTTCCTTCCAACCATGAATATTCTGTGAAAAAATAAAATTAAATTCAGGAGGCTGAGAATTGTAAATGATGTGAAGAAAAGCTCTGGGTGGCGAGGTGTGTGGCTCTGTGGGAGCTGGTGCGGCAGCCTTAAGTCCCTGGTCTCCGAGCGTAGGGAGAGCTGTACGGCCAAGGTGGGAAGTGGACAAGGGTTGCGGGAAAGACGGGATTGAAGTGAGCAAATGGAATCTGAGCTGAAGGTCAGGAATTTTTTTCCTGATGGTGCAGAAACCTCCCCGAGGGATTTCTGTTGCTTGAGACACTATTTAAAAATAGAATAAATCAAGTCTATTGCAACATGTTTCACAGAGAGTCCTTTACTGCTGTAGGTCACTTAGGACTGAAATAAGCACAAAGACAAAAGATTTTTAATTGTTTTTTAGCAGTCAGCAGAACAGCATATTTCATCACTAGAATATTGATTCTGTTTCCATTTTCTGCTGGAGTTTGAGCACCTGGGATGCCTGAGCTACACAGGCTGGAGCCTAAATGAAATGTGTAAGCAAATGGAAAGGCTCAAATAAGCATTCCAGGCTGAAATCTGATGTTCATGGCCGACGACGATAACTTCTCATGAGAAAGTTTCAGTGAATAATTTGGTAATTCATTCTTGTTAGTTAAGTGTTAATATTTAAAAAAACCCCAAACCTATGTAAATTATTTTTTAGTTAATCTGTACATTCATCCCCTTTAATTTCCCATTGTGCTATAAGAAATAAGTCAAATAGCAACTAAGATCCCAAAAGTTCTGGAAATTTCCCAGATGCTAGAAGTTGACTTTCATGTGGTTTGCTCCATATAAAGATAGAAGGGCTGGAGTTTGCCATGAAAGCTGCGTGGTAAGAAGCCAATGCTCTAGGCATCTCTAACCACAGAAGTTGTTGCTCTGTGGAACTATTTGAGGCTTGTAATTACAGGCTTTTTGTTTAACTTTCAAGTATATCTTATTAATACTTGAAATATAAACACTCAAGGGATTTATAATGCAACTGTTGGGCATGGGCCTTACTTAAAAAAATGACCAAAACTCAACAAAAGCCTTTCAGTGGTGTTTATGGACTCATGCAGGAAGAGGGCTTTACCCCAGTGGTTCTCTCTGGAAGTTGTTTTCCAGAAGGGAGAAAGTTACCTCTCATGTCCTCTCTTAAGTAAGCTTCAGTTTTGAAATTCTTAGTGTCTTGACGGCTTTCAAGTGCTTGAGTTAATCCATTCAGGTGCTTCCTTAGGGAGAGGATGTCATGTGCAAAGTGTTCCTCCACATTCCACACTATCCACAGGAATGCTGTCCCAGAGCCTCAGCAGGACACCAGGGTGGGAGCAGGGCTGGACCGTGAGCTGCTGCTTAGCTGTTACTGCTGTTTTCTCTAGGCTGAGGATCAAGAACCTGCTTAGAGGGGTCAGGAAGACTTACAGCATCAATAGCCAGCATGGGAGTAAAGGTTATTAACCTGTATTGTTGAAGCAGTTTGTCTCCCGTTGCAGGCTGCTCTGTTGGGCAGTTGCCCGCTCTCCCAGTTGTATGTGAAGTTGCTTTTATGGGATTGAGGTGTTCTGCTCGTGTTTGGTACTTAACAGCAGGGGCCAGTGTGTATTGTATGTCTACAGCCATCAATCCAGTCAAAAAGAAGAGAAGCAGTTTTTAAGGGGATTTTATTTTTTGTCACTTATACTATTTAAAGCTATTGATCTGCAAGAGAGTCGGGTGGAGTTTTTTTGGTGCTTTTAGGCATGGCACGTTTTGATGCATCACCATCTGATTATAGAATTAAGACATAACCGTAGTTCAGCTTCTGAGAGGTTTCAAGAGTTTAAATCAGTAATAAATATTTAATAAAATTGTCTTAAAATAGCAAAGAGAGAAAATTTACAGTGTTCAAGACCAAACTTGTAGCTCATGTCGTTGAACCTCAATGTGCAGTTATGCATCTGTACCTAAATATAAATGATAAAGTTTAAGGTCTTAAACTCCTAGTGGAAAAACTTAAATCCTGCAATAGAGACTTAAAGAAAAGATGTAAAAATAGGGGCATTTTGAATAAGATCTTATGCTTATTTTCTGTACGGTCCTATAGGCAATCTCCTTTAAAAAGTGCTCATTTTGAGAGATAGAAAATGAACATCTGCTAGCAGACATCAAAGCTGAGAGATTGAAGCAGCCTGTCTCTTGTATCTGTGTACATACAAACTTTTCAATATTTGTCTTTAGTCTGCTTATCTCCTGTCAATTTCTAATAGCTTACTTTTTGAGAGCATGTCAGATGTTTTCCCCTTCTGGCGAAAAAGGCAATTGTAATTTACTGTGTTTTAAAACTTACTAAGGACCTTTGGAAAAGATTTCAAGCACTGAAGGGGAACATGTTATGTACCTTATTTGTTCTCCAGTAGGCACTGGCCTTACAGAGCTGCTTATCTAAGACAACTAGAACTCCTTTCCCCAGTACCTACGGTGTGCTCTCTCTGGAGACGAGTCTATGGGCTGAAAAGCCCTTTCTTCACAGACTAGCTCTCTTCAGATTGAGTCACTTTGGGAGAGTCTGGATGGCTTCTGCATGCAGATTTTTTCTGTGTATGAGAAATGCATGAATATTCCCTCAGGTGTTAATTAATGCAATTCCTAGTTATTGAGAACTTCAAGCAAAAAATCAGAAGGTTCTCAGACAGTATTCAAATGTACTCCTAATTATTCAGTCACACTCCTTATACGTGTCTGGCCAAACCCCCTTTATTCTTCTTTGCTGTATGCCCGTGACTGTACCGTACCTTTGTAATAGGGGGAGCTTTTTGCTTTTAGTTTTGCTTAGCTGGATGTAAAGTAGGGGAAATATTTTTGTCCATTTCTGTTCACAATAATTGAGTTTCTCATTTCTAATGTGTAGGGTTTTCTAGCTGTAGTGGTGAGGTAAAGAAGAGCTTGAACAACCCTCATTTGATCACACTTCAAGTAGTTTCTTTGATAATTAATTTCATCAGTAAACAGCAGGAGTCTATGACACTTACTGGGAAGTTTCTCAAATGATAAAATTGGAGAGTGAAGAGTTAGAACAAAGTGTTTCCCTCAGGACAGTACTAACGAGCCTACAGATTGGGTGGGATAAAGATACATGCAGGAGCTTTGTGTGTTCATGCTCTACATAGGATATGTGATGTTCTGGAATGAGGATCTGAGAAAAACAAGTGTCAATGAATAGGAATTTAATGCATATGTAGGGAAAAAAATAGATTAATTGCTTCTGGTTCTCATTTTCAGGTTGACCTCTGCAAAGGGAAGGCCACCCTAACATCTCAAGTTGTGTCATGTAAACAACTCCTTCATTAGTAACAATAGTCATATTATCGTATTGAAATAGTTTCTGAAATCTAATTTTCTCTTGTAGTCTCCATGCTTGCCTTGGAGCTTCTGAGAGCTTAGACAGTGGAAACCAACAGGCTGGTCTCATTAACAACTTCCATAATTTTTCTGCACTCAAAAGAGCTGACTCTTTTGACATGGACGCTGCAGGAAAATGGTCAAACATTGAACAAAACAGTTTTCCCTGGAGGGAGCAACTACCTTGAAAGCAATGCTGTTAGTACCAGTTTGGGTGAAAAAGAACTTAATTTTTACGTAGTCTGTATTTTCAGTCAAGCAACGTGACAGTTTGACTTGCCTTTCCTGTCTTAGTGTGAAAGGAAAATAAAAAACTGTGCAGACACCTTCTAATAAGGAAATGCGAAATAACAAAAAAGTGTCTTACAATTTCAGAGAAGCAGACCTGAGGACCATGTTCGTATTTGGAGATTTACCCTAATTGCATCAATATTTAGTGATGGTGGTATGAATCACAAGACCTGTTAACCTTCTGCACACCCAGCATGCTCATGTAGCAGCACACATGGGATTTCCAGGTAACTCTGTGCACAGTGGGCTTGCAGGACCAAAAGCTTTGCACGGTAGCTCCATGAAGAAAATCAGAATTACTATTTCTGCAACAGATCTGGAATTGTTTCAGTAGAAAGTTCTGAATAATGCAAGGCAGCAGAATGTTTTACACGGCAATTCCACCTGGCTTCTGTCTGAGGAATTAAAATGTGAAAAGAAACCTGTAATCCTGTGCTCAATAGCTTAATTTAATATGAACTATTTTTGAAACTGGATGGCAAGTCATAGATAATAGTGATCAATAGACTACTTTTGATGGGGAAAAAAGATAATCTCTGCAGTTCACTGGGATGACATCACTTCTTGCATTGCTATAGCAGCCCTTAAGCTAGACAGCATCAGAGTTGAAGAGAAAAAAGGCATGATGTAAGGAAAAGGAATTATCTATCTAACTTTTCACCTTTTTAAAAAAAACCTCCATGTTTCAGGCTGAGTTTGTTTCTCTCTGTAGGTTCAGGTGAGACACCTGAAGTCTGGTCTGTTGAATTAGGATGTGAACAGGAGCTGTGAATTTAATTGCAAGTTACAATTCAAGGTTGCCTGGTTGTTTACTTAAAGTAAATTATGTTTTTTTATGTCAGGATTGAAGAAATTTATTTACTCCTGGTTCGCGTAGCAGCTGCCATCAGCTTTGTATCAAATGCGTGGGTATTGAAGACTATCGGTGGAAGCCTCTCTGCTGCCTCTGTCAATCTGTGGAACTTTTCTAAAAACAGGATTTCTAGTCTGCGGAAAGTATTTTAAAATCTGGCCAGTGTGCCACCCCTTTGTGCATCAACTTTCCAGCCAGCTTGCTAGGTGAGCACCATCACAACGGTCCCGCACATAGGCTGGCTTTCTGTCAAAGCCCATGTCATCACTGGGGATTAGGAGTGAAGGTTTGGGTACCAACATCACGGCTGCTTCGCTTGGGCCATGTAACTCGTGTCACTTAGCCAGACACCGAGTTCACTGCACAGTGCTGGTGGTATCTTGAGATATGTCTGTTAGAACTACAGGATCTAGACATTGAAAACTTCCAGGAGTTGTTAGATGTGGCCTATTTATCTGATAGCAATTGCCTGGAGAGGGATTTGCAAGAAACAAGTATGAAAGATGTTGCTATCTTTCTTCTTGAAGATTATCTTAACCGTGAAGGTGAAACAGGAGCGAGTTCAAGGTGTGCTTCCTTTGGTTGTGTTTGCCACATTGCTCCCTCAGGTGATGTAAAATTGGTGTATTTAAATAGTTGTGTCTGTGGCTTGACACTGTAGGTGGTGTTCAGGCACTACGCATCTGATGAAAATTTTGCTTGGTGAGGAGAACTGAGATGCCACTAAATAATGCTATGAGAATAACAACATTTTGAACTCTTACACTGCTTCCCATCTGTCCTGAGCCATTAAGTTTTCTAATGGTATTTACATTAAAGGGCAAAATTGAATTATGTTGTAGAGCAGACTGACGTTTTGGTGGATGGAGAAGTTAGGTAACTCTCCCAAAGTCACAAGAGAAGTCGGTGACCACCAGGAATAGAAGCCGCACATGCTGACAGCCGAGTGTGCGTGAGCCACAAGACCCTCCTTCCTCCTGCACATAGAGAAGCATCGGCACGAAAGGGAAGTGCTTTCTGTGGTTTTGGAGAGGCTGTTCCGGTGATTCTGACATTATCAGCAGAAGGACACAAAGATACTCTACTCTTACATGGAGGGCGGGCTGCAAGGCTCTTTCTGTGATTATTTTGTATTTTGGCTGCTCTCAAACTGGACTCCTTTTCTGAGGACTGAGGATTGGCCAAATATTCCCCACGCAGGAGGAAGGAATAACACCAAAGATGAATCTACCATTTTTTGAGAGAGAGTAATTATTGAAGGGGCTGGTAAGAAAAAATAAATAAAAAATCCCGTGTTGTGCCAGGCAGTCTTGAGCAGAGTACATGGACAAAGACAGAGCTTATAAAACTGGTAAGAAGAAATGTTCCTTAGTGCCAGCTTTCAAATCTTGCTCTGGTGTTAAGTCATGGAAAGAATCAGTATGTTCAGCTTTCTGTTTTATTAGCAATTCTCAAATATACTTGTTTTTTCCATAGTTAACACCACTTCCAAATTTTTGGTAGTCATCTCTCAGGCCATCTTGTCTCCCCCAACTCTCCCTTCAGTCTGCGCTGATAGTAATTCCAGCAGCAGCTGCCAGCAAATGTAATAACATTATGTAAGTGAGACTGGAGAAATAGCAATTAACACCTCACGGCAGTAGTTCAAGAGAGCCATAGCCTGAGTAACACTGGGTGGCTGCAGCTGAACCATTTGGGACGGAGAGGGAAAGGCAGGGAGCACAGCCCCTCCTGCCCCATAGCACGGGCTGGGTGCTGCCTTGGGTGGTGGCAGTTGTGGAGGAACAGCTTTTCCTGCCTCTGATAATTTCTCCAGAACTAGGGGCTGGATTGTGGAAGCATCAGGGTGGCTTCTGCAGAGCCAGGTCGTAACCATATACTAGTTTTATCAATATTAAAAATTGCCTGGTCCACATTTCTGTAAGTGATGGAAAGACAATAGTAAAATAGCTTTCTCTAGGAGTCATTATTTATCCACAGAAATGTTTTGCCAGGCGATGGAGGTTATTTGCTATATTATAGTATATTAAATAAACAGCGTGATTCTGCAGTTATTCTATATTGTCATCTTGGAATAAGATGGGATTGATAAAAAGAAGTGGCGTTTAACACACCACTCAATTAGCATGGACACGCTTTTCTGGCATACACAACAGAAGTAAAAAAAAAAATAATTAAATTTTAAATCATTTTCTAACATCAATATTGCAATATTGACCAAAGGCCTTAGTTGGGCTGAACGTCCCATAGCTTTAGGTATTGTGCAAACAGTAAATAATTATTTCTGCCTTAAAAAGCTTACAGATGCTGACAGTTCAGACAAGACTTTCTGTGAGTGCAGAGAGGGTTCTTGCTCAGCTGTGACTTAAGAGCAGTCATCTTGAAATTCTGAAGAAAGCAAAAGGTAGAGTAAGTGCAAATGAAAATCAGAGAAACTGAAAGAGAAGATGCATTTGTGGAATAAAAAGTCAATGAGTGTGAGAAAGTGCTGAGCATGACTTGTTTCGGTGGAAATTTAGCTTACGTAGCTGCTGGTAAGAGCCAGAGACATTTGGGTTCCCAAATGTATGTCATGCTCTGGTTGGCACTGCAACTGCTGATGTGCGTGTCCAAAAGGTCTTCTCCAAAACAACCAAATCGCTCAGGCACATAACTGCCCCCAGCCTTCCCTGTGGCTTTATTGCAGTGAGAGAAAAGAGACTCTCCTAAGTACTTAGGCTCAGATTTTTTGAGTGTTAGGTCCCTGAATCTTATTGAAATGTATTCTTGGGCTGAATTAATTTCTCAGTTCTTCAGCACTTTAATACTGAGTTTTCAGCATCTTACTACATTAAAAAAAATAAAAAAAAATCTGTGCCTTACTGCAGCATCAAATTGGATGCATCCTCCCATGCATTCTCTTCTGGCAGCTTTTCTTAACGTTGCTCTGATTAGCTGTGATTGAGCAGATATTCTTGAAATAGGTTATTCCTAAGGGCCACTCTGATGGTTATCCTCTTATAGTATGGCACAGCTGGGAATGGCAATTTACTCTTGTAACAGGTTGACCAAGGATCAGCTGCAGCATTAAAAGATTAATACCCAGTTAATTTCCAGTGAGCTGTTCTGTAATAAACTCAGCATGTTGATGTGGATTTTCAACGTTTGAATGTCTTTCTCATTTACATAACATCTTATTTGAAGTCTGGCCTAAAAAAAATCCCTATATGCTATAGAATTTATGCTATGCCATTAAGAAACACTTTGATTTTAAACTAACAGTTTATATAATGTTGTATATATTTGGGCATCTGGACAATAGCTCTGACAAAGGAGACAAGACACTCTTAACTAATGGGTTGCAGTGCTGCCAACCAGAACAACTGAGAAATGCATAGACTCAGTAATAAAACAAAATCCAGTCAATTTGTTTTCAAGGATTATTAACATGATTCGATCTTCCTTATTAATGACTCCTGTACCTACAAAATTGAATACAGCTGATACAGCAATGTTTGTATTTACCTAGTGACCCCGCTGTAAACAGCTATCACTGTAGCATCGCAGATCCACTTCTGTCTCATTTTCCAAGTGCGTAGCTGCTACATGATTAAAGTGATTTCTGGCAAACCCAAGACTGTATTTTGTGCCAGTAGAGAGTTAGCAAAACTCAGAAAACGGCAAGAAAGCTGCAGGTAGTCTAAGCACAATTTCTCAAGGAATCAGAGAGAAAATGAACTTGAGTGAGGATTTCCTGACTAAACTTTTAGTTCTGTCTTTGTAGCAGTTTTTAATCCTGCCTTCCTCACGATCTCTCATATACTTAATGCAGCACGGAAATTAGGTTCAAGGTAGGCCACTGTTTGTGGGACAGCAAGAGTAGCATTATAATTCTTAGCCTGTAATTCATTAGGTGTACCAGCACCCTCATTCCTCACTGCCCTCTTTCTTCTTCAGCATTACGGAGACGAGGGCTTGTGTGGGGTTTATGCACCAAACAACAAACTTTGAGTGTAGGAATTGGTGGGCAGGAGATCCGGCAGGCTGCCCTTCTCTGCCCGCTGTCTTGAATTCTGCCGGAACATTTTTCCGTTGCCCTGGAGACATCAGTGCTTTGATGTTACTTTGGATTGCAGCCACGCTGGATGCTATAACTCCTGAGAAAGATGGTGTTTTCTGACCAGTCCTAGTCAGTTGTTTAATGTTAACTTTTATATGTAAGATCAGTTACGCAAGAAAATCGAAAAATGCCTTTTCCCTCAGTGAGACTGTCTTTCTTTAGACTATGAGCAACACGAATAGGAATCGTGGTGTTTGTCTTTTGGCCTTGGGAGCTGCTGTAATGTCAGCAAGAGTTATGAGATACTTGCGTTGACTTTGTACTGTGTCCACGGCCTCTCTGTGCCCGGTACGCTGTGGAGTGAACGGTTACAGACCTTCTATGGATGCTGCGGCAGGTTCTTTTGAACTGCGAAAAATTGTGCCAGATCTGCTCAAAATAATTTAAAGTGTGCTGGATTTGCTCACTTTTGCCGTGTGTGAACAACATGCAGCTGAGCATGTGCCTTTCCCACAATATCTGGAAAATGCCTTGGTAATTTAGCAGGTTTTAAACCACTAAACACTGCGCTCACAAGAGCCTGTGGGGTTTTTTCCATCCTTTAAACAGCAGCATCTCTGGTTCATGTACAGTAAGAAGCGATACTATTTGTAACCATATGCATTTGCTTGCTTTTCTATGGGTTGTTTCAAAAAATCTGATACTGAAGGGTTGTTTTCTTTGTTTGCATGGCTGGCTTGCGAGGGCTTTCCTCGCTTGGTTCAGGTTTGCTGGTGCCCCACTTTGCATCTAAAACGCCTTGGCAAAGAGCATGAAGTGTTTTTCCTCTTCTTCCCCGGGGGCTGTGAGGAAACTTCTGCAGTGGCTAAGCCTGCCCTTCACCATATGTTTAAAAAATAAAAAGCAATTACCCCTGTTGTCAGGCAGCCGGCGAATAATGTGCATCCTTGCCTCAGAGAAGGTTCCCAGCCTCCGCGATGCTCCCTGTTTATGGAAGCTGGGCTCATAATAGCACAAAACAAAATCCGGGATGGTGCCATCAGCCTGTGATTGGCTTTGGAGGTTGAAAAAGCATGAAATTTAATGGACTAAGCTCTAAAGTCAATAAAAGACTGTGTTTTGCCCTTGCTAGTCTTGGCTTGAGATAAAAGTGACTGTGGATGATGTATTCGATTGGTAGGAATCACACGCAGCGGAAAGCACATTAGTATTTCAGGTTTATAGTATTTCTAGTCCAACACTGTGTCAAACGAGAGCCAGTAATTTCAGCAGCAAAAGTAAAACCCGTGTAAAAAATGATTAAGCAACAATATGTCCATGGGGCAAGATATTTTCAGTAAGTAGTTAGCCTTCGTGATCGCTTAAATGTGTTTAACCTTTACAGTATTATAAAGGGATGGTAGATATTTTATAATGTGCATTGGTATTTGCAGTCGAACAGAAATGTTGAGCTAATGTTAGAGCTTATTGAATAAGATGTAGGGAGAGATCTATCACAATGGATATATTTTTAACATGAAAAATAGATCTTGTGCATTCTACTTGAGAAGGAAAAAACCACACATGTTGTCGAGATAAATAGATCAGTCTAAAGTCAGTATTGTTACACAAGACTAACTTCATATCATTACAGTTTAGTTATAAGTACTGAAAACAGAGCTTGATAACCAGAATTCTGTTAAAATGTCAAGCATCCTTAACAGTAGCCACTACTCTGAGCCTTATGCTAAAGTGTGAAATTCAACCTCTCATGTCTCCTTTGTTGAGATGCCATTGTTAAAGATATTTACTGTATTCAAATTTTACAACATGAACTTCATGTACCTAATTGTTAATTACATTTTGCCACCCTGCTGTAACAGGGTCCAAGGCCTTGTAACTGAACATCAGGCTTAAGGAGTTTTCATGGGCTCGGCAGGAACTGTTCTTTCAACCTATTTCAATTGTAGAAGCCGCCTCTTTTCTGACAAAAGTGTTTTTGAGGAGGTAGATGGCTTTACAAAGGAGTTTCTCTCACCCTCCTCAGGAGGAGAGTACGTGGGAGACTCCAGGCACAGGGTAGGGATCCCCAAAGGGCTTAGCACATTGTAATGCAGAGAAAAATGAGATCTCTTGGGCTGGTGAGAAACCTCTACCTCTGAGAATTGCATTGTGCCTCTGAGCTTTGCAATCTGGAAGTGAGAGCAGAGGAATTGCCTCCTTCCTCACAACTGGGTCAAATGAGTGCAGCAGAGGCTGGCTGCCTCGCTTCCCTAGTCATCCATCTGCCCGAGAGCCTGCATCTTCAGTCTGAAGGAGTCTGTGGGGTATCTTAGGTCATCTTTGCCTCACAGTAAGTCCTGTATCTGCCAACAGACATTCACTGCATTGGGGCTTAAGGTATTTATATATGGCCAAAAGAAAAAAAAAGAATTTTGCAAATTTTTGGAGGTAACTGGAATCCTCTCTCCTCAGCTTTTTCCACTTTTGTGTTTTTCTCTCCCTTAAGGCTTGTTTTAATCTTTATTTCACACAACGATGTTGTGAGATTATAGAAGTTAAAACTTTTGGCCAGGACCAGAACAGTTGTATGAAGAGTTACTAAAATAAAGGCCTATATAGTCTTCTTCCCCTCCTAAAATCATGGTATGTTTAGCCATCCCTGCCAGCACTAAAGTAACTTAAAAAAGAAAGAACCAAACTAAGTTTGCCAGCTCAGGTGAAGAAGGGATAAATGAGAGTTGAGAAAATGTTGCCTTATGCACCTGGAGCTACAGGACTGAGAGTCCTGCAGGTACTAAGATAGAAATACATATTGTTATATGCATGAATTGCAAATAATTTGCAGGTATTAACAAAAGACTTGATTGCAATTGAAATTGGGGAATTCCTGGTCTTTTCATATAAGCAACAAGTGATTTAGGTCCACAGGTGGAAAATGCTGATGGCTCTTAGGGACTGCACCTGGCTTCCTCCGCAGAGCTATGTGGACAGCTGCTCTGAGGAAGCATCTTCCGAAGTTATTTTAGTTGCTGTCTCAACTTTCCAGGCTGTGTCTTTACCATCTATCTCTCCTAGAATTGTAATAGTGGCGTAAGGCAGAGGTGCACACTGTTCCTGTGCAGCTGGCTCTCACAAACTTCAGGCTGGCCACCTGTATTGTACCTCCCTTTGCATCAGGAGAGCTACCTAAGTGTAAAACCACCCTTTTCAAAAAGATATACCGTAACTGTCTGGATTTTTTCATGGAAGTTTCATAGAAATTAATCTAAGCAAGTGCACTGCAAAATTGTAGTATGTAATGCAGGCATGCTGTGCTTCATTCTTGCTTGCCTTAAACTGCATGCTGTCATGCTCACAGGTGCAGAGCAAGACGGAGGAGTGGAAATTGCCACCAACTCAAACCCCTAACACTTTGCACATTGGTGGAAATGACTAATCAAGGTGCAAAGTAACAGCTTTCAGAATGTGGTCTTGAGTTATTAATAGAGCTGTGGTTTTGCTAGATCAGGAATGGTGCAGCTGTGTATGTTTCCTTGCGTTCCAGTGGGGCGGTGGAAATAAACGTACTTTATTCTTTTAATCTTTCTCATAACCTTGTTAATTTTTCACTAGCTAGCATGCATCTCAGGGCTGAATCCTAGGCTCTGCTTTGATACAGCTAATGAAAATTGCCACTCCTATCTGCATCATTAGCCTAATGGGAGTTAATAATACTTAGTATTTTGCACAGTCACTTGTATCTTCAAAGCACTTAACAGTTATTAACTAATTAATCCTCACAACATGCCTGTGAGTTGGAAGGTAAATAAATATTAACATTCCCCTTTTAGCAAAGGGGGAACCAAATAGGAAGATTAAGTGATTTGCATGGACTTAGTGGCAGAGCTGGCAAGAGAACTTCTGTGCTTTAGTGCTTGTGCTTATCCTTCCAGCCACACTGGCTCAGTGCAAATTAAAGCCTTCGCAATTATCTTTCCAATAGCCTTTCCAATTACTTTAGTAACTTTTAGATATAAAGTCATATCTGTGGCCGTAACTATCATACTGGTTGCTGCATAACTATCCAGGATGGCTGCTGCCTGGTGGTGCAGACTTTCCCGTGTCCCATCACACAAAACGTGGGCAATGCCAGGAGGGAGGCTACAACTCCCTTGTACTTCCCCCAATAAATCCATGCCAGGCCTATGTTTAGAATGGGACTGTTCAGAAGGAAGTTCCTGAGCCTTCTCACCAAGCCTGATTAAAATATGTGTAGTAACTGGCCATTGCTTTTACAGAACAATATTAATTATTTATACTGCTGTTTCTCTCGATGCTAAATCAAAGCTGGAGCACCTGAAAACGGTAGGTCATGCTGTGGAGACAATTCTGTCGCTCACACTCATAGTCTTTAAGGAACATCTGTGAAACTATGGAGATTCGTCTGATTTGCTTAAATATAGTGAATATTTTAAAATGTTGTAAATTATTTTAAGCGGCACAAATTATTTTTCCGTTAACCAAGGCCCTATACTTTCCTTGAAGCTTTTGTGTTCTACAAGGACATCAGCTCTACATTCTGCAAGGAGATCTGGAGATGACTCCAGAAGGCTTTGGGTAAGTGTTTACATTGACAAAGCCTACAAACAAAAATGTGGTCTAAATACTAAAAATTATTTATATTAGTGAACATAAAGAATGCCATTTTTAATGGATAAGTAGCTCAAAGCTCAGCTTCCGCTCAGCTTCCGGCAGCCTTGTCTGCCAGAAGAACCATTTCCATCCTTTTGCCAGAACGGGGGACACAGTAAGGATGAGATGCCTTGGCAATAGCTTTGGCTGCACAGTGTCAGGTGGAACATGAGGATGTGCTCCAGGTTCCACTCCAGCAGCTGCAAAGAGCCCACGTGGCTCAGTCGTAGCCCTTCCTACCCTGAGACACCCTTCTCTGTGTCTCTACACTGTGAGGGTGGTGATGGCTCAGTGAGGGCAGTTCTCTGCCTCCCTGGGGCTCCCTCCCGGGGGAAAAACTGGAGTGCAATCCCCTTTGCTGACAGTCGGTCTAACGTGGGTACAACGAATGAGGAAACGTGGCCCTGTCGACCTTCACACTTTTCACTGAGACAGCATTTGATCTTTCTGTCTGCTCTGAGCCACATCCTGGGGGCTCTTTCACTATTGAGAGAATTAATACCTTAATTCTGCTGAGCTTCTAAACCTGAAGGCAGAGATATTTGTATCTTTTACTTCCTGTGGCCTCACTGTTCATAGTGGTCTGTAGTGTACGTGCTGAAATGTTAATAGCTGCCACGATGTAGGAAGACCCCAAGCTGTGGGACGAGGAGGTGCCAGGTAGATTCTTGTATCCTCCCGTGTCAGCTTATCCTTGTCACCACAGCCTGCCTTTACCCGAATTGGTCCCACTTGTTGTTTTGAGGTCTGTGAGAGGAATAGGACAGAACTGAGCTCAACATTTTGTTGAGATATTATCCCTATTTTCCACTCGTTAATTGCCCATTAGAGCTGGGTCATCTGCCAGAAAACAGGTTACAGAGACTGAAAGCATAAATGGTATTATCTTGAATTTAGCAAAAGCTTTCAGCCAGAGACACGAGGCGGAATCAAGGATTTGGGAAAATGTTTTAGTGTTTTCTATGCACTTTCTAAACACTTTCCCCTTATAGTGGGCACTGATGAGGCTGCACCTCGAGTACTGTATTCAGTTTTGGCCCCTCACTACAAGAAGGACATTGAGTTGCTGGAGGGTGTCCAAAGAAGGTCAACAAAGCTGGTGAGGGGTCTGGAGCACAAGTCTTATGAGGAGAGGCTGAGGGA
>JAOXJM010000004.1:11051953-11071288 GCA_026413425.1 Tringa solitaria
CATTGGAACAGGCTGCCCAGGTAAGCGGTTGAGTCACCATCCCTGGAGGTATTTAGAAGACATGTAGACATAGTGCTTAGGGACGTGGTTTAGTGGTGGATTTGGCAGTGCTAGGCTAATGGTCATACTCAATGATCTCAAAGGGCTTTTTGGACTTAAATTATTTTATGATTCTAAACAGAACATTCAATTTCAAAAACACTGAAAATTTCATGCCACAAAATCATGTTTCTGTTTTGAAAGTAGCTACTTTGTTGTGAAAAAACAACATATAAGGTGGGTTTTATGAAATGCAAAACTTCAAACTTTTTGAACAACATATTTTCTTTAATTCAGAATGGCATTTTGGGTATTTGTTCTGATAGTAAGAATACTTTGCACCAAATGACAGTGCTTTGGATCTTTGCATTCATCCTTACTTTTTGGTAGTTCAGCCACTAGTTCAAAAACTATGGTTTGTACATCTTGGCTCTCAGTCCTAAGTTACTGAGTCCTAGTCTCAGTTCTAAGTTAATTTATCACCACTCATGCACCCAGGTGGGATTATTCCAAACTTTTACCCCTAATAATTGCCTTGCTGATAAGCTTTTTTGCTCAGAGTAGTAAAATACTCATCTGTTGATTATGCCGAATTGTTTCTATATGGATGGCGGCTGGCAGGCAAGCTTTGAGCTCCTTCCCCTGCTTGTGTTGTAGGAGCTTGGAGATACCTGCCAGGAGGTGGGTGAGCAAGAGAAGGGCTACGTGGTTCCTTCCTGCTGGCCACAGGAGGACTGGGACATACAGCATGTCTGCAGCATGACGTACCCACCATCTCCTCCATGGGGATTCACTCACAATAAGAGCTGGGGATAGTCCAAAATTGCTCACAGAAACACTCGGAGAGCTAACAAATTCTAGAAAGGTCACGTAGAAATGGTACTTATATTCCTCCATACAACCAGGAGGAGTTTAAGAGGATATTCACCTCTCACTATGAGACCATAGTGTGGTCTCATACCACACTATTTAGACCATAGTGTGCATTTTAAAACTGTGCTTCAGATCCCCATTCCCACGGCTCCCGCTGGCATCCTGATAGCAAGTGAAATGGTCTCTGCTGCCAGAGGCAGAAGGACACAGTGTAGAGAAAACACAACGGCTTTTCACAAAATGCTTTCCTGATTTCCCACCCACCTAACATCAGAAAATGCTTTTCTGATTCGAATACATATTTAATATTCTATATTTAAAAATTCTCCCTGCTCTGTTAAGCCAGTGGCACATCTCAATGGAAGCAGGCTTCATGCTGCACAGCTGCACTTATAAATTACATCATTTTTCATGAGAGTAGGTGCTGTCAGCAGGATCCTCAGAAATTGTGGGCTGAATAGATCGCTCTATTTTTAGCTTAATAAAACTCTTGCTATAGCTAATAAATTGGGTTTTGTGGATTTTTGCAGAGGAGCAATGTGATCCCAGTTATCTTTCTTAGCAAGCTCTTCCTTTGCCTTAGCGAAGTAGGACAAGTATTTGGCAGGGGCAGCTACAGAGCTGCCAGGTGGCTCCAGGTCAGAGCTGTGGCCGGTTGCAGCAGTGCCTGAAGGAAGATGAAAAATTTGATTAAAAGGAATTTTCAAGCACTTCTTGTTCTGGAGATTTCTAGGTACAAGGAGGAGGACGGAAGGGAAGTGAGCCTTATGATAGGTGGTGTGGCTGTGGTGTTCGGGTACCCCCTTGTTTTCTGGGACAAAGACTATCTCTTTTTGTATGTATTTTTCTATCTCACGTGAAGGTAATGTCCTCCTTTGGCTGCCTCAGCACCAATCATGGGTAATACATAATAGCAGCAAATTTAGCAAGTGTGCAATCTGTAGACACCATGACACAGTGAGTGTTGCATCCTATTGCCACAGGTGTTAAAAAACTGTGCTTAAAACGGTAGTTGGAAACTGCAGAGTTTCCAAAATGTTTTTTCACTTTTTCTACTTTGATCCCTGACTACCTCCGGAAAGGGCAATGTGTGAAGATGCCCTCGACGTGTTTTCTCTTTGTTTCCCAGCTGTAGCACCTGAAAGTATGAGCGTGGTGAGTGCTGCCTTATTGTTTTGCTCGCACGAGCCGTGGCTGGGGCCGTGGTAATATTTCTTCTACTCCCTCCAAAACCAACTGCTCTCCGTTCGCAGGCTGTTTGGCCGATGATCCGTGGCCAGTCATCCAGCTTTCCCCGGTTACTGGTATGTTTTGAACAAACACAGATGAGGGGAAGTATGAGACACCACGTTAAAACGCTTCCTGCCCAGTCCCTCAAAGAAAGGTCCTTGTACAAATGCTTGACATACAGATCATATTCGACCTTTGATCATCTGTCATTTTGTTGTAAGAAAGCACGCCATCATTTGCCACTGTTTAAAATAGACCCAAAGGAAGTCAGGGCTTAATCTTAACCTCAAACACATTGAGCCCTGTATTTCCTATCCAGCCATACACCGTGCTATCTGGTTTCCTACACCTCAGCCCTGCTAAGTTTAGTTCCTCCCAGCCAGCTGCTAAGAAGGAAGGGAAACCCTGCTCACTCTGGATAAAGCGTTTGCTGTCCGCAGCTCTCCCAGCCTTTACATACTAAGTGGTAGACAGCAACACAGTTTTGAGGTTTCTCAGTTTTTTTAAAAAAGTGTATATTTTGAATTCTTTTCCCTCTTACTCTTCATTCGTCCTATGGGCTCATACATTTAAATCTTTGATGCCATGCTTTCTTGGGCTTCCTTAGGAAGAACGTTATTACTTGCATGCTTAGACATAATCATTTAGTAGTTATGAATATCATGTGGTTAGACCATTGCTAAATTTGGTATTGGAGTGTTACGCATTAATTAATATTATATCAAATCCAGTGTAGTCACTCAGGTCTTTCATCTTAGTAATGAGTGAGTAGGAATATATAATGTACCATACAGGAATTGAGATTGCCTCACCAGAAATCTTTATTTATCATAGAAAGTAGCTGCATGAAATAGCTGTGATAAAATTGACCTATTTTCCATTTATGTCAGTATGATTCCTTGTCCATTTACTTCAGGCAATTAGATTTTTATCACAGAGGAACTGGCTGATTTCTTTTTTGGAGGTAATCTCAGGCCCTGCTATGAAAGCCACAGACCTCTTTCAGTACCTTGTCTTCTGAGGGTCTTAATCGTTTATTAACTCAATTGCTTTCCCCCCCTATTTTTTAGGATAATTATGATAATTTTGTCATAACTGTCCCCCTTGAGTTATTGGGCCATGTCTGGCAGCCACAACGTGCAGGTGGTTCAGCAGCCACGGGCTGGAGCTGTCCTTTGGAGGAGGACTTGGCGAGCCTGTACCCTGCTGTACAGCCATCTATTTCCCAGTGATAGCAGAGCGCTTCCTGGAACAATTTTGGTTTCAGCTGATTTACAAAACAAAAGTCTTAGCAACATTAATATCTCTATGAGACCTACAGGACTGGGAAAACTCACTCTTTGTCCCATCTGATTCTACTAAACATAGGTTAAATTCCTCCTGTTCTGTTGTGTTCACAGATCTCCAGCATTTCAAACCATGGAAGGGAAAAATCCTTTTGGTGGAAAGGATTTACAACACCATTAAGGAGGCAGAAAAGCCTGAAACACCAGTAAAAGAGACAGAAGGGGCTGAAGACCTTTTGGTGTTTGTAAAGAGGTGCTGTTTTCCTTTTCTAGAGTTGCCTACAGTTTTATCTGAGTTATTCTGATTTTTATCCACCGGTGCTTGGTCATTGCTTTTGAATAGCAGCACTCATAAATTCAGTTTTGAATCTGGTATCAGGATCCACTTCTCTTGTCTTAGCAGCAGGGTGAGAAAAAGCATCCAGTCGGACGTAAAATACAGTAGACTTCTGCAGAATATTAATGTATGACAAGAAAAGAAGGGTTAACTTCATCCAACTTAAAACAGGGTAGGAAGCACTATCCTGCATTTTTATTTTAATACATGGATGTATCTCATTCCTTCCCACTGTCCTCCTTCGTAATTACCTAATTCTCTCATTTTACCCATTTTAAAATGGGATAATTCATAAGCTTCAACATTCCCATTTTCAATTAGAGGCAAATTGGGCCTAATGTCTGCATACATTTTTAAAATGAAGCCATTAAATGCGTGAAGGAAAAAGCAAAACATGAAGTTAGTACAGAGCATTGTTTTACAGATAAGGACAGAAAATGCACAGGATGGGGGTGTAAAGCAAATGCTTAAGAAAAAATTGTCTGGAGCATGTGATAGAATTAATGTAATCCAGTCATGGAGACAGAAGAGCCTGACCGTACTGCTGTTTTAGTCTGCTCAGAGATGCCTGAAAATATAAGATGAAAATACCTGGATGCTAATGGCTCCAGAAAACTACTACAACACGTCCGTGGCCAGTCAGGACTGGTTAATGCAAAGCTCAAAGCTGAAGATCCTCTGAGCCAAAGGAGACTTCTGTGAGAAGGAAGCTGCTAATACACTGAATAACCCAGGCAAGTAGTTGCCAAATTTACTGTGGTGCCAAATGAGTGAGGATATATTTGTCTGATTATTCTCACAAGTATTGGAATTCGTAATCTGCTGTCTTTCCTTCAGTTGGTGTGTACGTAGCTCATCCCGCTGCTTTTAATGCAAAGTACAATAATACTCAGCCTAGTTAAGGATGGTGAAGTAGCCCAGATTAAGGAGCTTTAATAAATGTTTCCTCCAGGCCCAAATGTGTTGGTAGTATCGTCTCAGTGACACTTCCCAATTACTGTAGGCTTGGGGAGCCATTTATTATCCCCTTGTAATTCCAAAGGTAACGCGCTGTAAGTTTGCAGTATCACCTTTTGTTTTTATCTTAACACTTTATCCATATTTCACTTAATAGACGCCTCCATTCTCTGGAAAAAGCGATCAGCAGGAAAGCCCAAATCCATCCGTTTGTCTGTCGTGTTGAGCAAATGGTGCTGACACCAGGAAATGAGCACCACTTGATGTGTGCGTTTTGTAAGTGCGTGGATGCAGCTCCCAGGCATCGCCCACAGTCAGCACTTTGGAGTGCTGACAGCATCCTGACAGATAGTCGGAGTGGACTGAAAAGAGGATAAACGACTATAAAAAGCATATAATTACATTTTTATGTGCATAAATATGCACATTAGTGAACACTTCAAAAAAATTACCATCTACCACAGACTAATGCATTATTTAAGCAACTTTTTGAGGTGTAAATAAATTTTGAACTACTTTAAGAATACAGTATTTTTTAGGATGATAGTTCAGACTTTGAAGGTACCCATGGTGGGGCAGAGGAGCTGTGCATGCTGACTGGCAAGTTACTGCTCTTGCAACTGCTATGCCCTTTTGAACAGGAGACCATCATGGTGTCCTCTGCCCACAAACGGAGGGGCGGTTTGGCAAACTGGAGCAGAAGGAGACCCCTGGACATGTTATGTGACTCCTTGGAGAGGTGGGGTGCGGTGAGAGAGTAAAGGAGGGAAGGGGCTGGTGATTCATGGCTGTCTAAGGAGACAGACTGATGGCAAATAAAGTCTTGGAGGGAGGTGCTAGGAATAGTCATGTAACATGGCAAGCTTAGCCTTACCCAGCTTAAGTGTGGATGCATGGACAGGATGCCCAGACCCTTTGCTGTCAGAACCAGGCTGTGTTTACACAAATGCCAAGCTGTAGTAAAAATACTAGTGGAGGCTGTAGTTCCCCAGCACAGCCTGTCCTGCAGCCACCCATGAGGCAAAGGAGCCCGGTCAGCCAGTGACATGGGTGGTGGCAAAGCACCTGGTCTGGTTCCGAGGGGAGGCAAGCACGCAGCAAGCTGATATAAACACAGCTCTGTTGAGAGGACTGATTTCCAAAACAGAGTTTGAGAAGAATCTCTGTGTGTTAAATCGGTTCCCTCAGGAGCTTTAGGAGAATGCTGAGCATTAGATTTATAGAGACGTCAGCTCCTGCTTCTGCTCGTGACTCAATTCTCACTCTTCTTCCCAGGTCTTTCAGCCATTCTCCACATTGCTCCACCATGCAATGAGAAGAAAATCCCACATCAAGATGCTTTAACCATCATCCCATTCTCTACACCCTCCTTGGAAACTTGCCCTGGGTGGTCTGATGCAGTCACAGGTGGGCTGGAGCAAGCTGGGGCCTCTGCCCCACCGAGTTCTCTTCCAGTTTTGCCTCTTCCCGCGACATTTATGTTATAGCCAGTGTTTTCACCCTGCCTGCAGGTAGGAGCAAGCTGGGGCAGCAGCCAGCTCACTGCTCTGGCTGGCACAAGAATTCACCTACAGGACTCTGGCACTTGGGGGGTTCTTCACAGAGATCTCAAAGAATGACCCTCAGAGCTGGAAAGAGCATGGTACCTCCCTACGGAGTGATGCGGCACATTTAGGTGTGTACAGCATCTAGCTATCCATTAGGAAAAAAAACCCTGAATGAAGTTTGGTGGCAGGGCAATATTCCCGACATGACACTGATGAGTTACTGTGCACATTGCATGACATCCGTGCAGAGCCTTGAGCAACGAATGACTAAGTATCATCTGATTCTCCCTTATTAAAAAGTAGGTGAATGCGCATGTTTCACTGAGGAAGGAAATGATGAAATTGGGGTGACATACTTGGGAAGATCTCCATTTCAAACCCCCTTTTTCCTTTTCAAGGCAAAGGAGTCGCTGCTAGCAACTTCAGGTGGGGTTGGAAAAAGCCAAAATGATAAGAAAGCAGTCTTTTGGAGTTATGATAGTGAGATAGCGATAGAAACTTTATTGTGTGCGTTTCCAGTGTAAAGCTATGGAGCAGGCAGATTTCCTGCTGCCTTTAGTAAGAATTGGGTAACTCTTTGAACTCAGGCATGTGCCTGGTTGTGCTTTGCATTTAGAAATCAAGCATTGCTCCCAGCAATGACTTCTCAAAAAATTGATTTTCTTAATGTAAATCATCTTCTAAGGTGACCTCGGGTGAGGCAAATCAATACAGGGCTGCTGAAAGCAGCACTCCCTCTCAGCAGAAATACCCATGCCGAAGTCTGGCAGCCCCAGCCCCATGGCAGCCCTGCCCGCTGCCCACCCTGGCCCCGGGGAGCCGCCGGCACCCTCGCTTGCCAGTAGGTAATGTGGAGGGGGATTTGAACCCGTGGAGGTCCTTTGGTTTTAGCAAAGCGGCAGGCTTTCAGGGAGAGGCTGCAGGTCTGCAGCTCGGCAGGCTGTTTTGTGAGATGGGCTCACTGGGGCCCCCTGAGCAGCAATAATGGTCTTCGATTAGTCTGTAGCATCCCCGGGATCCAGGGATGGCAGGCTGGGCTGGGCAGGCTGGGGCGGTGCATCGAACAAGGTGCACAGCCATTGCTCCCTAAAGGTTATCGTTCTCTGTTCTTTTAAATATGCACAGGGAGAAGAGAAGCTTTTACTACTTTAATGCTATCATGATCATATGTGCAGGCTTACCTTCTTTATGACTTATGTGAAAGGCACAGGAAATAACAGAAATGCAAAATAAGCTCAAGGAACTCGATAGCCTCTGCATCACCGTAATTTCCATTATTTCCTGGGTTTGACTAGCTCAGAAATACTGCAGGAAGTGCTTTTTCTCTTGGTATTTTTGCTTCCTCCCCCAGCAGAGTGGAAGTATTACACAACAGCACGTGAAAATGAGAGAGGGACCCACGCCGCTGTTGGGCTGGGTCATGGGAATGCAGGATTTCTGCTTTCTGTAGCCATTCCCGGTTCGGCAGGGGAGGGGTGAGGGCTGAGGGCCAGTATGGTGGCAGAGAAGAGGTTCTGCTCTCAGGAGCTGGGAATGCCTGGTCCCCCATGGGGAGGGTGTCAGGGGAGCAGGAGGGTGGTCCACGGGCAGGTAGGGGGCTGGCAGGAGGGCACTGGCATAATTTCTTCTCTCTCGTCGTTGCTTGATGCCTGCAGAGATGCTGCTCAGCCTCAGGAGTCTCTTTGCAGTTTAGGCCAGTTCTTACTGTGTCTGACTGAACGTGCCCAACACCCACATACAGCTTCATCAACACCCAGGAGCTTTAGCCGATTCCTTCTGCATACTTTATTGATTCGAGGCATTTTGACATCTCATGTAGAGATGTGAAGTGCCTGCGACCTTCCTCCATCTCGCCTGCACACTGCCCGGTGTATGGTGAGCCAAAGCCTATGCATTAAATCCTGCATTAAAGCTCTGCTGATAACATTATGCTTATTAAATAATACAAACATTTTTCCTGTTTGCCAAACAGTGGGGATCCCTAGTGCACACTGGGGAGGCATGAACTATAAAAGCCTCTATTCTTTTTTAATTAGGCCATATCTAATTAAAATGATTGCCTGCCATTACTAGCATTTATAAAGTGTTTTCCAGCTCAGCATGACTCATGGGGCTGTATGGAGACAGACTGTGCTGCAATCTATTTGGGATGTGTTTGCCCGTGCCGTGCAATTGTCCTTTATCATCATAGGCAGGCAGTGTTTGTCTGAATTATTATTTAGCGTGGACTGCCTCTTAAAAATTAACTGACTAGCGTGTTTTGCATACATATGAAATCTGGGTTTGAGATCCAGTTTGGGGCTCTGAATGGACAAATTAATTTGAAGGTGGAAAGAGGACTGTCCCTAGAAGTCGCTGATGGGGACTTTTAACAGCAGAGATGCCAGGCTGGTTCGGTAGTCAGCTATTGCAAGCAGTGTGGAAACACCTGCACTCTTTCTATTAATCTGGGTGGGAACAAGAACCATTGCCTGCACTTCAGGGAATCCACTCAGACTCAGCCCACAAGGAGTGACTCTTTTGGAGGGATGCAAAGACCCTGGCCGTTATACAGCGTAGGATGCCACAGGCAACTGCATTAAACGCAGGTTAGGCAATGAAACCCAGAGGAGAAGAGCCACACGTTCCCTCTGAGGAGGGAGCGACCAAAGGCCAGCCTGGAGTGATGGGAAGAGGTGATGGGCTCCGGCGGGCAGAGGTTTTGCCTACGTTTGCCTGAAGAATAAAAGTGTTCCTGAAGAGAGCACGGGGTGCGGCAGAGCGTGCCCTGGGTGGGAACCAGCCCCAGGAGGGAACCAGCCCCAGGAGGGCGTACGGAGCTGCCCATGGAGCTGAGGGTGGTTGCTGCAAGTCAAGCAGCAGCACCTGGAGAGTGCTGGTTTGGAGGGACCTTGGCTTGATATATGCAAAGTAACGTGCAAGTGCATGGAAACCCCGATGTTCCGGCTGACAGCTGAGTTGCCAGGCACAGAGCTCTGAGGTGTTGTAGGCTATAGGGTTTAGAGCAGCTGTTCAAAGGGGTCAGACATCCTCATGGTATGTCCACACTGGAAGGGTAGGGTGGTGTGGAGTGGAGCAAAGCAAGCTCCCGTGAGAGCTGTTGGGTCCAAAAGGTGAGGGGTGAGAAGCAGGAGAGGACACGAGGGCAGGGTGCTGCGAAAGGAGATGCAATGGCAGTGGCAGTCGCTGATGGAGCAGCTTGAAGTAAAAGGCTCAGCTCTGCAAATTACAGCTTGTACGGGTGAGCTGAAGCTGCTGCTGCTGCCAGTGCAAGGATTACAGTCATATTTCAGCTCTTGTTCACTTTCACAGGTAGTATTTTTGGTAAATTTTGCTTTCAGGGGTTATTAAGATGTGTGAAACATAGGTATGATTGTCTTTCCTTTAATTCTGTACATCCTAAGTAAGACATTACAAGACATGGAATTAGGTTAAAATTAAAATCCTACCGTGTAAAAGTTTTTATTATAGGCTTGCCCATCTGAGATTATAGCATCTTTATTCTGAATGCTGTACCTAATACAAAGTAAGATGTTATACCTGCTCTGTGAGCTGATAATCTAAAAGGCAGTGACTTTAAAAAAAAAAAAAGGGGGTGATATTTTCAGCTTTATTTTATAGATGAGGAACCGAGACACAGAGAATCAAATTACTCCCATGTCATGCAGACTAGGAATTAACATGTGTCTTGAATTTCCAGTTTCATCTTAACCACAAAAACAAATTTTCTCTCCGAGTAGGGATGGCTCGTTCCAGATTTTAAAAGATTTCTTAAATGGAGTGCTAAAATAATTTAAAACCCTTGCTATGTTATGGTTGCTCTCTAGATGCTCAGATAACTGGCTTTATAGCTACAGCCTTTTCTTCTCCCACTGTGGATCAAAAAAGAAAATTTCTTACCTTGTACAAGGTCTTTGCTATAAGTACTTCTTTTCTTCATTGTACCTTGAAGAACAGTAGCACATATCTTCCAAATATGAGCTTTGCACTATTTCTTGTGGTAAAGCAACAATAATTAAACCACCCAGCTTACTCTCCTGCAGACAAACACCGTGGTAATTAACGTGGCTGCAGTTATTCATCAGCTGCCACTCCATTGGCTTTTATGGGTCATTCTTGTGCTCTTTTTATTTCTCTTTAATTACACGGTAGGTAAGGAAGAAGCTGAGGTTGTGCATGGGACTGGGCTGGTGGTTGCCAGCTAACAGAGATGAGCTTTGGAGTCATCTTTTCCTGTTGTGGAACACAAAAGGAGTTGACGATCTAACACACCCAGGTTAGGTCCTGCTGACATGACTGGCAGCTCAGTGTTCTCCTCGGAGTTGCTGCCGGAGCTGAGGTTTTTCTGAGGTGCTGCCATGCTGAAGCTGCTGCTGAGCCATCTGGATTGCCGTGCTCATGTCCTGCTGGAAGCCTAATTTGCCTTCAAATTTAGGAATGTACTGATCGCACCTGAAGAGCTGAAGGCAGCATCTCGGGCAGGTTTTGGTAGGGGCAGCTGTTTTTACCAGCCATTACAGCAGAAGGCGATGGGTTAGATTGCCTGGATCCCAGTGCCTTTTCAGTAATTTGTTTCTCATTTCTTAATACGACAGTATTATTCTGGATAGCTGAACTTCTCACCGTAAAAGCACTGGGAGGAGGGTGTTAAAATGAAATTAGGGGATAACAAGTTCATACTCGTTTCTTCTGCTCTTTCCCCGCGCTGCTGTAAGAGACAGGAAATTGAGCGCGGCAGACCTCTGGGCTGGGCTAAAAAGGTCACTCGCCTCTTTGCTTCTCACAAAACCAGGTTCCCTCACACCCGAGGCAGGGTAGCGCCGCTTACCCTCCATCGCTTGCCTCCCCGGGGTCTGGGTTCGCTTTCCTTCCTGAGCTCGACACGTGAGCTCACCGAGAGCTCACACACCGAAGCACAACAGAGAAGGGTAAACCTGCCTGTTTGGTTTCAGCTGGTTTCACCGGTTTACAGCCGGGCTGAAAAGGGTTTTCAGCCTGAAATAGCACCTGACAGCAGAGGAATTACTTTTCAGCGCCCTTGTACGCAAAATGGTTGCAGCTCTTCCGAAGAAGGAAACCCGGCTCGCCTCTCCCCCAGCTCTGGTGCTCCCTGGCAGCGCTGGAAAGATGGACCTGCCTTAGGTCACCTGGGCCTTGGCCAAAATGATCTGCATCTGAAAGGGAAATACTGTCAGAGCAGTTAAATTTAGCCTTATTAATTATTCCTGGCAGCTCATGCGGCGTCAATTAAACAAGGATTTACATTCCCCAACGACTTTAGCATAATTTTCGCTTTCAATCTAAGTCCCAAATATGCAATCTGTCTATTAGAAGATGGTCGCTTCCCCAAATAATTTAAATTCATGTTATTTCATGAATGAAAAGAAAGAGTTTCTTTACTGTAAAAAATCATTAGTATATGTGCTTTTAGCTTGTCTTTTTATTAGCTTCACACATGCTACCTTTTGTTTGGTTGCTTTTCATAGAACCATAGAATTTTGTTTACCTACTGTGGAACTCCAGACACCCTTTAACCTTAGCTCTTTGTCAGAGTTCATGTCTGAAGAAATGTGGGGGTTTTGTGTTTATTTTGTTCTCCGAAGGGAGAAGTACCTCTAGACCACAGGCAGGTATTGCTGTACAACCACTTCTTAGAATTGCTCCTGGACAGGAGCAGGACAGCAGTTCCCACACCTGGAAGGTAACGGGAGGTGATGCAGAGGTTCAGCGTTGCCCTCGCTTGCTGTGTGCATGAGAACTGCTGCAGCCACGCAAAGCTGTGTTGTTCCGTGTGTGAAGGATGCACAAGTGGCATTTCCACAGTGGACATTTCTATTTTATCTAATACCAGGAGTGAAGGAATTGCCGTACTGGCATCCATAGTGGAACTGAGTGTTGGGAATCAAAGAAGGTGTTGAAAGCAGAATTGTTGCTACGTTATACCATCGTGACATTATGTCATTGCTGTGGGAAGTAACGTGATGATCAGTGAAAATAATTCAGGCAACTAATTCTCCTTTCTTCCATGCCGTCTTGTATTGAACTGATATTAATAATATTAAGCTTTCATTCTTTTCAGTGATAAAAGCAGACCTCTGCAAGCCGGTTCAGCCATAAAAAAGGTAAACATCTATGTGGAGTAACTGAGCAGATGAGTGAAAGGAACCCTCAGAGCTCAAAGTCTAATAATAATGTTTAAGAGAGTTGTTGAGGCCACTGCAACAGGGTTGCTGCTGCCCTTGAAGTTAAGCACCCAGATATGCTCTTTGTGTCTGCCAGCATGTTGGTACAGGGACGGTACCAACTTGTGAAAAGCACCCTATCCTTTGTAGCATGTTATAAACAATCAGAATTTCCAGACATAGAAGGAAAAATATTTTGATAACAGCAGAATTTCTTTGCGGTAGAAAGAAGAATCACTATCCAAGGATCTGCTGGCTGAGGCGGCGAGGCTTGCAAACGTATGGGTTTTACAGACACTAAATACCTTGGTGGTTAAGGAAACACTCCATTCCTGCACTACAGTTTATACAATAATTGCATTAATAGTTGTAATAGCTCAGTGGGTGTAACTGTGAAGTAAACATAAACTTGTCTCGCCTGTGAATAGGTAAAGTGTGTGTTGAAAGACAGAAGCAGATGTTTCACATTGCTTAATAAACACGTTCCCAAGTTGTCACTTCTTCATCCTCTACATCCACCCCAAGAGATTCAAAGTATAATGTCTGTTTGTAAACATGATGAGGTGTGAGGCAGCAGAAGTACAGTGCGGTATGAAATCATAAGTTGCACATTTATGTGCTCATCTACCACAATATACTGGGTTTGGTAAAATTTTAGCTAGAAAAATCATCACAATATCTTATAAAGGAGCATCATCCCTCTCTCCTGTGTTCACTGCAGGCTCCTAGTTTATTTCTCTGTGGAAAATATACAAATGCGACACTCATTTCCCTTATAGTCATACCTGCCACCCCTTATTCTTACAGTTTCTGATGATAACTAACATAAAGTAAGAACTGCTATCAGCCAAGAAACCCTTCCTTTGTCTTCATCAAGAGATTCATTTAAATATCTGAAAATGCTCGCAATGACAGTGAAAATAATTTTCTCACTAAATTCAAAGCAAGAACCTTTTATTTCTAATGTTTTGAGGACTCCTTTGTCAAAGAAGCTGATTCTCTGCCGATGTGCATTTGGTGTATCTGCCTGTGCTGGTGCGGAGGCTGCGCACGCCCTGCTGCTTCAGCAGCCCGAGAGGTGTCCGGTGGTACCCAGAGGGATGAGCTGCTAGGGTCAGGAGGGGCAGGCATTAAATTGTGAGATCTTGTAGCTCTTGCTTTGAAACACTATCTAACTTTGGCAAAGAAGAGTGGACAAAAAAGACGCCACCCAATTGGTTTTTTGAACAGCACTTTAAAACTCTCTGTGGTCAACACATGGAGAAAGGGCAGCTTTTAGCTGTAGTCTCCTTGAGCAATCCCTAGCAGCGCAGCTGAAAATTTCATGAGAAGTTTGTTGTTGTTGTCTGCAATATTTGGTTGCAGGTTATTACCTGAGTTTTCTATTCTTGTTCCTACTGAATCAATGGACTTTTAAAGCTGAAGGTAGCACGGAGAAAAGGGAAAGCGGTCCCTGTTTTGTACCCAACATTATTCTTGGCAGGACTGAGCAGTTCAAGGAACATACCGAATACACACAATGAGCAAGGGACGGAAACAGGTTGTCACTCGTGCTTCGGGCAGATCATGTGTCAGAGATGCAGTCGGCTCGCATGCCAAAGGACAAAAGCATCCCTGGATCCCCTGCACACCCAGCTGAGGAAAGATGCTGTCACACACCGGTAAAAACTTCCTATACCCTAACAGATAATGGTCAAACTCTTAACTCTGAGCTCATTGCCTGGCCTTGCACTTAAATATTTTCCATTTTCATTTATTTACTTTTTGTTAGAATAATTATTTTAGTTTTTGACTCTCCAAATGGCATTTTACTTGAATGGAGCACACTTGCGTGGCACTTTAAAAGCTTCCTCCTCTGCAGCCATTTCCAGAGGTTCCTGTGCGTTTTGACTTTTGAAAAGTCCTGGGTTGGTCTTTGCTCTTTCATGTTTAAATAAGAACCTGGTGGTTGTCATACATTCATTGTGTTTAGGACTCAAGGTCAATACTGCTGAAGTGAGATCATGGACCATTGAACATTGATTGACTTCAAGACAGCACACGCTTCGCTAGTGTGAGTTAGGTAGCACCTCATACTAAGAGTGTTCTTAGACATAAAATGTGATTGCTGCAAGGATTCTAATAATCTTTTCTTTATGATGAACGTGAACTTTATTTCCCATGCAAAGCTTTTCCCTGTGACAATCCTGTAAAGCTGAAGAAGCCCTTCTACAAGCTCATGTGATGAAAGCTGGAATTATTGGAGACTCCTACGCAAAGTGCTGTACACAGGAACCAGATTAGTTCCTGGTGTAATTTCTGCTTCCACAGCTTGGACCTGAGCAACACTCATCTTGACCTTGTATCCAGCAGGTTTGTTTATCCCTGGGATGTAGGGCCTGACTGTGCCCGTTCCAGGAATGGCACAGGAGCCTCCAGGCAAGGTGCAGCAGATCCTGCCAAGGAAAACCTTACACTTAGAAATAACATCTTTCAATAATGTGTCTTATTTCTGTAACCTTGTGGCATCATTACATTGCTTTTCCTTCTTGGAAAGTTGAAGGCAGTCAAGCTGTAAGAAATACCCCAGTATTTCCCCAAGACTGATACAGCTACGTGTTTTGTGCTGCATTGTTGAGAGTCACCTGTATCTGAGGTCCTTTGTCTGCCTGGCTGTGCACTGCAAGGGAATGTGGATTGTCAGCTTTGGGATTTCTCCGGAAAGAATTCACTGTGATTGTAGGGAATCAGGAAACTTCTGAGATGAGGGAATTTGGCAAACACTGAATAGCATGATCAAATCATTTTACAAGTGTGACTTTGAGTTTGTTTCCTTTCCCTGAGCTATTTATGCAGCACACGTTTGAAGGCAAGCTGTGAGTATTATGCAAAGAAATCTGCTAGCATGCAATCGTCAAGAGAAGATTTAAGATTTAATTTCAGGCAGGATCTGGCTCGCAGCAGCTAATAGGAAGAACTGTTACACTACTCTGACAACCATACTGAAAATTTAGTGTGTTTAATCCTTATATTTCCATGTTACGTTTCTGCTGTGGTGCAAGGCATTTGCATGCGTGGGCTGAATGAAGTGCGCACCGCTGTCAAATGATTTTTTGTCATTAGTTGCAGAAGCTGAGGCGAACATAAGAGGGACTGTGGAAGCTTCATCTCACCCACCAGTGTTTATTGCCATAAAGCAGGTTCTGCTGGTGAGCTCCAGCGAAGTGGCCGCTCTTCTGTGGCTGTGCTGCCCCTGCACTCTGGGGTCTTGCCCCGGAGCTGAGAGCGGGCAGAGGAGAGGTCTGGTTTCCATCTTCCCACCCCTCATGAACACGAGTGAATTTAACTTCTATTTCTCTGGTTACAAGCCTTTAATGTAGCAAGAGCATGAGCTTAATATAGTATCCTGGGCCACACTGCTAAGTTCACGTAGTCCAGACGCAAGAAGTGAATAATAATGGCTGTCGCCTTCTTTTCCGTTTTTGCATTGATCTGACACTGTAAATGATGTGTTCCCTCCGGCTGCCACAGCCATCCCTCGCTGGGAATGAAAAGCAATAGTACCCTGTTTGAAAAAACAATAACTTTGCATTAAAAACCCCTTAGATGTGACGTCAGCTGTGGTAAGAAATTCGAGCACTCAGTCCTCACCCACGGTCAATATTATCTTTTCCCAGAAAACAGCTAGATTCCCTGAGATCCTGAGGGCTGTAGCTGATGGGGACACAAGCCCTGGCAGTGATGGAGACCAGGAGACACAGGCTAAAGGCATCGTAGAGGCTGTGCCAAGCTGGCAGCTCCCTGCTCCGCCTGCAGAGTGTGGCTCTGCCTTCCTGCCTGTGGAGACAGAAGTGACTTTTGGCTCTTAAATCTCTGAGTACACGGAGAATTCAACAAGTGCTCTGAGTTTCTATTAGCACTGGGGTTGGCCAAAACTCAATACTTCGTGACAAATACCATAGCTAAGTGAGTTCGTTAAGAGAGAGTATGAAGTAGCAGCTTTGCCCTCAGAGGTGATGGAGCGATCCTTTCCCATTGCCCTCTGGTTTTCCCCTGCTGCTTTCAAATGTCCTTTCATGACCTGCCCCATGGCTTTGTCCACATCAGTGTCTTTCAGCTTGTTGTAAATTAGGGCATAATCTCTTGTGCCTATCCCTGACCACCTCCTTTTCCTTCTCATTTTTTTGAAAAGCCCTTTTTTATCCCACTTTCTTCTGGTTTTCTGGCTTCGTAGGCTCCCAGATCCTCCTTCTTTTATGAAATGCAAGAGCGTAATAGCAATAGTTCATGGTAGTTGGTATAAGAAAATCTAAATGCTAGAATAATACACCTGGAATCAGAGCTGGCTGCATGATTTATTTTTTTTAATTCAGATGTGTTTGAATATTTCCAATTGATGTTTTTCTCAGAAAGAATTTCTGAGAAAACTCCCATTTGTCTTGGTGTAAACCAGCGGAAGGATAAAATCCAATTAAAAGGGAGAGTTCAGGATATGGCACGTCTGCATGGCTGAAGTCAATGTCAAGGCTCCAACTGACTTTAGTGGGGTCAGGATTTCTCTAATAAAGGCTGCGCTGCTAAATCAAACTGCCTTGATTGCTTTCACTGGAAGCTCTGCTTGATTAGGCACAACGGAATTTGTACTGTGGAAAGGGATCAGGAGAGGGAGAGAGCACAACAGAAATCAGCCCTGGAAAAAAAATCTGTAAGAGGTGACTGAGGCCTTATTAGATAGAGACTATTCAAGCAGTCACACCGTTACAATGGCTATAATGGGGAAGGAGTGTTTCATTAATTATTCAACAGTAAGGAAATCTACATTTTGCCTCAGACTGACACTCTTTACCATCTGCTTAAAACCTTACTGTCTCAAAACAACTGTTATCAACATGGGTTTTTTCTGCCTATTAGTGTAATCATTATGCTGAGCTTCCAGATTGTTTAAGGTGTCTAAGGTCCAAGTATAAGCATGCTGTTACAAATAGCTGATACTTATAATTGCTATTCATTTTCGTATGTTTGATTGGCAGTTGGTTAATACATTTGTTTTTCTCAGTTGCAATTGCGATCCAGCAGTCGCCTTGATCTTGCTAACTGTTATATCTGAGCTTAGCTGCATTCCTGTAACTAATCCCAGTAGGCTCATTTTAAAAGGACATAGTGACTCAAATTCATGCCTAGTATAACTCTATTGAAATTAGCACTTTTCACCGGGGGTGAATTTATCTCAGTGTCTAGAAGTGCCCTTAAAGCACACAGAGGGCTCGTTAGCAATGGGCCCTGAACATAACACAATTACATGGCTGAGCAGCCAGCCACCTAACTGCCTGCCTTAGAAGGTGTCACTTAAATGAGTTTTTCAGGATGTTCCCCCCGAAGGCTTCCCACCCCCTTCCTAGGAAAAAACCCCTGCTGCTAAACTCCACGAGCAGCTTATCCTGAAAATGGGAAGAAAATTCAGCCACTTGCTTTCGTGGGCACTGAAATTCCAACACAAATTTAAACAGACATCTCTTGTATGCCAGTGTCATGGTTTAACCCCAGCCAGCAGCTAGGACCGTGCAGCCGCTCGCTCATCACCACCCCACCACCCCCCCTGCCCCAGTAGGGTAGGGAGAGTGGGGAGGAAAGGGGGGAAAAGGGGAAAAAAAACACTCGTGGGTTGAGACAAAGACAGTTTAATAGAACAATAATGGAAAAGGAAAATAACAAAATAAAGTAATACAACACAAGTCGCCCTCACCACTCAGTGATGTCCCACTCAGTCACCCTCAGTCCCACTCAGCTTGTCCCCAGCAGTGACTGTGGATCCTTGTCCCCTGGCCAACCCCCCCTTTATATACTGAGCATGACATCTATGTACGGAATATGCTGTTGGCCAGCTTGTCCTGTCTATGCTCCCTCTCAGCTTCTATGGAAAGCTGAAAGTCCTTGACCCATGTAAAACATCACCTGGCAACAACTAAAGCAATACGCATTATCGGCATCATTCTCCTGCCAAATCCAAACCACAAAAGCTACTAGAAAGAAAATTAACCCAGCTGCAACCAGGACAGCCAAGAAATATTTTAAAGTCTACTTAATTGTAAAGGAAACAGAAATTTGGGCCACTTGTATGGTGACTGTTGCAGCAGAGCACTGCCTGCCTCTCCAGTCATGCATTTTTTGATGGCTCGCTGTTGAGAAGTGTGCCATCCAAAAGCTGAGTATGGCTCTGCAGTTGGCTAATCTTTCATCCCTCCAACTACCACCCCGCAGTGTGCAGCCAAGACAAGGACGAGACCGTCTTCAGAATATAATCCTGCACAACTGGATGCTGACATCTGATAAACTCTCTCCCTAGAGGCTTGTGCTGGCTGCTGACCTGGAGCTGGCAGAAAGGGGGTGGCCAGGAGCCACGTCCCTGTGGGGCTGTGGGTCCAGCCGGCTGTGGGCCCTGCCACAGAGCTTCCACCTAGGAGTGGCAAAGGAGCTGTTTTAAAGAAGGGGCAAGAGGCCATGCCAAACATTTGTAATGCTGTTCCTATCCAGAAAGGGAAGTTGATCGCTTAGATCTATACAGCTCAACATTTTCCACACTCCGATTTTGGAGAAAATGGTGGCAGACTGGTCATACTATTGGAAGTATTCATTTAATTTTTAATTGCAGAGGAAAATGACATTGCAAGCATATCATTGTACGTGTCCATTTATTGGTATGCTTTCCTCTCAGATTAATGAATTTGTAGGTTCTCTCATCCTTGCACAACTGGCTGGGTTTCTGAGCTATGAATTGGATCTCAATCAGAAATTGCCACTAAGGCAGGGTTTAGCCGGCTTAGCAGCAGCTGAATAGCACCTTATCAGTTGTGCTAAAACACAGCACATTTCACCACCCAGGTGGTTGGAACAGGCTTTTGTCCTGT
>JAOXJM010000004.1:11071388-11084162 GCA_026413425.1 Tringa solitaria
TTTTGTCTTTTCAGATTCATGACAGACTCTTCGCATATGCAGCACCTGCAGACACCAGCTCCTGAGTGATTGCTGTCCTTGTTTCTGCTGTCTCCTGCTACAGGGAATGTCCCAGCTGGGAAAGTTAAAGGCACAGATTATCAGCATAGTACCCATCCTTCTGAATAGTACTGGCTCAGGGCAAATGCTTGCATTTATAACATAAAAAGTATTTGAAGAAGAAACCCAAACCCCTTTACTTCCATATGAAGATGATATTGGCAAACTAGCAGGGCAGAAAAATTTGCAGAAGACTCGCCAATCACCTTGAGTAACGCAAGTAATAACTTTGTGCGAGATCAGTGAAGTTTCCCTATATATATACACATGCTTTGCTTTTGTTTACGTTATTTTAACATTTTATGCAGCCCCAAACACTCCAAGAACAGCCTTCAGACAATTTTAACCTAACCTGCATTCGCTCAGACACTCAACAGGAACATCTGCAAGCCCGCATGAATCCTGTTGAGGAAGGTCGGTTTAGCATGACTGGCTGTTAGGGCTTCCTGAGCAGTTAAGCTCTGGCTGGGCCACCTGGCCACCATTAGTCTCCCAGGAGACTAAAGACTGGCTTCTGGGGATGGCTGACGGTTTTCTTTGCATCATTTCGGGAACTGTGCTGCATGCCTTTGGGGGGTTTCTCGGTGGTCAGCCTGGTGCTCAGTACTCCTACCTGTTCAGACTTGGTTCCTGCTCCAGGTCCTGGATCCCAGCACAGCTCCCCTGCTGCCAGCCCTTTGCCTGGCCCCTGCCCAGGCTCTGGCTGCCCTTCGGTACCTCCTTGGGAAAAGGGAAGTAAAAGCCAACAAATCAAACCCTGGGATCCAGCCTGTGTTCGTCTGTATGTCCTGCTTGTAAATCCAATGAAGGAGGCAATATAACTGCAGCTATTTGGGAAAGGAATTAGTAGGAACGACTCTCCCTTGGAGCGAGGGAAAATATCTTGTTTGAGATGACAGCGTCAGATTCTGCTGCAGTTCACGCTGACAGACTGGCTTTACTGGGGAGTGATTTGTGCTGGTCATACTTGTGTCTTTCTGTTGTTACTTACTGGTGTGTTTTTACTCCTTAAAAAAAAAAATCTTTGCATCAGTTTAGCTAATTTGGATACGAAGCCTTTTGATACCATATAAGCATTTATTGCTATTAAAATTGTGCCTAGGGTATTTGCATTTTGAGGCTGTTGTGTAAAGTGATGCTCTCCAGAGGCTCAGGGCAGTGCTGTAGCACGGCACACAGGTGTTTCGATCCCAACGGACTATGGAAATACGAATAAAGAGCCACCTGACTCTCCAGCCGCTGCTGATCCACAGTCTAGCCTTGGCCTGGCCTCATTAGACCAGCAATACCCAAGTACATTCTTTTATGAAAGGCTGAAAAAAAAAGTAGGAAGCAGAATGTTCTGAAATATTTATATTCTTTATTCTTGAGGAGAGACAAGCATGGGTAACGTTAGAGATGAAGCCGCCCTGCCTGCTGAAGTGTTTAGAAATATTTTGCCTGCTGAGTTCTCCGAAAATAAATTTGAATGTTTTGTTCTTAAAAATCATTAATATTTTTGACTTGTAAGCATAAAAGGAATCTTTTATTTACCAGATTTAGATTAGTATGTAAATACAGATCTAACATTCTAAGTGGAAAACTGGAACAGTGTCTCAGACTATATGTGACTGCCTTATTTATTATAACAGTTAACACAGCATGAGACTAGAGAGTGATAGTAAATTTTGCCTTTAGGATGTGAATTGTTTAATATTATTAATTTTAATATAAATAATCTATTAGTAACAGAGTTATAAACATTACTCTAGATATTCTTTCACAGTTTGAGCAGATATTTCATGCATGGAGCTTTTCAGTTTTTCCAACCTTTAGGTAGAGTGAGGATTTTTTTATTGTAATGTGAAGGTTTTTTCCCTGGATTTCTGTATATTGAGACCTCATCCAGCGCAGTGTTTCCTGCAAGTGTCACACTTCCAGCGATTGATCCCTTCTTCCAACAGTGCAGGAAAATCTTTCTGGATTCTCCATTCTGGGTCCCAAATAGACTATGAAAACATAAAAACAGCTTTTCTTTGCTCTAGGGCTTACTTGTGCCAATTTCTAGCTTTTCCCATTCATATATCACTTATATGCACTTGAATGCCATGACTCTTCATAAAAATATCACTTTCTTGTCATCTAGGACCACAAATCCAATTTTTGTCAGTGTCTCCTTTCCTTCTGTCTTGAGTTAAGAGGGGAGTTTTTGCTGCCCTGTAGCCCTGTCATCTGATCTGGTTTTGCATTAAAAATAATCCTCTGGTTTGAGAACAACCAATGGAAGACACAAAATGGAGATGAACTGTGGGAAGGTGATAAGAAACAGGTATATTGCTTAGAGGTGTGAAAGAAATCAAAGAAAATTGAACAAGACCTACGAAGTCACGAGGAAGGTTATGATTTTATTTACTGTTTCAAGCCACTTGGATTCTTAGGAAACCAGCCTTTTTGATATTTTAGCTAAAATATGTAAAGTAGGACATGACAGCTTCCTTTCTTTTTTCTGACCTAAAATGTTTTCCTTATCATGAATGCCATGGCTGCCTGCTGGCAGGAGGCGAGAGGCTGGCTGGCAGAGTCTTCCTTCTCTTTTTGTTCAGCACAAACAGGTGGCACATCACCAGTTTATTCCTTTTGTATGAATGGTTTTTAGAAAGCTGAAAATTTGGGCTTCTGTAAAGCAAATATCCTATTTTAGAAATTCAACATAGGATTCTGGACTCAGTAAAATGGGACAATTTTCTGTTGACTTCAATGAAAAGGAGATTTCTGGCAGGGGAGGTAAGCCAACACCTTCAAGTATTAGGACAATTATTTGGTAGTCAGCAGTCAGAGCTAGGAAGTCTGTTTGACTGCTTTGATGTCTTATTTTGACATTGACTGGTCTAGATGGATATTCCCTTGCAGCATCACTGAATAGGCTTCTCAAACAGTCAAATGCATTTTATGCATTCAGGCAATTTTCTACTAAAACTAGTATCTTGGTGTTCTTTTGGTGTGTTAGCATTTAGAATTCCTCTCAGTTTATAATTGTCTATACATTTATATATCATGTTCTCTGCGTCATTCAGGTCTCTACTGAAAAGTAAATTCAATGCAGATTCCTGTTCACTCAGTTCCATACATCCTCCCAGTTTATTATTTTACCTTTTATTTTCAGTGCTTCATTTACATTTCAGGTCACTTGTCTATGACGTCTTCTGTGCAAACTTGAAATAGTTTTTTAAAAGAGAAATATATCGCTTTACTAAAATTCAGATAGGATTGTTATTTTAGAATGTTTCTTTTTTTAAAAGTCTATCTGATTTGTAGTATGAGACTTTGCATAATAACGCTAACAAATAGTTAATAAGCAATCAATTAAAAGTAGCACTGCTTTTTCACTTTCTGCCACAAAGTTCCTGAAGTAGTTCTGAAGCTGGAGCCTATAGCTATGGGATAGAGCCAGATGCATCTGGCGAGCTCGATCCACCTTGATGCTCATTTTCAGCGGCAGACAGAAACTACTGAAGAATTCTGATCGGTGATCTTCCCCTCATTTACTTTTACTGCAAGATAAGCAGGCCACTTAAGAAATGCTGGACTCTGGCCACCTCCCTATTATTGCCATCCAGCCGAAAAGAGCGGCTCGAGGGAGGCTTCTGGCCAGGAGCCACAGTAGCCCAATGCATTTCCAAACAGGAGGAAGATACAAATAGCTGAGACGCAAGACGGCATGTTGCTGCTCGCCTGCAGACTGTGTGTAGCTGAATTTTCTTACTGATATAATTAAGTGGGTCTAATTGAGACACGCTGAGCGTGAGTTTGGAGCTGGCTCAGCCAACACACGGGTCTTTAGTACCCATGAATGAGGGCAGTTCTTCACTTAGGCTTGCACCGCTTTCTCCAGTAGCATTAAAGTATGCGCTCAAGCACAATTGTCAGAAGGTGGGAAAAAACTTTAAGCACCAGAACTGATGAACCCATCGGTGAATAAGGGAAAAAGTAGGAAAAGGAAGTGCAGAGCGATGCTCTTTGGGAAAAGATCCACCATTGTGTTATTCTTGTTCAGCACCTCGTCCAAAGGGGCTGAGGGGCATTATGATATCTGTATCAGTAATCAAAAAAACAGCCAATGTATGTATGTTTGTGGTGGGTTTTTAATTTATTTATTTATTTATTTCCCCCCCCCGACCTGAGCAGTGTAAGTATGCTGATGGCGGGAAATAATTATTTCAGAAAGCTTGTAAATATGTCTTCATAAAACAAACAGTTTCTTTTTTTGAAATAAAGAATCAAGAAAAGAGCTGCAAAGTTGCCGCCTTCATAGGATGTAGCACAGGGTAAGAGTAAAGAAAACAAATTTATGATGATGTCTCCGGTAAGGAGCCAGTTGTCTCCTGGAAGGAGAGAAAAACCATACAAAAGCTATTTTTGGGTGCCTTTCAGTGTACAATTTTCCTTCGGACTTGCTGTTCTTTTCATAGAGGTTTCTTTTTTTGTATTTATGCTGCTGCTTTGCAGCATTTTGAAAGTGGGAATGTATGTCCAAAATGTTAGTGGTTTCTCCATAAAAATCTGAAAATAAAACTGCTTCAGTGAACAGCTTATTGATGCATTAAGAAAAAAAGTATGTGACATACCTTCAACCTTTTGGGTAATCTAAACTGAGATCTAACTGTCGGGTTCATGAATACCGGCCTGTGCTAGTGAAACTGGAGGTGGACTGAATCCAGGTTGACTCCTCCAACCAGATAGATTTTTAAGTAATTTCAGGATATAAGGAAAAGAATTGGATGGAAAGAGCTCAAAATTCCTGTAGGTTGGAATTCCAGCAGATGGTTAATTTAAAGTACTTGATATTTGAACTATAGGGTTTGGGGATTTTTGTGTCTATTAACAGCAAAAAATAAGTCAATGTAAAAGTAGCTCTTGACCACAAACAAATTTAGGACTAAGAGAAAAATGGAACCCTTTCCAATAAATGACTGTGGGCAACGTAGGAAGCTGAAGAAGGTTGTGAAGAGTACTGTGAGAGAGGAGGAAAGGGAATGTGCAGCAGTCAGCCTGCTGCTCTAGCAAGACTGTGCTCACCACCCGTTTCGGCTCTGAATCCATCTGCCCCTTCCCTCCTCTCAACCATGTATCTCTTGGTAGAGAGTTAGTTTTCTGGAATTTATGTGGATATATGGATTCTTCTCCATTTGGAGGCATGTCACTCAGTTGATTACATGAGATACAGTAGAGGAACAAACCCACGTATTTTGCATGAAATTTAGCTCATATTGCAGGATAACAGCCTTTAACTTATAAATAATTTAAAAACTGCAGTGTAGGTTTTGAAGATGTTTAGAATTCCAATCACCACCTTTAAAGCATACATATTCTTTGGATGTAAAGCTGGATTAAGGAGTGTTGGATTGCTCCTATTAAACCATGTAAAAAGATTAGATCCATTTGAGCAAGTAGCCTGAAGTGCTTGTGTTGCTGTTTATGAATCAGGACAGTGCTTGTTTTCCTTTATTTCTGCGAAGGCATCCCAAAAGTTTATGTTTCCTTCAGGGTGCTGTACCACTCACTGATCCTGGCTGGAGGCAGCCGAAGTGGGGATGTAGATAACGTAGTGCAGATGTTTTTCTGTTTCTTTTATCTGTTTTTTTTTTCTGCCTTCTGCATTTGCCTCAGTGTTACGGTTGTTGTCAGTCTGACAGTGGATAGCTTGTGGGCGCGACTGAATTCTTATTCACTTATCACTTCATGTTTAACTTGTCACAGATAAAAAATATGTTACTATGAGACAGTGTTTTATTGTATTCTTGATCAAACTGCTCTGATGTTCATTTTGATGGGTGATGATATTCAAACGATCACAGTGCAGGCTTTTAATTTCAGTCCCTTTTTGTTTAAGTTAGGAATTAAATTTTCTCTAATTCTGCCTGGTTGTAGGCAATCTGGTACTTTGGTAGCAAGTCTATGTTGTGAACTTCATCTCCTCCAGCTGCTCAGGCATTTAACAATTGACCTATTGTCCTCGTTAGTCAGAGGCACCTGTTACCGGTGGCCAAGTGTTTGGACCGAGGTGGTTAAATAGAGAATTCCCACCTCTCCTGTGGAATGGGTGCCATGTGGGCTGAGGCTGCAGGGGGGCAAGGGAGGGCTTTCTGAGGGCAGAGAAGGAAGCCTTGTTGGGGCAGCTCAACCCAAAGGCATGCTCTCCCACCTAAGAGTTATTTTGAAGAGTTTAAATTCAGGTGCGCTGCCACTAATCCTTTGAAATTAGGATTTTTATTCCCGCAAAACCGCTTACTGCTAATTGGAGTTTCTATTCTGTTAAAATGCGTTTCTGCTCAGACAGGCCGGGCCCACACAGAGGCCTTTGTGACCTTTCTCTGTGCTCGGTCAAAGCTGGAAGCCTCTTCAACTTGTGAGCCCAGCTAAGACAAGCAGAGGTCTGAAAAGCAAGCTGGCTGCTTGTGACTTCATGCATCTTTTGGAGAGGCTGTTCCCAAGTGTCCTTGAGCAACGTTTGTGCCTCTAATTAGGTAGTAAGTCACACCTATCTCATCCCGTCATCTGCTGGGTGATGGCACAGGTGTTACGGGTGGTGGAGCTGGATCCTTCTCATTTTCGGAAGGCCACGTTTTTCTTTTTGGCTGCAAAGCAGTGGGGTGTCCTGTGGCGCGTTGTGCAGCCCTGCACTCAGGATCCAAAGTTAATACCACTGTCTGCGCAGGAAAATTCCTGGAATAGCAGACATATCACCTGTTTAAAAAAAAAAAAGCTGGAAGCAGCATTTATGCGTACTGACACACGTGAATCACTTGCGTGTTTTTAAAATAAATTCTCAGAACTTTTGTATTAATTCTTTCAGAAATTATTAAAAGCATTTGTGGGGTTATTCGGAGCTCAGAAAGCAGCAAGCATCAGGCTTTTAACAGAGGAGATGTGAAAACCAGGGATAGTAGCAGACCGTCTTGAACAGTCATGTTAGTTTCTGGCTGTTAGAAGGCTTTCTCACCCTGGACTGTGCAGTTTTTTTTCCCCCAGAAATTACCCATTAAGATTACTTTATAAGTGTTTCCTGTTTTGGTTTTTTTTCTTTGTTTTTTAATGAACACTTTAATAGAAGAGAAAAACAGTTTTTGTATTCTTTTAAGTAAGCTTCCAGCACTGCTTCAGAAATCCAAAGAAAATAATAGCTTTTGGGATGCAGATGATACGGTGGACTGTGGTGTTTGTATTGTCTATTTTTGGAGTCTGTCACCTTCAGTAACTTAAAATTGCTCGTATATTTTATTTGAAGTTGCCTGAATGCATGTTGGAAGCTGTTACGTTATTTCTTTTTCAACGTTATCTGAAGTGCAAATAAAGTTCAGGTCGGTTAGCGCAAAACACTTTTGGGGAGAAGCGAGGGGAAAACAAGGCCGTGCCACCTTCTCTGCCGTTTCTAGACGTAGCTGCGACGGCATCTTCCTCAGGGCCTGCCAGCTCGCCCCGGTGACCCCGCCTGAGCATTTAAGCCGTTTTCTCAGCGACCGGGTAAAAGGCTGAAACCGCAGCAGAAGGTGACACGGTGCGGTTTCCCGTACCGCCTGCCACAGCTGCCTCCGCTGCCCCGCAGCCGCTCTGGTTGCGCCGCCCGGGGTGCGCTGCGAGAGCAAAACGCGAGGGGCATCTTCGGCTCCCGGCGCTGCCCGGGGGGCGGCGGGGCCGTACCCCGCACTCGCCCCTCAAGGGAGGTCCCCCCCGGCTGCGGGGACAGGTACCCGCCACGGAGGGGGGGCGGGGGGCGGGGGCTAATGTGAACACCAGCCCGATGCAATGGCAGTCCCCAGTCCAGGCTTTCTCACCTGCCTGTCTGTCTGTCTTTTCCACGGTGGCACCGCGCGCTGTGGGGGTGTGTTGGGGTGGAAGTGGTAAGTGGGTATATTTTTGTTCGTCTCCTGGCTCGTGCCACTCCGAGTTTGTGGCGCCCAGTATTACTAACGCTTCCCTGCTCCAGCTGGCGGCAGGGGATGAATCACGTCGGCAGCACCACGGCACGGACCCCTCGCTGGCCAGCCGGCTCGGGGTGATGGCCAAAGCACTGGCCGGTATCTCCTGCCTCTGCCCAAGGGTGAGCTTGCTGCTGCTGGAGATGTCTCAGTAGCCAGTGGGGCAGGGTTGTCCCCCTCTGCATGATGCTGCTTGCTTGGGGACGGCTGGTCCCTGTCCCCGCTGCACGCTGGAGGTCTCAGGTGGCTTCACAAGCTCCTTTCTTCCCACCAGCAGCATCCCCAAGCTGGGGGTGGCTCTGCAGCCATGAGGATGCAGCTTATCCTCCTGCTGCCCTTCTGCAGTTGATCAGTTCCTCTCCCTCCTGGTCATGACCTCACAGCACATGATGACATCACAGACCTTGGTGGCTCCTGTTCTCCCCATAGTAAAGACACAGAGATGCCTAGTGCTCCTGTCCAGTCCCTCCTGAACAACCCGGTGATCTAAATGGAGGGATTTTGGTAAATGCCTCTCCCTCACCAGCTGAGGCTGCAGAAGTTAGCACACTTCTCATCAGTGTCACCTGCCTGTGTGACCTGGGCTCCAGGAAGATAATTTGGATCCTTCTGCTTGCTGCAGCCCAAAGCACCCTGAAAAATGTCACGGCTGCTTGGCATCTCTGGGACAATGGAGAGGGTCTGCCCAGACTCTCAAGGTTTGGAAGATGATGATGAGGATGATGACAATGATGACGAATTCAGCTACTTCTGCCACTCTGCACATCCTCCACTCCAGTGCAAGAGCTCTGACAGCTTGGCTGACAGTCAGGGGGAGGATCTGGGAGAACCCACCCCATTTTCCCTAAATCCCAGGCACTCTTACATGGTGAAAGACAAAGAACTGAAAAATAGAATATATGCCAAGAGGTTGGCCAAGCATGCACTGGCGCTTGAAGAGGAAGCTCAAGAGTTTCAGGAACCATTTTACAAAGACACAGAAAAGCCTGGCAGCTTGTCCGAAGATGAGGACCACAGCTGGAACTACCACCTTCCTGTGCATCAAAGGTCACGTGTTCTCCGAACTGCCAGTATGGCACCATGCAGTTCCTATGACTCTTTCCAATATAGCAAGCATTTGGGGATGGATGCCTTTGTCCCATGGTCCCATGCCAGTGACCCTTACCTGGGGAACTCAGAGTGCACCAGGGAGACAGAACCCCACGTGCTGCATGAGGAGGCCATTGGGGACAGAGAGGTCCCATCTTCACAGACAACCTACGACATACTCAAGGAGGAGAACACCATGCTCAGGAGGGTGGTCAGCAGCATGAAGAGCTCCTTGGAGAGCCAGGCATGCATGATGCAGAGGCTGGAGAGGCAGCTGGCCAAAGAGGAGAGGGAAGCCCAAGAGCTACAATCTTTTGTCCAGCAGACTAAGTGGAATCTTCAGCTAATGACCCAGCGGGCTCTGGAGGCAGAAAGCAACGTGGAGGAGCTGAAGCAGGAGATCTCTATTCTCCAGGGAGAGCTGGAGAGCTCCAAGGTGAAGAGAGAAGACCTGAAAGCAGGCCAAATAACTGACCTGGGAGCAGTGAAGCACAACATAGACTTCGCCCTGGAGAACCTCCATAAGATAATAGCGGGTGCAAACTTGTCCATCAGACAGCTTGCTTTGGGAGCAGAGTCGCTGCATTTTGTTGCTGAGGTTCTTGAATCTACCGGCAAAATTTCTGAAGCTGAAGGAGAAAAAGAGCTATGAACTCAATTCTGTGTGGGTCCTACAGACGAGTGTATGGACTGAGACCACAGGTGTACCACTACAGCCTATATTAAAACCATTTGCTCTCATGTCCTCAGATTCACAGCCTTTATTCTTCACGGAAATACTCTCCTTGTGATCGAGTAGAAGTTGCAGGTAGTGATGTAGTTTTAGCTGCTGATGATCTGTTCTGGCACTCCGGAGCCAGCAGCAAATGTTTCCCAGGCTCTGAGCTGCAAGATCCAGCCATGGTGGGCTCTGCACAAGAGGCCATGCTACAGTTCTGACTGACTTGAGCTTCCATGTGGGAGCCAGGAGGAAGCACAGCGGCGCAGGTTGCAGCACAGTGTGCCCATCCCTCCCCTTAGCTGTGCCAGCCAGAGATGAGCACAGCCCTTGCGGTACCTGCATTTCATCTGCTTCCTTTGCCCCTTCTCAGTGAGGTGGGGAAGGTTAGGAGCAGAGATTCGAGTGATGCTGCACATAATTTCAGTGGGCAGAAGCTCCTTAAGTCTTCCTTCCTCTTCTTTTGGAGCTGGCTACCACCTGGGCCAGAAATCCAAAGTCTCTAGAAATTGTGCACCTATCCCTGCAGCTGGGGAAAGGGAGGGGTGGGGGTGGTCAGAAACATTTAGGAAGTTGTGAAGTATCCATACGTGAGCTGTGGCAGTGCCTTTCCTCCAGCACCAGTGTCAGTGCTGGTTTAGGATGAGCTTGGCTTATCCAGGCTGCTTGAGGAAGGTGCTGGCTGGAAAGGGTGCCCTTCCTTTCTTGGCTAGATCTGGCATAGAGGGGTATGCCCGCCTTTTCCACATCCCTAAGACCTGTAGGACCCTGCAGTCCAAACTCACCACGTAATCTCTGGAGATAAGTCTTAGCTTTATCTTCATGGGACCATCTGTGAGCACGAGGTGACCTTTCTCGTTCGCCTGGTCATTCCTCAAGATGAATGAATGAATTTAGCTTAAATGAATGAATGAATTTAGGATTAATTTAAGTTACCAACCCCAGTTTCTGCTGCAGGTTTACCCAGCTGCACAACTAAACTTCCTACACCTGCCCAAATCCATCCTCCTTAAAGACTTGAATGCTGTAGGGTGGTGAGGGGGTGGGTCTTGGCAGAGTTCAGTGCCAAAGTGCCTTTTGCTGACAGGAATTTTGGGGCAGCTGCTCACTTTTACCTCTGTATGGTGAGTTGTGGGCTACAAGGTTGCTGTCTTCTCCTGGTCTCACAATATCCTTGGTCTGTACAACCATGTTTGTGTTGCCACAGGGCTTAAATTGCCTCAGTTTCCGTGGTCTCTGGAGGAGAGATTGCTGGTTAATCTTCATCCCAGACATGGCAACAATGCTACTTGCTTATCAGAGGTGATGTCTGGGGATCCTAACTTGCTGCTTTCTAGTCTGTGCTCCTAACTTGGGAAAATGGGTGGTCACCCTTAACCACATGAAGCCCTGTTCTAGTGATGAGACATGGATGGTTCTCACCAGCTTTTCTGTCCCTGATAACATCTCTTGCTCTTCCTCTCTCCTGTCTGTGCATGACCACTTGCAAGCAGCTCTAAGCCTTGGATTTGGCCCAGAAATCCTTGGATTTGTCCCAGATATGGCAACCACTGGCTGCTCGCCGGTGAGGCTGGGAGGAAGTGAACTAGCTGGCTGTGTCTGCGTCCGGCGCTCCGCACTGGCTGCTGTAATCCAAAGGTTACAGTGCAGGATTAGCATGGGTGTACAAAGCCCTTCCTAATCTGTGAGTCATTACCCCTTCACTGCATTTCACTTCCCAGCAGCTCTGGGCAGACGGGATAGGTCGGCTCTTGAGTCTTCAGTTTCCCCGTTCTTCAGTTCAGGGAGGACCAGGTCGGGACGTAACATCTGCTGGACATCCTCCCCAGGGCTCTGCTGCTGAGCCGCTCCTTGGATGCTGTACACAGGGCACGTCGCAAGGTCTGTTGGCTCTAACCGGCTTCTCCTTGGCTACCCCTAAGCCCTTCCTTCCCGTCATTTCTCCCTTTTGGCTCTAACCATTGCTTTTCTTATCCTCTTTGAAACGGGGTGGGGGCGGGAGGGAGAGGTTCTGCATCCCCTGGAAATAAATTCCCTCTGGGTCAGGCCAGGCTGATGGGGATCCCTGAGGGTTGCCGTGCATGTCTGTGCTCCGTTAGTCCTTGTCTGTGAGGTATTTAGCCTGGCTGAGCTCTCGTCCTACTGTAAGCTATGATATTAATATAATGGCTCAGGGCAAGGGCCCTGCAAAGTGCCCTTGATGTGAGGAGCAGTGACCAGCCGGCCCTGCACCTCTTCCATCGGTAGATGCCGGGGAGCGTGGGGGGACTGCAGGCTGGGCAACCTGGTCTGCATCCATCAGCTCCTCACCTGCCAGAGCCAGGCTGTGGCACAGTGCCCCGTGGACACCTCCAGACCCCTCCTGAGCAAAAGGCTGGGAGCCATGTGTCCCCCCTTTGCTCCAGGACTGGGAAGGGTGCTGTCAGGGGAGGTTCTCACTGGGTTTTGCTTGGTCCTTTTCCCCAAGGTTCGTGCCCAGGAGCAATGGCAATGGCAGTGCAGGCCCCAGCTTGCCAGAGGTGAAACCTGGAGCTGCCTGCTCCCATGTGAGTGCTGCTGCATGAGATCCCGTGCCCTCCCAGCTACCACCGCCCCCTGACACCTGATGATACAGCGAGCCATGGGCAGCGTCCGAGTCAACCGGTGAGTGACCCCCTTCTCAAGGACTGCTGCTGCCCAGGGTGGCCGGTCCTCCTCATCTGGCCCCTCAGGCCCTGCCTTTTGGTATATTCTTCTCTGCCAGGGGCTTTCCTGCTCCAAGGTATGGCTCCTCTCTCCTTCTCCAATGCAAGACCAGGCTGAATGGGGCTTTGAGCAACCTGGTCTAGTGGGAGGTGTCCCTGTCCATGGCAAGGGGGTTGGACCTCAATGATCTTTAAGGTTCCGTCTCCAACTCTAACCATTCTATGGTTC
>JAOXJM010000004.1:11084262-11102681 GCA_026413425.1 Tringa solitaria
CCCCAGCCCCCCCGGTACCTGCTGGTGCCCCCCCGCGTTGACCATGCTGACCACGGCCACCCCCAGGTTGCAGCGGATGCCGAAGCTGATGCAGAAGCCGATGGCGCAGAGGAGGGCGATGCCGTAGCGCCGGGGGAGGCCGAAGCACGTACAGTCCAACACGGGGGGGCGCGGGGGGGGCCGCCGCGGCCGCAGCATCGCGGTGCGGTGGCAGGGATGGAGCCCTGGAAGCAGTGCGGGCAGTGGCTGATCAGCTGCAAGGTGCTGCCGCCCAACCACCGGGTGACCTGGGACACGGCCCAGGTCTTCGACCTGGCGCAGACGCTGCGCGACGGCGTCCTGCTCTGCCAGCTCCTCAACAACCTGCGCAGCCACTCCATCAACCTCAAGGAGATCAACCTGCGCCCGCAGATGTCCCAGGTGCGACCGCGGGGGCCGCCGCCCCGCCCGCGCCCCTCTCCGCCCACGCACCGCGCCGCGCCGCGCTGGGGGGTCTTCCGCGGGTTCTGGCGGGCGCGGAGCGGGACGTCGGATGCGGCCGCTGTCCGTCCCCAGCCCGGCGCCGGCGGGCCCGCTCCCGCCGGGCGGTGAGGGGTCGGCTCCGGCCGGGGCAGCCCCCGCCGGGCTCCCGTTCTCCGCCGTGCGGCCGCTCGGCGCGTCCCGGGCGGCGGGAGAGAGCGCGACCGGAGCTGGCGGCTCCCAAAACCTCCGTGAGGGCTCGTTGCCTGCCGGGGGGGGTTGTGTGTGGGGTGTGAGGGGGGGAGGCGGTTTGCGTGGGAGCCTGCCCGAGCACCCCTTTCTCCGGGAGGCACAGGGGTCGCACGGCCACGTCGGGGTGGCCGCGCTGAGGAGAAGTTCCCGGAGTCAGCGGTTTAACATTTCTGCGGACGTTAATATTTAATACGGGCCGTTTACAGTACAATGGGACCTCTGGCTCCTTGTTTTTCGGGTTTTCCCTAGATGGGGGGGGGGGCGGGTGGGCGCGGGGTGGGGGCGCCGGGGCCGCGCGGGCGGGGGGAAGGAGCGGGGAAGGACGGTGGCCCTGGGAGCAGCGGGGCAGAGCCCGTCCGGGGCCGGGGGGGCCTGTAGTGGGCGAGAGAAGCAGCGGTGACACTCGCCAGCTGGCCTTCGCGTCTGTGCCACCGATGAAGCTGAACGTTGAAGAGTGATTAGTAATGAGAAATCGTCTTCTTGATAGCCGGTTGCCTGTGTAAAACCGGCTGATTGCTGGTTTTAGTATCTTTTTTCCCCTTCGGACCCTTTTATATTTAGCTTTTTTAATTGATATTTTGGATTTAACCGTAATGTAATTCCAAATTCATCTCCTTTTAAACGCATTTTTTAGTTGGGACTGACGTTTTGTTACTGTGCCTCATGAAGCTGGTTTCAGATATCGAGATAAGATTATATTAATAATTGGATGAGAAGAGGCTGTATATATACATGACTTCCTGTCGCTGCCGCCTGTACACCTATGCCTCTGCTGAGACACTGGCAGCTGAGCAGATGTTGTCTGAGAGGAAACTAAACTTCTGAGCCTTTCATGTGTTTTAAAACATTGAGAAATGGGTACACTGTAACATTTCAGTGTTATGGTTCTGTTTTAGACTTACAGGAATAACAACAGCCATCCACCTTTAAGCCGTTAGCAAAAAGCAGTAGTAGCGAATTACACTTTTGAGGGGAACGTTTTTTGTCCATGTTTGTGCCAGTTCTTTTCTTTCTTTTTAATTCATACTTTTTTTTTTTTAGCAGCTATGTTTTACTACCAAGGGGACATTTTCTGTAAGCCCACAATGCAAAAAGGGGAAAAAGTATCAGGTATATTTCAGCTCGTCAGAACAAAAATTCCCAGACCTTTGTAGTAGCTGTGAATAGTATAAAGGCTATTCCCATCTACCTCAGGGCTCCAGTGCCTGCTTGAATTGCTTGTGCAGAGACAGTACTTTATCTGAGTGATGGAGACACACGGAGAGTGTGCTCCTCTGAATGGAAGAAACCCAAAGAAGTTCTCTCTCTGCACTGTTCAAACTCAGTGAGAGTTTCAGGACTTGCTAAACTGTACCAGAGCCCTGGTTTATATTTTCATTATAGTTAAATTGATTGCTTCCAAACTGACCCTTTTTCAGTTTAGCTTGTGGAACTATAAATACTTTGCATATGAACTGTTGGAAATGGTTTCTTGCCCTTCTTATAATGGATAGAAAGTATGCAAGCAGATTCTCATTTTTTTTAATGAACTGGAAGGGTGTCCTCATGACATTACCCAGTACTTTCTGGATTTTTTTTTTTTTTTTGAATCAACTTATAATGCTGCTTGTCAGGGCCAATATTACTTATTTTTATTTTTGATGAATTGAAACCAAGGTGGTATCCTCTTGTCTACTCAAAGGATCAAAATGCTCTGCTGTCTTCTTTCTTAGAGCAGATTTGGGAATTGAGATTAATATTTATTTCTCTAAGTGTGCTTGAGCTATGGATTATAATTGTAGATTTTGGATTATTTATAATGCATATTTTGAGCTTTATATATGTATAATGTAGCTACTGTTATTGTTTCACAGATAGAACAGTTGTCCCCTTACCTGTATGTCTGCTATATGCCCGAGGAACCTGCACTCCAGTGGTGCACTTCTGCCCTACACTGATTTCACCCTTGAAATAGGGGACACTTACTGGATCAAAACCTATATTGGATAACTCTACACAGCATTAAATTTACGGGGAATGTTACCTTTGCTTTCTGTGAGATCAAGATTTGGCCATGTTAGTGAGGTTCCCTGGGGTTTAATGAAAAGCCTCTTGAAAGAGAGAGTTTCTGCTGGAAAGGGTCACTAAATGAAAACTTCAGAAATTGGTATTTAAAATTTAGTAGGTTGAAATTCTGCAAGTTTCTTATAGTTTGTTGCTAAGACTGTAAAGAGCACTTCGCAATATCTTATGGTGAAGTCTCAGAGGCTTGAAGATTATTAATTTGGTAAGATCTACTTGGAGTCTGTGGAGTCGAGCCTTACAATGTGAATTTTGTCAGAAAAATACTTGTCAGTAAACTGATACATTCGCTGCATCGTAGGATCTAGGGGTCTTGTAGAAACACTAGCTAACTCTCCTGTTCCTTGTGGGGCAGAGATTTATAGACATGGGAGGCATAAGGTGCCAGAGCAGAGTTGGCATTAGGATGAAAACCGTCTTGGCTGCTGCCTGCATTGGGATGGAAATTGTCTTGGCTGCTGACTGAGCAGTCCGCCTCAATGTGCTGCTCTGTCTGTGCTGTTCAGGTGAACTGTTTGAACCTCACGTGGCCCTTATCTGTCATCTTCTGGAATCGAGCTGCGGCTCCTGTACTCCCTGATCTGATGTTGTTTTCTGCTGCAAAATGTTAGAATGGCTCAGGGTATTCTTACCGCACAGCTTTGAACAATACAAACAGAGAATGAGAAGGGTGGATGAAGGCTTTATGAATTGGCCTTATGGGAGGCAGCCTGCCTGATTTTAGCCTGGTCTTGTACTGCTGTTGACATTTGTCAGGCCTTTCTCTACAAACCAAATTTTCATGTCTTGGGGGCTAGTTGTAAATGTAGCAGCACCAACGAACAGGAAAGCGAGAGAGGGTGCCTCAGGCAGACCTGGGAGTAGATGTCAGGCCTTTGACTTAAGAGAGTCAAGTCTCTTTCATTTTATTACATATTTATTTTTTCAGAAAAAATGTGGTAGATCAGACGTCAGTGATGCTCATCACCTTTTCTTAGTAGACCTTGGTAACCCCTTAAAAGTTACATCAAAAGTGTAGAGAGATTGTGACTGATGCTGTTGCTTCAGATGCCGCTTTTCGGCGGAGCCTCGTTGAGTCAAAGAGGAGCACGGTTGCTTTGCTCCGTAAGCACCTGGCTGCTGCCAGCTCGCGGGGCAGGAATAGAAATGGAGACTGGCGACGCTCAGCATTGCAACACAGACACGTGCTTGACCAAATGGCAGCGGGTATGTTCTCTTTTATGGGCTGGCTAGCGGGGGGAATCGCATGCCTTTGTCCCACCACCAGCCATGCACCTTGTGTCACAGCTGTTCTCGTGGGTGGGCTGGTTTATGCATTGGAAATCTGTGGGTTCAGCACCCCTGCCTTATTGGAGACAACAATACCTGTGTAAGAGAAATGTCTCGGTGGTTTTAGATTGCAAAGCATTGGGTTTAGAAGCTATTTGAATGTTGGCTGTTTTCATCTGCATTTCTATACGCTTATGAAAATATTTGTATTTGGTTAGTGGAACTTGTCCTTTGAAGAACAGAAGCTGATTCAGTCAGTTACGCTTTCCAGAAAGTCAGTCTCAGATGTGAAAGTATAAACCTCGCATATATAAACGAGGAGCAGTGTTGTTGTTTTGCCAGTGAATCTTCCACCTCCGGGTTGCGAGCTGAGCGCCACCGAGCTCCTGTCTGAGAAGCTGCCGTGTCTCAGTGCTGGGTCCCCTGTGAAAAATCACATATGGATTTGTATGAGATTGGAAACTCTCGGGTTCATGGACAGCCGTGTCCGGGTTTTTTTTGCAGTGACCCAACAGAACAGGAGAGTGTTGGCTATTTTAAGAATTGTTCTGTCAAGGCCCCAAACCACCTCACTGTTTGAACTCCCACGAGCTAGCAATGGAAGTTGTTATTTTCAACCAATGCACGTGCCATCAGGAAAGGAAATTTGGAGGATGGATCAAATAATGTCTTTTGGCCTTTAACTCTCAGGGAGGGAGACTGCCTCATTCAGACTTGAGAATTGGTGTTGTGAAAGTCGTCTTATTGCAGGCACCATTTGAAGAAGTGCTAAACCTTGCAGCTGCTGGGAGCGGGGCTGGAAGAGGGAGTGTGCTAAATGAATTGCGGGGATGTGGCTGGTGTGCTCACATGTTGCGGGGTTTCCCCCGAAGTGTAGCATCGGTGCCTGCTGACAGTGAGATGGAGGATGGGGCTCTGCACCTCAGCGTCTGCGTTCTCCACGGGGCGCCGTTCACTGTAGCAATTCACTTTCCTCAGGTAATAAAAATAGAAGTGATCCATAACAGAGAGTACTAATCCTAGTGTTTAATCGTAATCATACAAGAACTTAAATAATTTATCACCAGAAATATAAAGCCTAAACCAACGGATTACAATGGATTTGCAGAAGATGTCATCTGTTTAATACTTATCTTTTATCCCTAATACTTTGCAAACTAGTTTTGAAATGGTTTTGCAAGGCATTTAGTTAACTTGTGAGAGATTGCTAAACAGGAAAACTGCACTTAATGCAATACTGGCATGGGAGTTTACTAAAGGGGATGTTGACATAGATTAAATATTAAAAATAACTATTTCCTATTATTCTAATAAAAATAAACAAAATATCCCTCACTTTGTATTAAAAGTTCAAATGTTTTCTAATTTTAGGGAGTTACTTTTTTTGGTGTGACCATGTAGTCCAAAGGAAGTTCATTATCTTTGTCATCCACATTATATTTTGGTGTGGCAACTGAGCTTTTGGGCAGGAGTTTATTTTTCTTGGTTACAGTGGTATCAGGTAGCCTAAGGATGTGGATGTGCTGTTGCTCTGCTCTGTTTCTTGGGATCCTACTTTTGGTTTGGACCTTTCCCATCCCCAACAAATGGTAACTGTGGTCTCCTGCTGCTAACTCGGAGACGGTGCGTCCCACTTTTGTAAGCTTCTCACAGGTGGGCACGCTCCCCCGTGCTTTGCCCCATGTGTGCCTCCCTGCAGCCGTGCCACTTTATTTTTTTTTCCTTCCAAATTTTATCCTAGGAGAGCGTGCTGAATGTCAGGGTATCAAACTTTGTGTGCCATGAGGCTCCGCAAAGGAGGAAATGGGAATTGTCTCTTGACTCTGCATGTTATCTAAAAGAGAAAAAGTAGGATGTGAGTGGATGTGCTGACCTCTGTGCATGAGGATGTTTGTGATTTAGGTCTGGGATCTTAGGAGGGACCTGATGAGCTAAATGAGAAAATAAAAGGGATTTGGAGTCATGCTTGTGGACCTTCCTAGGAGTCAAGGGATATTAGTCATCAATTTTCCTTGGGCAGAGAGATCTCTGAGAGTACTGGTATGCAAAATAACTCTTATTCTGTGTTTGCTTGTTATGTTAGGTGCTACATTATTGAGTTAAGAAAGTATGACAAAAACACATTTAGATTAATGCAGTTATTCTGAAACTGCAAAAATTTTCAGGCTTGAACAAGAGTTTGGGAACCAGTTAAATTTTTGTAATTTAAAAAAAAAAAGCAAGGAGATGTGTTCAAAAAACCTTCATCTTTTTGAATTATATATGTTAAAAATGTATAGTCAATGTAATTGTTTTAAAAATTTTTTTGAAGTTTTCAGATTTTTTTCAATTTCTTTGCTTACTTATTGGTACTTTGATCCACTAAATGTCTTTACTTCTTTTTATTTATTTCCATGATTTATCTAAAAGAAAACTGTATTGGGCATAAGTTATATCCATAAGATGTATTACCCCCAAAAGATATATTAATCTGTATGTGTGTTATGTATACATATGCATATCTTACACATATTGTACTTGAAAAATATTTTGAACAAATATTTTTTTCAGAGCAAGACCTCAATATGACCTCTATGCTTTGTGCTAAGAAAAGCAACTGACAAAAAAGTAGTGACCCGGTTTCTTGAGGTAATTCTTCTTATCTTAAGATGATGGAGGAAAATAATATTTAAAAACTGATATAAGGGTTTTTTTTTAATTGATTCATATTGATTCATTTTGGTTGAGGGGGAAAGGGAAAACTGCAGTTGTACTGTAAAGATTATTTTACAAGCTATATTTATCATGCAGTTATTAAATGCAGCATATGCATCTTGCCAAGAATTGTCTCAAATGTCACCTCCTGTACAGAATTTTGGTGTGCTGGAAGATGTCTGATGCATTAACAGGAAAAATATTTGTACTGGTTTCCCACAGAGGCTATGGTTTGTGCCAGCAGTGGATAATTTAAATTAATGTCTGTGTATGGCATGCTGCTGTGCTGTGTGGGACAAGCCAAGTTATTTTCTTTCACCACACAGTTTGATATTGGTAAAATAGAGGTAGTCAGGGAAAGAGACGGTTTTCTGCTGAAGTGATGTTGTCTCCCTGACCAGCAGCTGACCCAGGTGGGAATGGGACAGGTAATTGTGGCTGCAAAGGAAACCTGCTGGAGTGCAGTCCCATCTACACTTGCTGGGTGCTGGGGGAGAGGGGACCTCACCTCCAGACCCGAGTGCGTCCCTGTCACGGGCAGGGAAGTCCTGGCTTGCGCCCTGCCTTGCCTGGGTATCTCTGAGTGCAGAGGAAGATGGTAGTGTTTTATTAGGTCACTGACAGTTTTATCTTCTTTTAAGTTTTGCTTGCTATCAAGGTGTCAGTTTTTGAACCCATTAACTCAATGCTAAGATTGTACCTGTAGTTCTTTAAAAAACAAACCAAACAAAACCCCCCATCAAAAGCCTTTTATTTTTATTCTCCTTTCTGTTGCTCCAAAACAGCATTGCAGTACTCCCATATTATTCCATAATACTCTAGAGTAATGTTTTGTACTATTTACACTGTATTATTTCAGTATTTCTTAAATTCTGTTTCACAGAGAAGTGTGAATTGGTGTGTACTTTGTCAAATCAGCTATTTATTTTTTTCCCTGCACTTTCCAGTTTGCTCAGCATCATCTGGAGATACCTTTTCTCTTATTTTGCTTTGATAAGCCAACTTTAAGACTTCAGGCATTGTGAAATACCAGCTGTTCGCTAAGACTTGTGATGTGTAAAATGCAATCTGAACTGATATCTTTATAGTAAGGTTTTGAATTCTTATGTTTAGTAGAAAGATATTCCCGCAAAGCTCAGGGAATACTATTGGCTCCAGTTCAACACATTTTCAAGTGAGAACATATCTTTTAGAAAAATATCAGTCAATGACCCTTTCTTTCATCCTGTATTAAATGACAATAGTGCATGTCTTGGTAACGTGAAACACTGAAGGACTATTAATAGGATATTTGATTCTTTGTATATTCAGAACGTGACACCTTAGTCATAAATTGTGTAATATAGTGATATCATAGCAATTTGTATAAAAGCCACTCATACTATTTAAAACACTCTCGCAGACCTACAGGTATGAACTAATGTAATTGGGGAAAATTAATTTCAGCTGTCTTGTGTTACAATCCCAAGTATTTTTGGCCTATAAATTGCCTTTACTTTCAATCAAACTTTCATTTTATAATTGGTTATTAGGGATTCAGTTCATCTGTCATGACCTATTTTTCACTAGTTTTATCCCTCTAAAAATCACTTGAAAGTTATTTTAAATGATATAGAGAATATGGTATGATTGCCTTGTAGTAGCAAACAAAATGTTTATTTGAAGTTGTTGCTATAAACAAATGTTTTCTGAAAAAAACCAAAACATATAGCATTTTTTAAATCATATTTTTAACTGGTAAAGCTTTGCATGACAAGATGATTTGTATTTCCAAAATCCTTAGATATGCCCTTTAATCCTTGATACCATCAAATTTACCTATTTGTTTTTCAATTATATAAGGGTATGCACAGTAAAATCTATACTTAGGATACTTTGTACCATTGCTTGTTCCTATATTCACATTGTTTCTACATGGAAAGAAGCCTTACAGTCAACTAAAGCAGAATGATTGAAGCTTGGCCCTTGGAAGTTTTGATTGTCAAAGCATCCTCACTTCACTGTTGTGTAGGAAAGTTGATGCTAATAAATAAATAAAGACATTATTTTGTCTGCCTACACTCTAAATTAATAGTATCATAATGATGACATCATCATAGCCTATATAATTCCTTGTGTTTTGGTTGCATGTTGGCTGTCAAGATTTAAATTATACTTACAGGCTCCAGTGACTGACTTGAAATTCCCACCACCCACTACTCCATGTAGCAGTGATGCCTTGTACCAGCTGATGAAAGGCCATGAGGGCCTTGTTATTTTCCCCCTTGAGTGAATATGTCTTATTCCAGTGGAGAGATGGTTAAAGGTAGGTGGAGGACCACACCTCCAGTGCACTAATGGACCCCTCAGATTTTAGGTGTCTCTGGATGGAGGTATGGTGATGATAGAGTCCTGCCATGTGAACTACAACTCAGTGTAAACACTCATTAAGTAGCCTTACCTCTACAGGATTTATATCAAGCTTTGAATTTATTTTTCCTGGAGAATAAGTCAAAGGTAAGAAACACCAGAGAGAATGTTCAAACTATTGCTATTGCCTGTAGCTTCTTTTACTCTCAAAATAGAAAGACTGAGACTCCCTGAAGTGCCCTTGCAGGCTGCTGCCTTTAGGCTCATGGTCAGTTGATGTCTGGTTGGTTGAAAAGGGATTTCTGCCAGGCTTTAAAAACCTAACTTGTATTTAGGCAGTTATTTTGAAAACCCTCTTCATGCTACTTTGTGGCTCAAGTTTTGCATTTCAGAGCAGTAACGGTTTTGCTAAATTACACCAAGCTGCACGAGGAAACATTTAAGTTTCACTTTGTCTTAGTGGTTTACCCTCCACGTGTGTGCACAGTGACACAGGATTTCAGGCTCTACCGCACACTTCCCTGACGATTGCTTATTTTTAAACATTGTTGAAAATTCCTGCTGAGTTTTGATTTCCCACCTTTCTTTTCTCTTATTTTTTTTTTGTGTGGATCTTGTTTAGGTTTTGGGATGCCTCATATGAAATAATAGTTTTTGGGCCTTATCCAGAGAGCTCGTTTGGGATGTGTGTTGTCCCTTCTTAGGGTTTTTTGGCTCTAGGGAATTCCTAGAGCAGTTTTAAAAGTGGAGAATATGATAAAACTTTAAGTAGTCTTTAACAGGTATGTAAGTGTACTGAGTAAGTATACACGAGTGTTTATGGGAATCCTAAATGGGGTCACCTGAGACATTTTGTTTTGTGTTCTGCCTCTCACTGTTGTGTCCTGATCTTCTTTTTACCCATCACAAAGAGGGCAGTGTGAACTTACCCACCGCTGTGCCCTGATGTGAATCGCTAGGAGTAGTCATGAGAAAGTTATTCAGGGTCTGTGTTCATTCAGTTTGGAGTTGTGGCTGGCGGCGCTGAATATGGTGTTGCGTCTTCTCTTGGATTGTGCTGAGGCCACTGATTTCACTATAAAGGATGCAGAACAGATGGCAATCTTTGTAAAAGCTGAGGTTTAACTCCACATTTGTTATTTTCAGTGATGCCTTTAAGTGATGCTGTTGGTTAAAAGGACTATGCCTTGTAACTTGTAGCTACTGTGTCTGTGCTGTTGCAGGTTTTATGAAGCATTATGGAAATGACTCCAGTAATCCTATTGGAATGTCTCTGTAGTTGTATCAGAGTCCTATAGATTTCCCTTCCTGTGGAAGACCCTGGTAAATTGATTAGCTGAGATGAAAGCCTTTGCTGACTGGGACCCCTGTGATTTGCATGCAAATATAGACATGGTGATGGGAGAGGGTTTGGATGTAGGAATGGCTGAGCCGTGCTGGGAACAGGGGAGCTGCTCTTCATGAGATGCTCCTGAGCAGCAGACTGGAGCATATTTCAAATTTGTGTGTCTTCCCAACTATAATTGCTCAGATTCATGGACCCCTTGGGAATCTGCTTAATTTAAACTATCTGCATTCTCTTTTTTGAGAATTTAGGTTTTTGTAGCTTGTAAGCCCCGTAGCGCATCACATTATTTCAAGAGCAGAAAGCTCTAGCTATAATAAATGTAATGTGACTTATTTTCTAGTGTTAAAAATACCTATTATGAACAACAAAAAAAATCTCTTGCACTTGTCTGGGATTCCCAGTTATAATGACATAGTGTTCTTGCAGTGTGGGGTTTGTTCTGACAGGTTTGGATCAGGATTTTATTTTCTTTCTTTTCTTCTTGTTCCTACTTCTCCCTCATTTTGACTCATCTCAGTTCTGCAGCTTGTTCTGTGCTTATGCTGTCTTCTCTCAACCCAGACTATATTACTTTCACCTTCTCCATTTGCCTTCCCCTTCCCCCTGCATTTTCTTCTCCCTCCAGTCCATCTGTTTCCTCTTTCACTTCTTTCCTGATGCTCATTCTTCCTTTCAGCTGTTTTCCCTGCTCCGTTGGCCTCATCCCTCTGCAGATCCTCTGAAATCTGTTTCCTACATGGATGAGAGTGCATCTCCTCCAGAAGCTGCTTCCTGCATAGGTGAGAGTGCTGGGCAGGAAGGTTCAAGTGGAAGTTATGATTTTAGGGCCAGTGAACGCAGGGGTTTTAAGGGACCAGACAGTGCTTGAACAGCAATGGCATGTTGGGCTGTTTTAAGCTGCTTTTCTGTGACTGCTTTTCATGCTTTTACCCATTATCTTTTAAATTTCTGCCTCCTTCCTGTTGCAGCCAGAGGTTTCCAACATATATGAGCGTGTCCACAAAATTGTTTTAGTGATGGGGCAGACCACTCTAGGTGGGAGCAATAAGGAGGAAAGCTAGTGCTGGGAGTCTGCAGGAGGAATAAGCCACTGATGCTGGAAACGTGTCCTTCTCAAAGGCAGCATCACTTGATTCCTACCCTTCCCACTTACCTCTGCAGGTTTATGCCACCATGGCAGTACTTGAGGAATCTTTTTCTGGGGTTGTGTCCTGAGGTGGAGATGGGAATGGTAGTTATTTTTAACCACTTTTCAGATTGATTATCTATGTTGCTTGCAATGCAGAAATAGCCAGCCCTGCTAGCCAGCGTGCTCATCCTGTTGCTCCCTCATGTTGGGCATCAGTCCTCATGGTTTCTGTATTTTGCCAGTGAGTTCTACTCACTCTTCAGAGGCTGACAGACATAATAATTTTATTTCTGCTTCCTAGGCTGGAGGGGAGAGGACTATTTATACTCAAGGTGAAGCAACCGCTGTAACTAAGTATCCATATTGTGAGATAAAAGCATTTGCAACACCAGGGATTACCTTGATAACTAATGGCAGCTATAAATCAGGTTAGATGGACACTTAAGAATAACTTCATCAGAGATTCCTTAGAAACTATTTTTTATTTTATTCAAACTACGATTCGTTTCTTCAGGTTTCCGGAGTTTTACTTTCTGTGGATGGACACAATCTTTATAGGCCTGGTATAATTCATAGGCATGGCAGGCAGAGGAGGTGATGACACCCAGCTGGTCACTCCACCGAAGTCTGTGGACGTGCTGTAATTAAAAGCTCAGTTATGGTCAAGGCATAAGTGGTGAGTAACTGTCCTGTAAATAAGCACCTCATCTTGATTTGTTCACATCACTTCTACCTTTGCAAGGGTGAAGCTGTTCAATACTGCCATTTGAAAGTTTTTTTTTTTTTAAAGGTTCTTATGGGACTAAATGAAAATTTTGTCATGCAGTTCCTGGTTTAATGGAGAACATGTATTTGAAGAATAATTATTGTGACATTAATCCTGTTATGCTGGTTGAAAGTATTTCATGATGGGTAGATCTAGTCATTTACAAAAATCAAGTAAAATCATCTATTGTTACATTTATCATTTATTGCTTACATAGACTGATAAATATTACCCTGATATCCAATTGATGTTTTTACTTGTTTCTTACTTTAAATATAAGTTCCACGTAGAGAAGTTGCATTTCTTAACTGTGGTGTTGCTGTCATAAGTGGATACGGTGGACGTAGTAAAAAATTAATATAGAAGGCGGACAGTTTATTAGTACCATTGCCATCCTTAGAGTGATTTTCTCTGTGAATTACAGAGAACAGACTTCTGTGAACTTTAGTTTGCATTGTTTATTGCTGGCAGTGTATATATTTAACAGACTTTAGCAGATGCTTGGATAACTTATGTCTCCACGATTTAGATTGCTGCTCCTTTCTGCCCTGAGGAGACTTCTGAGGCAGGTGGGAAGGTTTGAACAGAGTGGCTGTGGAAGAGTTTGCCAGGAACACGTACAGAGGTGCTTGCCTCCCAGTGGGGGAGCCTCTGGCTGCTAGTGGATCTCAATACAGGTTTTGGTAGACCCATGAGTCATGTTCAGCGGATCAGTCAGTTCCGTTGGTTGTGTGTGGCACAGTCGTTCTCAGCGAGGGAATAATGAGTCACAAACTTGTGAGTTTCCAGTCCTTGGTATAGAAAATACCCACTTAGCTGCACTTGTGGTTTCATTTAGAAATGAATGAGCAGTGCAAAAGTTAAAGGCTGTATATTTCAGATTCCTACTGGATACTGACTTCTATTTTTTTTTTTAAAACACATATTAAGAATTAGTATACTATTGTCACAAATGGAGAAATGCTAGTTTTTGAAAAAAACAAACAGGATCTTAATACAAATATTTCCTGAATAATATAGCCACAGAACTAGTTGCAATTGTCTAATTGTTTTGCCTATTTACTGTCCTGCCCTTGTTTCACATAACTCACTCATTGTGATCTGTTCAAAAGGATGTCAGTGAATAATTTTTCTGGTTGTTCACATCATATTCTTTCAACAAATTGAACAAGTTTGTCTCTCGCTACAGGGACTCTGTGCTACTATTCTGCTTATCTGACTTACCACAAAGCTCATTCTTGCCTTTATTATTATGTTCACTTGTTTGAAAATCACTCTTATTACTTCTCCTGTGCTGAGAACCACCTCCATAGAGAGCCAGAGAAAGATCTGTCATTGTTATAAATTCCCAGTTACATATATATTGATTTGTTGTTCTTTCTAATCTCCACCTGCTTTCTTGTCTCACCAAGCTATTATGTCTTTTAGAAGACAGTAACTGGTCCAGGATTATACTATATTTTATTTAGAATTCATTGTGTTTAGCTGAATAGTCTGTAGAACAAAATAATACTGAACAAAATCAAATGTAAAACTAGGCTTCCTAGACATTCTTACGGTTTAGCTCCAATGTTTGCATTCAATATGTTATTTAAAAAAAAAACACACTTAAGGAATCATTTGTGTTGAAGTGATGTTCTGTTAGGCAATTTAGTAAGCTGATGCCTCTTATAGGTCTGTAAGTATGTTATAGCAGCTGTTTGTATTGCTTTTGTATGTGTTTTGTATAATAGGTTTAAAAAAAATATTTACCTACGCTTGCAGGCAGGCAAATGCTTTCACTGTCCCTACATTATGTTGCTATGTTTTCCTTTGTGTATGCATCAGTGCCAAAACCAGTAATAGGTTACTGCTCATGCAGAAATTGTTTTAGCCATGACAAGAAGTGACTGTTGCTTTTTATGTAGATTTGTGCAAACAGCCATATCTTGCTATGATTTCAGTGTGCCTTTTTTAACTTCAATTTTTTTTGATGATACTAAATTTGACAGGGATGTAGTTACAAAACCAAGTTAAATTCTGTGTTCTGCTAGCATACACTATTCCTAAAATAGTAAATATTTAATTAATTTTTTCTATGTGTATGAGAATTTTATGAATAGATTAGGTAGGATCCAGTCCTCTTCACTAGGTTCAGAAGACCAGCAGAACACTGTGTGAGGACTTCCTGTGTTAGTGGTTCTCAGGTCCCCTCTGTAGTAGAACGCTTCTGGCAGTGATATATTTATTTTTTGAATTTGAGAGAGGTGAAAATATGAGCTTGAAACTAGTGGGAACCATTTATGCAGACCTTTTTTTCTGGAATGGAGAATACTTTTTACAGGTGTTTTTAACAATGGTTTGGGAAATTTGTTTTTCATGAGGTCACCAATACACGTGTGCTGCTGTTCTGAAGTTGTTCACCTGGAAGTGAACAGTTTTTAAACTACTTAAAAATTATCCTTAATACAATTTGTCATCTGTGGACACCTGGAATAATGTGGCAGAACTCAAAGCACATTGTGCTTTTATAATCAGAATTATTATTTTGGTAGAACATTCTGTAGTTCTTTTCCCAAGGTGATTGCGTAGCAAGAGAGTGAAAATATCTTGTGGCAAGATAATTGTGCATGACAAGGCGGTGGTGGTGAGTCCCCCAGGTGATTATTTAAGTGGTGCCACCTTGTGCATGACATCTTGCTCTGTCCCCCTGCCCTTCTTCTAGACTACATCAGCAACCCTTGATTTTTGTAATCTGTATTGCAGGAACTGCTTATGCTGGTTGCCTTGTGCACTGCTGAAGGCTATAATTATTATGGGATCTGAGATGACACGCTGAAGGCTGCATGGAGGTGTTAAGATTGCTCTGCCTCTTGGGGTCCATGCTGCTCTCTTGTTGAAAAGACAACTTTGATGTGTGGGCTTGTATGATCTCCCAGAGACTTTACCTGCTGAAGATTGAGGACCAATTGAGACCCCAATTGTGTTGGGGTCTTTACTGAACCTGCCTTCATGTTGGTGATAATGAGCTGTTTGAAATAGCCATCTATATTACAGTAACTTAAGAATAATTTTCTTTATTGAATTGTAGAAAAATGTGATACTAGTATCTTAAGACTCAGCACACAGTATGGTTCAGTAATGCAGACTTCTCACTGGCGCCCGTGTACTCCATTTAAAACCCTGATTGTACTATAGGAAATTGCTCAGTAGACTGAGAGTCCAGATAATTCTAAATTACATTCTGCTGCAGAGCTTTCATAGTATTCTTTTTTTGCTGTTTGATTGTTTTAGGCTAACTAAAATACACTGTATTGTACTTCAGGATTTTAATTTAAAATTGTTTTCTTCTTTTCAGAAATACCCTTCCTTCTCATGAGATCACGCTCATGGTTATATTTTATTTTGTGAGATGCCAAATTTGAAATAAAAGTTTTGGTGTACTTCAAATATTACTATGCGGTAAGGCATCAATATGATTCACCCGTGACATCAAATGGGCCACATACAGAGGTGGCAGTTGAATTTCCATGACCATTCACTCATTTGCCTCTTCTGAGATGATCACAGCTGTTAATTCATACTAGTGGAAGTAGGTGTTTATGTGATTTTGACGCTTCTCGCACACAAATGTGGGCTGCCTTTAATGATGTGTTTCATTTTGGCAGACAGTTGGGCTGAGTGAATGCAGCCTTTTAGACAGCAAGGACCTATGATGACGTACAGCAGAAACATTTTATGTCAGGTTTACCTTTCATTTTTTGTGAGCCTTCTTAAGGAAGGAAGCCTACTGGAGGTTCATAAGGAGTCACCTGATTTTTAAGTTGATGTAAATTAATGTTACTGTTGGTAGAATTTGTTCTAAAACTCACCAATTCTTGAATTATATTAATATTTCACTTTGAATTCTTTAATTAGGAAGGTTACATGTCACTGAAGAAATGCAGTGCAGTTTGCCTAACGCTGGCTGGATTTCAGAGTGACTCTGTGCGGAAAACAGTTGTGGCTACAAACACATTCGTCTCTGTTTTTAGAGTTGTATTTTAAGTGAGTTTTCCCTTGGAGAATTTTAGGAAGTTGAGAACTATTAATGTTTTTGTGTCCTGTTTATCACAGGAATTGCCGTTGTGGATTGAACCACTGTTTCATCTACTTCAGTATCTCATCATCATCTGGACCAGACTCTACAGAACAGTAATCTGTTCTGGTAGATTATCTGTGGAGGATGTAGCACCCAGGGGTTTTTGCAAAGTGCATTTGCAGAGGCTTGTTTTGTGCCCAAAACATTCATTATGCTATTATGCATTACGGCTCGGTATGCCATTGCAGTCTACTGCAATAAGCCTCAGTGTTCCTGTATTCTGTAGCTGTGGTCTCCTGTTTTAAAAAGAATATAATAAAATGAGAAAGGTGCAGGGAAGTTTTCAAAGGTATGAAACGATAAGGAACAGCTTAATAGAAAAAGGGGGATTTTTCAGCTTTGAAAAGAGGCGACATAGGGAGAGAATATGAGAGGCCTGAGGAAAGAGAAAATTATTTTCTGTCCTTTCCAGCACAGAAACACAAAGGTATTCAATGGAAGTGGTAGGCAGCATATTCAAAGCAAGCAAGAGGGGATACTTCTTCATCAAAGTGACCTAGAAAGTGTGTTCTGCTAGATTTAAAAACAAAACAAACCTCAAATTTTGTCTGGTCAATGTAGTAGCTTTTAAGTATTTCCAAAAAGCTATGTCATTAACACTGGAAGTGCTTTTGACTCTCATTTGAGGTAATGCAGTATTAGAAATTATTCGACGAAATAAAAATTAGTCTTAGAAATCATCCAAATACATCTTTGCTCTGAAAGTCTTGCTGTAATGTATGAGATAAAGCACCAGTTTTAGAACGTTGTAATTATTTATGGAATAAATAGTATTAAGCATTTTCCCTGACTGTAGGTTGAAATAAACATTAGTATTTTACTTGAAATGTCTTTATTTCTATACTTAGTGCAGATCCTGCAGGTCCTGTGGTGACACCATCTGTTTGAGAACGTGGTCTCAGCGACGAGGCGTGTGGTGGTTAAAAACATGGTTTGTGCAGAGTTGTGTATTTAAATCTTATTGACAAAATGAGTTGTAGTAGAGTATCTATCTGCTTTTAATACTGCTTTACCTGGTCTGTGTTATCTGGAAACATTAAACGTTTGTGGAGTTGTATTGCCTTAGGCATCCCATTCTCCTGGTGTGATCAACGAAGTCTCTAAGGTGTAGGTGACCTGGCAGCAAGGTCTCCTCAACTTTTCTGAGTGTCCAGGCTGAGGCTTCTCATAATGAGGGGGAACGAATGTGCCTGTGATTCCCTTCACTGAGCCAGGTATTTTGGAAGATTATGATTTGTGGATGTTTAGGATGGCCTGTCTCATCCTGGCCAATCTTAATCAGCTGCGGAGAAGTTGCTTCATAACCTCTGAAGTATGAGGCTTGCTGGGGCACTGGAGGATTTTGCATCCAGTGTGGTCTTTTATCTGTATTCTGGCTAGTGTTGAGCCTGCCTGTGTTGCCTGGGTCCTGACGGGCTCGCCAGGAAGTAGTTGGAGAGGTTTGCATGGCTGGGTGGATGTGGGAAGGGCGGTGTGTGGCCGAAGGCCTCCAGCAGCAAGCGGAGGTGAGCAGCCATGGCAAAGGCCTTCCTCCCTCCTGGTGGGCACTGGCTGTCTTGAGGCTGTCCTCCCTAGTCCAGCAGCACCTCTGGGAAGCTGCTGGGGAAGCTGGTAGAGCAACGCAGGCCGTGGTGGTCAGCATGCTGAGGGTGTCTCCATGTCGACATGTCAGTGTGGTGGCCTAATGGCTGAAAAAGATGGAGGCCCTTTTCTCTGCCTCCCCGCCCTGCCCAGGGTTTTGATGTGTTGGGAAGAGGAGTGGTTTTTTTGCAGGTTTATAAATAAATTTTTATGTAAGTAAAGCAATTAGATGTAAGTCATGTAATTAGTTACTTAAACAGTAATATTTATTTATAATGTAATGAAATCATTATTTCCTATTTTTAATCATACTTAGAATTTCCCTTGCTTTAATCTTTAAATATGTGCTGAAAGCTTATAGTTTAGGACATTTCAGAGGTGAAATCGCCTA
>JAOXJM010000004.1:11104620-11129023 GCA_026413425.1 Tringa solitaria
GGTTTGAGTGTGGATATGATTTTATTTTTTTTTACTCTGATCATGTAAACATTGAGTGCTAATTTGCCTGAGGTTCTCTGTTCATTTCGTTGTTTAAAAGTATCAGCTAGACTGTAGTATTCAGGGCTTCCCCCCCCCATAAGTTTAAATACATTAGGTAGGTGTAGGATTTGAGGTTTCCGTGTCTATAAACTAATTTCATACAACTGCTAATATTTCATCAACTAAGTTGAAATGTGAGTGATTAAAAACCCTATGTTAGGACCAATGACAATACATCAGAGTAGAAAATTAGTGTCCTTTACAATTCTACCTCTTACAGAAGTAGTTTTCCACGTTACGATTATAAATACAATTTAGAGGACAGTGACTACTGTCTTTGTTTAAATGGTAGTTTCATAAATAGTTTTGTCTAAAGTATTTTAACACCAAAAGTTTAACACATAATTTTTTTTGTGTCTGGCTTTTACTTCATGATTTTCCCCAATTTAATAATTAGCGAGTCAGGTATCTTTTTACTTCAGTGGTCTTTCCCATTGCATCTTTCTCTCTATTGGTCTATTTTGTTTTTAAGCTTTTGTTTCACTGTGTGTCTGTCCCTTTCCTGTTCCTTTTCCTGTGGTTCTCTTTTCATTTCCTTGCTGCTGTCTTCCTCCTATTCTTGTTCTCCTCAGGATTGTTTTCCGTGTTCCCTTTGTCTGCATTTTTTATAAGACACTGAGATCCTCTGTGAAAGACATTTTAGGGATGCAACTTTGGGATGTAAGCCAGATCGGGCTAGTGATTTGAAAAGGTAACTAAGCACAGGAACCCCCTAGCTATTATCTAGGTGCTTTGCATACTTAATACTGTGTCCAGTTGCTGTTCTTTTTGACAAGATACTGTAGAGTAAAATTAAGTCTCGCTAGCGGGGAACAAAGGGATACTAAAAAAATTGCCCTTTGCAACAGGATGCTGTCCTAATCTCCCACCCATTATTCTTGCCAATTTCACTTGGGGAGCTCCTGTAGTTGAGGCGCTGTGGTCTAGAATTCCCATCTGTTTAGCAACTGTATGCTTTCCTGAAACTCTCTTATTTTCCATCTTGCAAAACAGGTAAAGGAGAAAAGTTTTCTTGCTTCTTCAGGCAGCCTAGTGTCTCCCCTTGTGATGTACATGGTAGGACATGAAGGGTGTTTGCTGAATGTTTCGGTGACCGGTTTCTAGTTTCGTGGCTTGTAGGAGTACTTGACTTAAGGGACAGAGAGAACTGAAATGCTTTTTTGCTCTCACTTGCTTGATCAATGTTATAGTGCCAGCATGGCCAAGGAGAGGGTCAGGAATGCATGATGTGTCCTGAGCTCCCCGCCCTCCCTGCCGCCCTCTATTCACTCTGTATCAGTAGTAATAAAAGCTGAGCATCCTTTGTGCATCCTCAGCTTTTTTTCAAGTTTCAATTTCCAATTTCTTTCTTTGAAGCATGGAGAAGAGCAAATGTACATAAACAAAACTTCATACTCAAGCCAAAATGCAATAGACACAATTGAATAGTAGTCAGCTAAGAATTTTAAGAAGAGCTTTTCTATGAATATTTCATTACTACATTAACTGAGCAAGTAAAGAACATGTTATTAATATTCATACTGTGTTAGCAGTGGTTCAAAGGGATTTTATGTGTTTTATAGTTCATACAGCATCCTATGTGTTGTGTAGGCCTTCAAAGAATGCCCACACCTAGTAAGCTAATAACACTACAGATTTCCCTACCTCTTCCTTAATTCTCTGAATTAATGACTGTCTGTTGCTGTTCTTTGCATAGAACATTTCTTAGCAAAATTCTTCACGTGTGTAATGGTACCAGTCTTGTAACCTAAAAATGGCTCTTAAGCAACTACACAAAGAGCTAAGGTGTATAGGCTGCAAGCTGCTGAGATACTGATAATGAGCCTGCCTTTTGCAGAACTCATTGTGCTGTCTCTTCCATCTTTGCTGTATATGCTTTATATTCTTTTGGAGAGCAAAGTTTAGGAGGTATTTAATATTTGGCATGTTTGCTCTTGCTTAGAGCTTTAAAAAATCGATCATCTGAATGATCGAGATGGTTTGCAGAACAAGAGGTGAAATGTAGAACCTAAAACTGAATTTCTTTGCTGTGAGTGATGTGTTCTTCCTGTGTGTTTTAGTTTTAGGGTTTTTTTTAATGTAATTTGCAAGTTAATATGTTTTATCTAAGAGTGAGAAAAAGAATAATGTGGTGTTGTGACACTTAAAACCAAAAAAATCTCTGGAGACAGCCTTGTAGCTTTCATTTACTTACTGAAAATAGGATCACTCATCCTCTTGCGTTGACTTGGTCTTTAAATTCCTTATTGCCATTTTTGCATTGCCTACCCTCAGTAAGACTCTGGATTTGAAGATCTTTACAAGAAAAGTGGCACCCATGGGAATAATAGAAATGTTAAAGTTTCCATTCTTGACTCTGTTATTGCTCCTTTCCCTCTTGCTGGCTTAGGAAAAGACATTAATAGATGTTGAATTAAGACTTCATCAGTGGGTCCGTACTTCATTCACTTAAAAATCCTTACAGCTATTTTTTACTGCATATAGTGATAATTACTCCTGTTGGCAGAGCAGAACTAATCTAATCTGCTTTCGCTGCTGAAAGCTGTGAAGGAGCCAGGAATGATTTCTGTGTTGAATTGTTAACCCTGAATGTCCAATTCCATCAGTATCACAGTGAGGCCTCTGCTTTGTCTGAGTACCTAGTAATCTAGTGCTAATGAACATGCAGATATTAAAAAAAAAATTAAAATTGTGTTATCTACTAGAGGTATAATGTGCTCCTATTTTGGTAACCCTGCTTTTGGGATTGATGTGTTGTTGATATGTGTTGAGGAACCATCCAGCCTAGTCTATGGAATGGAGCTCTTGATATATTAGCAGTTGTAAGTACCAGATTTTCTTCCTGTATTGGATATGCCTGAAAGAATTTAAAGGAAGCTAGACATTTCCTGTGCGCACGCATTATGTAGCAGCTGATGAAACTCTTGGTCTGTATCTCTAGTTACTGTTGGGTTTTTATGTGTATAGGTTCATGGTTTAATTTTGGTCTTGCTGCTGTGTAGGTTCGCTATGGTCACGGTATCTTCACTTCGTGGCTAGAAGAGGTGATGGTGCTGTTGGTCACAGGAGGAAGTTCCAGAATCTCTCTCTTAGATTTGGACTTAGCAGGATTAAAACAGCGTTAGTATGGAATTTGTAGCTCCTATCAACACAGTTATTACAACAAATACTGAAACAAGTGACAAGCGAAAAATCTGCAACCCTCAGGGCATTAACCAACTTATTTGAAGTACACTTTAAGGAGACAAGTTCTGTTTCAATGCTTTCTTTCACTGAAACATCTTGCGCATATCAATCATGATGACAGAATATAGAAAAGCAATTCTTCCAGTTAAATCCATTATGGCAATTTTCACATTTCTCCTTGTGTTCAAGAGGTATAACTGCATTATGTTCCTGTTTGCGTATGTTCTTGGGAACAGAATGAAAATCAAAATGAGATATTCCTATTCCTAGCTAATCTGTTCTCATCAGCATCCCACAAATGGACAGGAAAGGTCGGAAGCCCATGTTTTGCAGTAACCGCTGAGGTGTAGAAAGAGCATGTAAGTGTTATGTCAATGATCTGTTCTCCTTCTATTCTTTTGCCGTCTATTCTTGTGTAATTCTTCTTTTCTAAGACCATAAATGTCTAATACAAAACCCTCCAATCTTCACAAGTCTGTATGTGCCTCCTTGCATGTGACATCAGTATTTCGGAAATTAAAAAAAGAAAGTGATTGTTTCTTCTGAGATGTGTGACTTGAAGCCAAATTTGCTCATCCGATCACTTCCCTTTTATATACTTGCTTTGAATGTCTGGCCTTTCCTCAACTGTTTTTGTCATAAAATGCTTGCTGTTACATAAAACCCCACCATATTTTGTTCATGCTGCTAAGGCTGTTTGAAGACTAGGCTAAGGAGAATAGCTGCGGCTATATACTTTATAAAGTGGTGCTGTTTAGAGGGGAAGATTTCTGGACTTTCCCTAATTGACATGTCTTATTTCTCTAACAAGAGGCAAAGTAGATTTAGTAGACAATTGGCTAAGCAGAGTTCTTCCTTTTCTTTGTTTTCACACTTTCATCATAGCTTCAATGCGATGGTGGTTAGGAGCAACTGGCCTTGATTTTCATGCAGTTATTGGGAACCCGCTGAAGTTTGTGGGGAATGCAATATACAAAAAAGCCTGGGAACTGCAGTGACAAAGGGACGGGTATACAATGTTAGCAAAATTGAATCACAGTGGAAAAAAAACCCCACCTACTCTGACATAGAGTGATTGAGATTGATTTTTGTTTTTAATACCCCTTTATAGCCTAGCATCTGTTTGGAATGTCTTGGATGCTCAGTATATTCTCTTGTTTGTCCTAGATGCAGTATGAATGTTTGTTGATCCATATACAAATATAAGGAAACTGCGAACTACCCAAGCTTTCTTCCTGCTTGTGACTAAATCACTGTAATAAAAAGGAGGTGGAAGTTAAGTAAATATAAATAGTTGTTTTTTTCCCACTATTGGTAATTAAAAAAAAAGTAAGTCCAAAGTGAATTAGAACTCTTTCATGAATGCTTGTCATTTCTTGGCCTTTCAGTTTTCACTCGCCTGACTGGTGTTGCTCTGTTGGAATTTCATATAAATGTCTCACGGCAGAATTTGATCTTCAGAGCTCTTTGTGTTGGTCTCTGAACACCCTTAGGAGTGCTTTTAGTAGAAAAGATATATGTAGATACTGAGTATTACAGTCTGCACTAAACAGACCTTTATTCCATTGAAGTACTTCAGTGCTAAAATATATTTTCTGAGAAATAATGCTATGAATAGAGGATATATAAAATTGATTTTTTTCTTTTGCATTTCATCTTTCACTTCATTAGAGGCCTGGTTAGAGAAGTCCCTCTTCCCTGTGGGCAGCTATAGTCCTGCCTATGCTTTTTGTGTCTAATTAGTCATTTCTATTCAGTACCCTTTGTAAAATATTTCTCTGCATTTCTGTCAGCACACATAACCATGTACTGTGTTGAAAAAGCCTCAAATAAATGTTTCTTCTTTTTGGGAAGCATCAAATGTTATGATAGAAAACAGCATGCTTTTTCTGTGGAACCTAGTATAATTTGGTTTGCCTACTCTCTTCCGCTTTAAGTTCAGACAAATACAGTCCCAATTGTATAAACCATACCTTTTTTTTTTAGGTGGTAGATTCTGCCCCCGCCCCCCGAAACTTGCTTTTCGTGTAAATTAATGTTGTGTTAATGCCTCTTACAAAATTAAATTCAGTGCAGAATAGACCAGAGGCCGCTAAAACTCTAATCCGTTCCATAAAAACACAGAGGTTTATCACAAGCGGTGTCCCTTTTCAGCACCCCTGACTAAGACATTATCGGTTTGTAGCAGTGCAACTATTTATGCTGTGAAATATTAGGGTGCTTTAGAAATGCCTTGATAATCTACAGATGTTAATATTGAAAATTATTGTCAGGATCCTGAACCCCAACGGGTTGTGATTTTGTGGATGTGTCTCTGGGTGCGCTTTCCTCTCATGGTATGCCTGGAGATGAGCCAGATAAAAGCTGCCTTTTTCACTAGTGTAAACTTTTTTGGCCTCATGGTATATACTACCCTACTGCAGTATTTTTACTGATCCACCTATTAAGAATTCTGGATTGTAATCTCATAATATAACCATGTAATTAAAAAAAAAAAAAGGAAAAAAGGCAGCATTACCTTTTTCAAGAGAATTTTTTTCAGTTATGCTTTCTTTTAATGAAGAGGAACCAGTTCTTGTACTGAAAGACAACGTTTCCTATGGAGGAGGCTTTAAAGATTAGACTGTATGAGAGATGCCTAGCTCTCCTTGCATCTCTAAGAGAACTGGGTATCCAATTGCTCTTTATGCCTTTAATGATCTCCCTTGTGGTGTGCTGAAGTACAATCTTTCTCTTTGAAAGAGAAACACAGTAATGTAGTAGGTTTCCAAATATCCTGAGGACTGTACTTACTAATGAGAAACTGCAGACTGATGGTGCCTTTTTCTTATTGTCAGTGAGGAGGGTTGTCTTTTATAGAACTTCCTAGATTTTAGGTGTATGCTTTTTTTAATTTGGAGGGGTTTTTTTACTAATTTGTACTTCTTCATATAACAACCACAGCGATAGAAATCTTTGTTTTCATTGTGGAAAATTGTTTCTTTAGATGATTGCAATACAAAGTTTTGGAAATGATTCTGAAAGTTTCCCGGGTAATAGAATCAAGAAACTTCCAAAACATGAGTAGCATATAATGAGTTCTTTTTAAAGATTTCTCCACACCTCCCCTATATTTTATTGCAAAATGACCGCATTTATATGCACTCACATTTTTCACTTCAGTAGCCTCAGTTTATTCTTGTAGCTACTGTGGTTAGCTTAATAGATTAGTAATAAGCCTTTCATTTCATTTTACAAGAGAAAGTTGATGGATACTGAATCATTAGATACCAAACTGAACTCACTAAGCAGCCTTTGAACTAGCAGGGGGGTTAGACTGTCTTGTCAGGAGGCCTGTTCTGCTAAAGGCACTGTTTGGCGCACACTTGTTGATGATGTGGTCCTATCTCAGGTGCAGGTAGATTTGACAAATGTTTAGTCTGTGGTTTCTAGAGCCTACAAGAAAGGTAATGTAACCACTGTGTTGTCATATAGTTATTGAATATTAGATTATAATTATGTCAAGTCTGTGTTACATATGATGCATGTTAAGTGCACTTTACCACTTAATGAATTAGTGAGTATTTGAAAAAAAAAAAAAGAGGGGGGTTATCAGGAATTAGATTCTTCTTTTGTCTCTCTCTTGGAATATTTCAAAGCATTTAATTTATTACTTGCAGTGTAGGTACTTTAACATTTCCTTTGAAACATGTGGGCTAAGGGAAACTTAATTTCTTGTAATATGCTTTCCCACCTATTTGTATATAATTCATAGGAATGATAATTTAAACACAAAAGTCTGATGTCACAAAATTCCCTCCAAATTTAAAGTAACCAATAAATCTTGTTGAAAAAATGCTGCCATCTTTACCTGTTATTGTAGGACACCTCAGTTAAGAATAATAGGAGAAAAATAGCAGATTGGGAAGGCATTTTGTTTATGCTTAACTGCTGATACATTAAGCAGTTCTTTTAGCTATATTAAGAAGCTAAATCCAACTCACTAAAATGCTCTTTAGCAAATCTAGGCCAGACTTTAGGCCCATGACAGTTCTCGTCTCTCCCTTAATTTCTTGCTCTTTTTAGAGGTAAATAAGTTAATAGCCGTAAGCTTTCTTTGCACTGGCAGATTTCAGCAGTAACTAATTGAAACTCAAAACTTAAGTTTTAAAAAAGTAACTGAGTTTTCCAGTGAGTAAAAATTTGTCAGTGGTTGTGAGAATGTCAATGTAAGAAAGTAACTTGGTATTCGAGTCGAATCAGTATTCTGCATTGGACAAACCTAGTGGCCCTTGATGACTTTTAAGAAAAATAATAAAAAGCCTGGGGAAAAAGAATATATCAAACTCCAATAATCTTTATGTATGTGCCATGTTGTTTTTAAAACTGTGTACTCCCAAATGAGCTCATCTTCTAGTTCTTTCTGCTAGTGTCACGGTGGAAGAAGCACATACATTTTTACATTTCCTAGACTTCTAGCCTTGTAATTCTGACTTAAAATTTAAAATCTTTGCAAAACCAGAGAAGCTGCAATATTGACTAAGCAAGCTAGATACGTTTAAATTTTACTATGTATAAAACCAGTCTGGCATAAATGCAGTGTTGTCCTTGAGCAGCCCAGTATGTAGCCCAGCGCTGGCTGCCCCATGTGAGCTGGGAGCACATGCAGATGAAGCTGTTTGGAGTGGAGGGAAGGGTGGAGGCTACAGCTCTTGGTGTGGCAGTTGGCAGTCACAGATACTTCACTGGGAGCTTCAGCTTGTGCAGGGATTGCTTTTGTGATGCTCTGCGATGAGTTTGTCAGCAGTTGTCTTGATGTCCACAACCATCTGATAGAGTTGTCTACTCTTGAAGCTTCTCTCGTTGAATTGGTGCTTTCACATGTTTGACCTGGCTGTAAATCTAATCTGTCAGGTGCTCTGCTTTTTCCTGTATCTGACTGGTAAAAATGCTGCTTTTATAAACAACATTAAGTTGGAATGTATAGGAATTCTATAATCTGCCCTAATGTAAATGATCCTCATTCTTACGAATTCACTATAACATGAGAACTCTAGGAACTCAGTTTTAACAAACTGAGTTGCTGTATCAGTACTTTTAAAATGCAGTACAGCACTGGGTCATTTGAAATACTGTTGCTTATAAATATCGTATTTGCTTTTGAACTGTACCACATAGAGTAAGATTACAACAGCATCTTTATGGAGTACTAGTACCTTGTGGTGCTTATCATCAGGAATGGATATTGCACTTAGCTCTCTCTCTTTAGTTATTGCCATGATATTAATAGCTATTGTCTTTTGTACTGGTAAGATCTTTCAAAAAGCAGTCTGCAGGAAAATGCTTTAAAAAGCTTACAAGGAGAACGTTGCAGTAGAAGCTTTATTGTTATCCAGGTGGAGATGATCATAGATGCATGTGGATAACTTCAAGTGAAATAGCCTTTGATTCAGTACAGAAGTCAGGGTGGTTTGAGGATCTTAAATCTCCACTAGATAAATTGTAAATGACTTCTCAATTGCAAATTTCATCTGCTCCTGGGTTCCAAATGGAGAATATGTATTCATAATGTCTTTAGTGTATTAAAACAGTGCACGTGTGTTCATTAAACATTCAAACTAGACTTTGATCTTAACAGCTGAAGACACTTGATGTATACGTGAAGAATAACTTTCTTATATCAATATAATTTTATTAAGGTAACTTTGTTCTTGCTTCTAAGGTAACTTGTTGTATGTTGTCTATAGACTAATTTGTATCTAGTACCATATTGTCATTTCTCTTTGTTTACATAAAAATAGAAAATAGTTTCTGTTCACAAAGTGTCTGTTCATATTTCGGTTAACGCTTTTGAATCTGAAGGGAACTTTTGTGGCTGAATTAGAATCAGTGGAAGATCACGGCATAGTGGAAGTGCTGACTTACACTGCAAAATTCCCTGATAGAATTATTTATATTTGTGACCAAAGTGAGCACACAAGTTGCTAATTGACCCACTCACCCACTCGATGCTTAGTGTTTTTGTTTTCTTTCCCTAGTTTCTTTGCTTGAAGAATATAAGGACTTTTCTTTCGGCATGTTGTGAAATATTTGGGATGAAGAAAAGTGAACTTTTTGAAGCATTCGATTTGTTTGACGTGAGAGATTTTGGAAAGGTAAGGATCCTTTCAATTACATCCTGCGTAAAACCTGTGTTCTGATGCTTGAGTATAGATTTTCATGATAGACGTGGTGCACAATTTATGACTAGTGGATGAGCATTCATTAGTAAAAAACAGTGGGGAAGAATTAAGAAAGCTGAGGAATTAGACTTACATTGGAGGGGCTAGTAAAGGGCAGAGAAAAATCCTTGGTAGGAAAGTTCTGAAGGTATGAAAAGCATAGATAAATTAAAAATTCAGATTGAAAGATGCTGAGTTAAAGGTATATGAAATGTGTGAAGGTGGCAAACAGCGGGCACATGCTGTCTGGTGGAATCAGAAACCCTGGGCCTGTACATTCTAATACCGCATGGCACAGAGCATGTTTCTTTAGTCTCAAGTGCTCGAAATTAACGCATGTATCTGCCCTTGTAAATATTTTTTGACACTCATTTTTGAAATCTGATGTTTTTTATAACCTGATGTAAAACTCAAACACAACTATGGTGGGTTAATGTTACTATTCTAATTTACACAGCCTGAAGTATATTCTGTAAGCCTATGATTAGTTATTCTATATGTAAAAGCTTTTTCCAGTCTATTGTTCATAACCTCCTACGTATTTGTTTGATCTGTCATTGCCAGCATCTGTTCAGTTCAACTTGGGTTTCTGCTTTTGAGTCATAGGGTATCATTACCCTAATTCACAGGAAAAGGTCTAAAAATTACATGAAGTAGCACCAAAAATAGTTATTTATTCAAATTTAGTAGATTTGAAGCACTATTCCTTTTCTTAAGAGATCATAATTTTATTAACTAATTTTTATGCACTGCTTTTTTTATAAGTAGACACAAAGGTAAAGATGACGCAAGAGTGCAAGTATGAATCAGGTCTCCAATATGAGTTTGAAATGGTTCAGTGATTACTGTTAATGAAAATATCTAAATATTTTTCTGAATCGTTTGTCTTGTTTTAGTCTTTTGAGTATACAATGAGATAAACCTGTTAATTTCACTTGTTCTGTAGTTATGCTAAATATCTTTTGTCCTCATAAATTATAGTTAAGCCAAAGCTTTTGTTAAAATGTGATCTTTTTTACAAATTTAGTGTATTGCTTATTAAAAATTAGACTTTTGTTTTGGTTGTGCAGAGGAATTAAAATTTTTGGATTAGATTTTTTTTTTTGGTGTGCTAGCAATATCTTATTTAAGGTATTAAGTCAGATATCCTAATGCTTGCTTCCAATCTTTGATACCTATGCCTAATGCACAGAATTTTATTATTGTATGTTCTAGTTAATTATTGAGTTTCACATTTCATGCCACGTAAACATAACCAGCTTTTTTTTAATACAGTCTAGTATTGAAGTAGTATTTTGCAGTGCAAAATAGTATTGCTGCATCACTGAATATCCAATAGACAAGTTCTGAATTAAGGCTGAATGTAACCCAACAAATATGTTTGTGGCACTCTTTGGTTATTTTAACAGAGTTTATTTTAGAATATGAGTGTATATATGTGGAATAATTGATTAAAAAAAAACGAAAACTGCCTTACATCCATGATATTTACTATTTTATTTCTCTTCTTAAAGTAAAAGTGGATGCAGTGACATGGATTTTTTTATCATGTTTGTTGCCACAGTATAGAACAAATAGACTAATTATTCCTGGTACTGGCATTTCAGTTCTAGTGATGGTGACAGCGCTTACAAGCAATGGTTTCTCTAGTCTTGGCCTCTTTAGTGGCCTTTGTCACCTTTCTTGGAAAGCTACCAGGTAAAAATGCAGTGACAACTTTGAAAGACACTGGTGCGTGGGATTCTTTTATGAGGGGAACTGTGTGTATGTTAACAGCTGCTTGTGCAGAGGTGGAGATGTTAAATTGAACAAGCCTGAGCAGTCCTTGTGATAGCTGTGTCGGGCATGCTTTTAGGTGCATAATGGCTCTGCTGTTCAGCTGTTTCAATTGTGTGCTTGTGTGGAAGCTTGCCACACACAAGTGGAGGTTGCAGTATGCTGTATTTAGGCTAATATGTGTATTTTACTAGCTTCTGCAAATGAGCATGTAGTCAGCTTCCTAAGGCAGTTGGTGAACTTGAGGCCGTTAAGGAAGTGGAGAGGAAAATTATAACTGTATTAAAATACATAGCTAGCCTTATGCTGAGTTATTTCTGTGGTTTTAAGGGTATTGTTTGTACACTTAGCTGAGAATATCTGTAAAGTGGCATGGGATTTCAATTGCATATATGATGTTGTATTTATTACTTTGGTAATTCTGATTGCTGTTAGCAGTGGTGAGAATAAGAAAGCTTATATTTTTCAATTTGTTCTTTGCTTCTCAACTTTCCCCTTCATTTTTTTTTCCTACTAATAACAGCTCCAACGTAGTCCTAAATCTCCAGCCTTCTTTAAGTTGTATATATACAAAAGACCAAAAAAATGGTGCTGCTTTTTCTTGCTACTGCGCTAAGTTATTCTACTGTTTCTAAAAGAATTCTTTGAACTCCTCTCCCTAAATGTGTACAAAATATGGATGATCTTAAAATTACTACAGGCACAAACAAAAAGGATAACAAGGTTTAGAAACATTCTGTTTTCCAAACTGTTGCCCAAATAAGTGATGGAATGAGTGTGTGGAATATCTACAGCCTCTAACACAGAGTGTACTGGAAGGTGTCTTGAGATGTCAGAAGCTGGCAAGTACTTATTAGTGGTGAGATATAAATAAAACGTAGGTGAGGTGACTCCATAAGCCTTATATATCTGGTACTTTTATATGCTTCAATTGAATTTATAAAGAAATTACTGAATTTGTTGTCTTACAATGGAGTATTCTGTTTAGTATGACAGATTTTGATAGCTGTTTAAGCATGCTAGTGGAGGGAACAATAGAGACATGTCAACTGTAAACGAACAGTGTGCCTTCAAGGAAATAAGATTGAAGGGAAAAATCAGATAAGAGACCTGGTGATGGTAACTGTCATTTTAAAAAAAATACTCTGGTGTTTTTCAACTCTAAAGAAAATGGCAGCATTTGCTACCTGTTTGCATGGTAGAAGTAGCAGCTGTAAACTGCCTATATAGTCGTGAGACTTTTAATAGCCTTGTGAAATACTGATTACAAAATGTTTGATGTAATGGTGAAACTTGCATTTAATAGCTGGGGTAAATGAGCTGTTTTCAGGTGCTTTGACGTAACATGAAAATGACTTGAACTTTGTCTTCCACTTTGCAGAGACTCTTGGATCTTTCAGTGATTAGAGAAGAAAAAAGGTGTATGTGCTGTGGGTGGGAATCAGAGGTGAAGCTGAAGTAGCAGCATATAAATAGTTGGAGAATAGGTAAAAAAAAAAGGGAGCAGGTAAACCCATGTGTATTTTTTTTTTAATGCATACATTCTGTATGAATATTGATACCAGCTGTTACAAGGTGAGGGCTTTTTTCTGTTTCAAGTATAATAGTGCAGGTTTTCTTATTTTCAGAATGATGGTGCTTGAAAAAAAGAGGGGCTACATCACACAGAAACAGGAAGGTTCTTAAATCATGCTTTCTGAAACTACATAAAACTTGTTTTTCCTTGAGTTCTACAGTATTCACTCATTCCCACTCACCTTTCTATCAGTAAATTTTATTGTTGTTGCATTAAGTTCCTGACGGAGCATGAAATGCCCTCCCACACACACAGGGTGCCAGACAGTGTTTTCATTATGAATTCCATGCTGGAGAGTCATTTTTCACTAGCGCAGGGTTGTCAGGTTCTTCCTTTCTACCTGTGTGCCAGAATCAACAAATACTGTTGATACTTGTTCCTCCAGCTCTGTGAGCCTGCACACTCCTCGAACTGCAGTCGTTGCTGTTTGGTACGCCGCAACAAATTGTTGCTATCCCTATTCTCCAAAGGAAGTTTGCAACTAATGTGTTGCAGAAATGGGGATCTGAGGATTAGTTCCAGCCCCCATTGATGTCAATAGACGCCCCCTGGCCTCAGAGAGTTGTGTTTGAGGTCCTCAGGGGGGGAAAATGGTGTCCAGATATTGTCAGGAAAAGAACTTTTGTGTGTTCTGCTTCTAAATAGTCTAAGCAATGTATAACTGAACACAGAGTGTTTTTTATCATATAACTGATTTAATATTAACTTAGCCATAGACCCCCCCAGTAGCAATCCTGCAATAGATGTCTAGAAATAACACACAATATGCAATCATGATTTTGAAAAACAAACAAGTGGGTCCAATATCGACTACTACCAATCAAACAAGTGCCTAATTGTTTAAAAGCATATAACATAATGTCTAATGTTGCCAAGTCTCAAGTGACACTTCAAAGGCTAATTTATGTAAAAGCAAGCAACTGCGGTGAAAACATTAAGTGTGTATATTACGGTCATGTAGTTTGTGATCATTTTAGTCACTCAGTGCAAAGGAAATCCGGGCTATCATGCAGCAGAAAGTCATGTTGAAGTTGAGAATCCTGGTGTGTTAGTATTCCCTCAGGTATAACAGATTCCAGGAAGATCAGGCAGATGTGCATGAGATACACACACCAAAATTGACACAACAAAGAGCAACAGTTCATATAAAAACTTATGTATATTTTCAGGAAGAGAGAGGAGGAAAAATGTTTAGGAAATTTTCAATAAAACTGAAGCAGTTGAGAATAACCTCAGTTGTTTTATGTTTTATTTGGTGAATTTAATAAGTGAAGTAATAGAGAAAAATATGAGCACTTTCACTAATAAAGTCATATTACAACTTCAGAACATTGGGGAACATGCCAAGACATTATGGGATATTTTTGTAAAGACATTAAAATGGAGAAAGAGAAATGAACTGGTCAAAACAAGGCTATCATTAAAAACAGAGCTCTGTATCTTCATCCTCTGAGATCTTTTAGTGGTAGAATTAAAAAAAAAAAAGTTAGTGGTTTGCTCAAGAAAGTAGTAGTACAATTGTTCCTAGGACTAGCATTTTAATGTTTTCACGTGTTTCGGTGAGAGGGACTGGTTTGGGGTGAATGACACTTGAACTCGCTTGAGGTGTACTTGTGAATGTGGGAGAATAAAGAAATGGTAGATATGGACAGGTTTCAGCTTCCTTCTCCGTGGAAATGCTATGGACAAAATGAGCAACAAAACACTAACCTGTACCAAAACTGCTAAAATGCTTGGCATGTGTGGAAGACCTTATTTGTTAGATATTATTTCTGTTTGTATGGAGTTCCATAAAGGTCAAGCACCCAGAAGCCTTCCTAAAAGCTTCCTTTAAATCATACTACAACCGAAAAACATAAATTGTACTTTTGGGCAAAGTGATGAGCTGGGTGAACAAAAGAGATGAATAATGGTATTAACTCATCAACCACCTTTTTGAAAAGTCCATGAAAATGTATAGAAATAGATTGCCATAGTGTGACAGTGGAAACCATTACAAACATTAGATAAATTTAGTGTACTTATCTATAATAATTTGTTGCAGCGATCATCACCAAAGAGTCTGTACAAATTGCTAGACATATAACTTCAATAAATCTAAGACCATTAGTTTGAGCTTATACCTTTTACTTGAGCGTATATATTTAGGCCTGAATATTTCAGGATTATGGACTTGAATGTTCTTGTGACAGAATACTAGTCGACTGTTACCTCACTGGTCTTTCCAAGTGAATCTTCATTAATTTCTTAAAGGTTTGTCATAACTTTTCAAGTTTTTATGTTTGCTTCCAGTTGATGAGAACACTATTGATAATCTTCGTTTTTGACCACATCACAAAGTGTTGAACATACCACAAGTATTCGATCGTTAATGAAAATTCTTATCCAGGGAGTGCTTGGGATGTTTTGGAAGTATCAGAAAACTTTCAGTCCTTGCATAATGTAGGCTTGTGTTCAGTTTAATAGCAAATGTGACCAGGTTTGTAAAGTCAAAGTTAATGGAAACTGCTAATATGGGAGAATAAAACTGAGTTTCTGAGCATGTTTCTCTGTTGTTAAGACTATCTTGTCTAAATGTTAGGTGTATCTGATTGACGTATCCTGGAGACACTGAAATCATAGCATTGAATTCTGGTAGTGTGCATTTCTCTTTGAGGTGGAAGAAGTTTTGGAGGAAGAGCTTAAGTAGGTTTTGCTTAAGATAAAGTAGGATGCTTATTCTAAAAGTAATGCTAAACTGGGCACCCTGTTAAAAATGTGAAATTACTTTGTGTAGGATCTTCATAGGAAAGCATTCAGTTTCTTACTGGTCTATCCTTGAACAGTTTTGATTACAACAAACTTAGCTTAATTGCTATGATACTGGTAAACTGTATTCTTCCTAATGTTTGGTGTCCTTCCTCTGTGCCTGGCCTTTTGTCTGAGCAAGAGACTGACACAAGTAACACTATGAATTATCTAGACTGCGTTTTTGTAGTTACCTGCTTTTCTTATTGTTTCCCGCAGCTCGCTTTGAATCTTAGCTGATGGTGTCTTGGTAAAAATCAAAGATTAGGAGGCAAATGTCTTCTTGTTGTATGCATTAATGGTGACAACAGCCATTGAATTAACTCTGATACATCATCTATGTGTAGTTTTAAAATAATAAATTTGGTGACTTCCTTTGCTCCATTCCAATATAAAAAAGAGGAAGAATAATTACTAAGTTTGGTTTTTTCCTTGTATTTTTTCCTTGGAATGATTTGAAATAGCTAGACTTCTCTTTTTCTGAAAGATGTCTCCTAGTTCATATACATATATATGTATGTATGTATGAGTTTAAATGTTATTGAAGGGTATCTGTGCTCAACCTCCACCAGAGAGATTTGGGCCACCCTTGAATTCTACCCAAGAGGCACAAATTGCAAGCTAGGGAGATGGTGAGATTTTCTGTGAAGAGTTAGTTAAGCAGGTTTAAGTGTTCTCCAAAATTAGCTACTAGTGATGTCCTGGGGCCAAACCTGGGAGATGCTAACATGCTGGTGGGAGGCTGGACTGTGATTTTTTTTTTTCCTTTTTTTTTTTTCCTCCTCAATCTGTGGAATCTGCTTCTTTGTGCAGGCAAGGGGGAGACCACCTGCCAGCTGCTTATGGTTGGTAGTTCTGCGTAAAGCAGAATTGTGCTTAAGTGAAAAGTCCCAAATAATTATGTATTTTCAAATAGAGTAGTTACTGCTTGTTTCTTTGTAGGTATTAAAAATTCAGCGTTTGTTCAGCCTGAAGTATGCTCTGATAGTTAGACAGTAATTTCATTCATTGCTTTTTCTGTCCATCTTCAATAGAAAGTGAAACTTATGTGTCTTGCAGCAGGAAACAGTGTTTGAGTATTTCATAAAAAGGAAATGGGTATGAGTTGATGAGAAATGTTTACAAAATGTGTTAAAAGGCTTTTACTTAACATGTTGGTGACAGGGCTAGAGAGGTGTTTGCTAATAAAGAACTGTGTTCTGCTGTTTTTGGGTCTTTCAGTGCAAACACTAAGTGTATTTAGGGAGATGTCTTTTGATCAAAACATGTTACAGCAAAGTTTTGGATCTTAAAAGTTTTTAACTGTGAAGCATGAGATGAGATTTTTTAAAGTGCTGTTAAATAGATTGTTTGCATTTTCATGGTTTTATTGATGAGATTTCAAAGTTTAAATGTTGTTGGTTCAAAACTGAGGATTTAATTTCCAAAATAACCTTTCAAAAATTAAGTTATTCAGTGTAAAATTTTATTATGAATGTATTACCTGATAAACTTGGGAACCTGTTTTAAAAATAAATTGAATAATGACAGTTGCTAATATTACAGAAGAATTTAAGCATTGTTAAAAAAGATGATTAACGAAAGTGAAATTAAATGACCCACTTCAGCTACTGCTAATCTCTACAAGTAAATCAGTTTTTAGATTTCACGCAGTTACAGTTTAAAACTGTAATTTGCCAGTATAGGTCTCAAGACCTGACTGTGAAGAGCCTTTGATATGAAGTAGCAACGTAGGTACACTGCGCAATGTGGTGTGATGCTGAAGGAGCTGACAAAAGTATTCTGTTGAATTTTTGGAAGGAGCTAGTCTGAGCATATTTTATACCCAACTTTTAATAAAATAAGATTCCCAAATTAAATAGTTGTGCACAGGTCCAAATATATCTTCAACTGAAAGCCATTTTGTTCTGTGAACATATAAGGGACACTGGGCAGAATTAAGAAAACCAATTGAGGGCTAGTTCTCATAAATATATTTCATTCCCAAAAATGGACTTTAAGATGCTGAAATGTTTGAAGCATTTCTAAAGTAGAGCAGTTTTGAGCACAAATACAGCAGTGACATTGTGTGAGCACTTGATACGTGTTTCCTGCAGTGGCTAATTGATACTAGCTGAGTAATTCAGTGCACTCTATAATCCAGCTTTTACCAAAATATGTGAATGACTTGAGGGAGGATTTACTGTCTGTGCCCTTGCTGGGGACTTGAGCAAAAAACTGAATGTAGGTCACTGGTGGGGAGTTTTCCATAATTTCCTATTCAGCCTTCACTAGGGTAAACTGCTGTTCAAAACTCACAGTGTGGTTTAGTGTCAAGCAGAGAGGCTGTTAATTTCGTAGTGACTCAGTACTACATTATGTAGCTTTTTCCTCCCCAAGTGCTAGGTAAAAAGAGAATAATTTTCCTGAGTGGAATAAGGTATAGCAGTAGCTGTAGGCCCTCTGGCTGACGTGCCTGAATATATTTTCAGTGTTGCCTGGGGAGATGACTAGGAGGTAACATCACCCAGCACCTTGCAGAATGTGACCCATGAAGATTTGCAAAGTAAAACATGGCATTTGGAAAGGAAACAATGCCAAGCTTGTGGCAGCCACTGTCCAAAGAGATGGCTATACTTGTTGTCTAAATATTATTCCTATTAAAGTCCTGATAAGAGGTTGCAGTTTGCATGTGGTGTAATGATGCCATACAATATATTTTTGTCTTCAAAAGCTGTCCTTTCAAAAGCGGTGGAACAAGGAGTGAGACTAAATTTCTTTATGTATATATATTTTCTTTTACCTTCAAGTTTTCTTTTAAACACTTTCCTTGCTTGCATAGGTAAGGAATTGGAAAATTCACAGCTGTTTGAAACAACTGGCCAGCTAGGAATAGCTGTGCTTATTTTTCTTGGGATCACTTTTTTTGGTATTAAAGATATTTACTTGGCTGTTGCGATTTCTGATAATTTTATCTTATCTCTTGGTCACCATAGATTTATTTGAAAAGTACAATACATATACATCTCTTGAGATTTAAGCACTTGAGTATGTGGAAGCCTCTCTTACAACTTATTCTGGCGTACTAAATATTGTTGAGTGACATATTTCTGGATTTATTTTTAGACTAAGTTTTAATGTATTTTTATTTGGGGAGAGGGAGGAGCCTCCCTTAGAGTTTTTCAGCTAGCTAAAAAGAAAAGTTAGACAACTTGAGTACCCTACGTAGTGGATGGACAGAGACAGCCTGTGTGATCTGTGAGAAATGATCAGAGTGTTGAAAACAAGCTTTGTTACAAGTCTTGAAGTATTAGCTCAGAAGTTAATGAAAGTTCTCAAACCACTGAATTAAAAATGTCGTCTTACCCTTTTCAAAGTGGTGAGGTCTACATTTTTGTGTATGCTAACTTGAAGGCTGGATGTAGACTAGATATAAGATGGTTTTTCTTAGTTGTATATTTTGTGGCGAAAAAAAAGCTTGTTTAAAGTATGATTGTACCTTAATTAGAAAACAAACAGGTTTTTCCTGGCCAATTTAGTACAAGGTTGCTTTAAATTAGGATAAATATTTTTTATTTATATTAATATTATTAAAACACTTTAGCATGTGGTTTGTGATTGGAAAAAGTGGATTCTAGACCAGGCATCTGATTTTAAATAAATAAAAGTACCAATACTGTCTCACTTTCTACAGACACTTTTCTGATAAAATAAAATGGAGTATGACTTATTATTTTTTTTTTCAGAACATAGGAAAGACAAAGTAGTTTTCCTGTATTTATCAAGCATTAGATAATATCATCCAAAACTTAGTGAAAGAGCGGAAATATTAGGAATTTAAAAGTAATGTGACTTTAGTTTTCAACTTTTACAGAGTAATTTACATTTGCATTTTGTTTTTTTTGATGGAGATTTGCCACCCACAGATGGGTGGCATAAATTTGGAATCTGTAGGAGCCACAACCACACTGATTTTAAATCTTGCCTTTGTATGTATTATTAATTAGATTAACCATCGGTTTCAGCTGTGCTAAGCATTCTGATGCTGGATGAGGAGTTAAATAGGAGTGCATGAGAAAAATTCTATTCAAATTGTAGAGCTTTTAGATATTTCCTTATGTCTGTTTCCTTTGTGGAAGTGAGTAGTCCATCTATGCCTTGAGTAGACTCCTAAACACTAGGAAAAGGTGCTACTTACAAACTTCACATTAACAAAGCAATAATGATGCCAAGTAGCAGTGCGTATCCCCCCCCGCCATGGTACAAGTTCAGAAGTATGGGGTATGTACAGGAGAAAATGCTTTCATGTTTATAGCTTTGCTGGGTTGTCTTAAACTTAGTTGGTTTTGAAGTTATATAGACCTCATTTTACTGGTCCATGTTAAAGTGAAAAGGAAGAGAGATGAGGGATGAGATACAAGAAGGTGATGAAGTGGTAAAGCACAGACAACAGACTGCTCTGACCACTCGCTCACTGCAGGCTGCAGAGAGACTGCAGAGTTGCCAGGTTCCTTCCTCCACGCTTGGCTTTTGGTGCTGGCCTGTGTTCTCCTTTGTTCTATTGGGATTTACACCTAAAGAACATAATCTGTATGATCATTTCTACTTAATTATGCTCCCATCAGATAATGTTTAAACTCATTTTCCGTGGTTAGTTACTGTTTGCTCTTCCTTGCTGCCTTGTCTCCTTTGCCACCTTCATACTTTGCCTCTCTCATCACTTTACTTTGCAGTCAGGTGTACATCCCCCTCCCTACAGTGCTTCTTGGGCCTTTTCCATTTCTGCATTTCGGGTTTGTTTCTGTAGTTTTGTTTTCTCTCTTGGTGCTTTTTGTTGTTGTTGTGTGGGTTTTTTCGCTTTTTGGTTTTGTTTTTTTTTTCCAGGAGACTGGTCTTGTTATTCCTGTGTGTATTTAAATACACCTTGACATTTTTCTGCCTGATAGCTAATGCTTGCTACTTGCAAGAGGAGAACTACAGCTCTACTGGAAATCCTGCAATTCAACTTCTTTTCCTTTTATATGTTTGTCACTAGTTGGATATGAGGGTGTCTTCTCTCATTTGGTCATGTTAAGAAGACATTTTCAAGTGTGGTTTTGTTTACTTCCTCTTGCATCTTAATCAGACCATATTTTTAATATATTGACTAGCACACTGAGACCATTCTTCAGTGTTGTCTGGCATCAGCAAGCCCCTAGAAAGGAAAAAACCCTCTTAGCACTGATGTTCTGATAAAGTTTTATTTCCTCTGTCTAAACTGAAAAATCCCCAAAACTCTTCAAATGAAACTGCAACAAAGAAACTTACAATTTCAACACAAATTGTTCAATAAAACTATTTTAAAATTTTAAAATTTGCAAGCCATAAAATGTTTTCATTTATTTGGAATGACTCAAAATAATGTTTTAACTCTAAGCTGTAAATTTTTTGTAGAACCGTGTTTCCCTCTCTTAATTTTTAAAAACTTATTAAAAAGTAGTCAGTTTGGTACACAGTAGAGGGGTGTTTGGAAGAGATCATTCATGTACTGGTATCTATAACAAATATTGATCAATGCATGCATATATGAACTGCTGTGATCTCTCAAGAGGCCAGAAATTTGGACTTAGACCAGATGTACTTTTCCTGAGTTTCTCAGAGTTAATCTTTCAAATTCTAAGATGCAGTAACCAATTCCTCATTTTAAAACTGAATTAGAAAACATTGAATCTAAGAGGAGGGTTTAGCTTCATATTTCTAATCAAATTGGTACTCACAAATGTGACTGGTGTTTGAATACAGAAAACAAGACTTCTGTCACAGAAAATAAGGCAATAAAAAGCACCTGAGTGATGGCACTTTAAAGAAGTCTAGGTTGTGAACTCCAGAAGCCTATCAAGATCCTTCCAGAGAAAATGCTACATAGAAATAGGAAGAGAATCTTCTTCCAGTGCACACCTGTGGGTTGAACAGAGAGGGTGGCATAAGGCGGGGAAGTACAGCCCGCTCTATGGTGTTTTCCTGCTTTTATGGTGCATTTTTGCTTGTCTCTGTGTGTGTTTGCAGAAGCAGAGACTCCATGTAGTGCTGGCAGTCTGAGACATTTAAAGGAAAAAAGGCATATAAAGGCGGGGGAGGGGAAATCTGAGACATTATTAACGATGTACTAACTTTTGTGAGTGTAAAACTTCGATGTGAAGTCAGGCTGCGGGGCCATCGCGGTGACTTGAGTTAACTTGGGTTCTGCCTTTGCATGGAGAAGGCCACAGCTTGGCTGTTCAGTTCCCCAAGTTACGATGGAAAGAAGACCCTGGCTTTTTTCACTCGCGCTGCTGCTGTGAGTGTGTTCTGCTGCAGCCGCTCCCGTCAGCAAGGGCTGCCATTCTCTGTGCTGCTCCTACTGCTGTTTTGTCCACTAGCAAGTGTCTGAGCAGCGCTGCGAGGCGGGAGGTGCTCAGGAGGGTCTCATTAACTTTGTGTGCCACTGTTCGGGGCTAATGCACTTTCAAATCTCTGCCTAGTTCAGGGGGGACAAAGGGTGCTTAAGGCAGTATTTGCTTGTTTGTGTAGAAGCTAATTTGGATGCCGATGTGTTGGTTTGTTTAAGCTGGGCATCTGCGCCTAAAACGTGGATACAATTTGATGCTAAAAGACAGGTCTTCAGCTCCTACTGGTGGAGTAGGCAGAGTATGTGGAAGTAAGGCACCTAGGAATGTAGTCTGAATGTCCTTGGTTATAGCTAAGAGAAAAGATGTGTCTTATTTAGGAGGGTGAGTAACAGTGAGTACAAGCTTTCTTCTTAGATATATTCTTCAGAGAGGCATGAAAGATGCCTTACCACATTACTCTGTTGGGAAAGAAAATCCAAAATGTTATTTTCCAAGCGGTTTCCCAGAAATGGGAAGTGAGGATGAATCCAGGCGCTGTTTTAGAGGCAGCTGTTTTCACAAGCATTAGAGAGAAAGTATTGCTTTTGCCAAGTAAACATAATGTAAGCTCACATAGTTGAGATGTTTTTTTTATGCCAAGTCATGACAGTATTTTAAAAACTTTTTCAGTCCCCTAATGAAAAATATACTTATTAATAGATAGTAGCTAGTAGATGAAGCTATTCAACTAAACTTACTAATATTAGTTGTTGTTCTGCCATTTGTGTGCACATTGAAGACAATTTGCTCGGGCACAGTTGAATTGGTCGTCATGTAGGGATCGTATCAAAGTCACTTGTGTTTCCTTGCATGTTTGCAAGTGCAGGGCTTTGGATATGGCTGCAAATTCAACATTGTTTCATAATGTTAGGTAGTGTGTTAAAAGTGAATCTTGTCAGAAGTCCTTTTTCCTTGCCTGCTCTGTTGGATGTTAATAAGTTGTGGTAGGCTTCTGAAGCGGGAGGCAATGTGGTGCTTGTTAGTAAGTACAGCTGTAATCAAAAATCCACCGAAAAATTAAACTTGTACTGCAGTAGCCTGGCCTCTTTGCTACATATGTATTAATAAATTTTGACCAAGAATCAGACCAACCTTCATCTTAATAGAAAATAAATAGTTATCATTTATTGTAACACAGGTCTTAAAAGCTTTTCTCCATAGTCTACAGTACAAGTGATACAGAAAAGCATTATATAAGAATGGTTTAAATGGTTGTGTTATTCTGGAACAGCAGTAATTAAAACTTTTGAAAAGTGAAATCTAACTTCAGAACAAATGCTGTACCTTGTACGAAGCATATTCACATAACTCACAAGCTCTATGTTGTGTGTTCCATTCACATTTTAGGTACCCCAGCTACAGCAACAAACTAGCAGTGTTTATATAGCTAATGAAGAAGATTGATACATTGATATTTTTGTTGCTTTTTCTGGAAAACATGAAGCATCTTTTTTTGAAACAAATTACCATTGAGGGAACTGTGACTTTGTTTGTTATCAATTTATATTTCATTTGATTTTCGGGTTGTGTTTTCTTATTTTGTTTCCTAGTTTTTGAGATGATGCTTTGTCATCTCCAACCTCTTCAGAAGCTGAGAACATTACTTTCCTAGAATGAGATTGCTCCTCTTTCTCCATTGCCTCAGCCTCCCTCTTTCAACTTCCTTTCTCACATCTTTCCTCTGTTGACATTTTCATCTTTCCCAAAACTCCTCTCTTTCTAAACCCTCCAATTTCACTGAAGCCTGAAGATTACATTTCATACATCTGCCTCAGTTAAGTGTTGCTTTATCTCACTGTTTTTGATGCTGTCTCATCCTTGAAGCTACTATTTTTGGTATGACTGCAGCAAGGGAGTTTCTGTGCTGTTAGAAATATCTGTGAGCAGTAAAATAGGGCTTGCCAAGTAAAAAGGGAGATATATTGAGGGACACAATTTTAAGAAACATTGCAGTTAGTGTGGGAACACTAATGCTTAACAGCTTCTTTGTAATTTTGTCATTGAGGCTATTTCAGTCACTCTGTTTAGCATTCATCAACTTGCGTTTGTTTTAAGAGATCTCTGGCTTAGATTTGAAATTTGAGATAAAAAAATGGAGAAGGTAGAGGCATAAGTTAAGTTGCTGCTGGACATGGACTTCAAAACATTTGCTCCCCACCTGGGATTATAGTGAAGCTTGTGAATTTTGCAACTGACCTGAAGAAAGGTTTAGATATTTGAAAATTTTTTTTTATTTTCCCCAGGGCAGCTGACCCATGAAAATTTAACTTTAACACAAGCATTGCCTTTCACTAAGACCATAACACCCATGACAAACTGCTAGAATATCAGTATTACATAAGGTTTATCTTTCAGATTGTATGGTTGGTTGATTGCAATACATTCCCCCC
>JAOXJM010000004.1:11146173-11163592 GCA_026413425.1 Tringa solitaria
CAAAACCTGCCTGGACAAGTTCCTGTGCAACCTGCTCTAGGTGGACCCGCTTTGGTGGGGGATTTGGACTGGGTGATGTCCAGAGGTTCCTTCCAACCCCATATGATTCTATGATTCTATTTTCAAATTTAAGTTATAGTAGTGTGAAATGCTGTGGCTTCAACCATAATTTGGATAACTAATCTCACAGGGACAACTGATAATTGTCTCATACCAGTGAAGTTCCTGCTCATTCAACCACATAGTTTTTATTGATTATTAGGTTGGTCTTACTGAGAATGGTGTAAGTAGCTTATTTACTTTGTCAAATAAAGGTACTGTGTTCAGTTTCCAAACTGTCTTGAAAAAAAATCTAAACTTGAGCAACAAAATTTACTTGCTAAATGTGAGAAATCCTAATGTACTTGTCTGCCCTTCCTCAGAGCTGTGCTTTCTGAGCTGGAAAATGTTAGTCTGTGGCCATGACAGGATATCTTTTTAGGACAGTTGTTTTCTTCCTCTGTATTGACATGAAGCTGTGTTATGCTTCCTGTTGTCTTAAACTGGAAACTTCCCTGTATTTTTCCATATTGCTTTTTAGTAATACATTGTCATGGCTTAACCCCAGCCAGCAACTAAGACTGTGCAGTCTGTCGCTCACCCTCCCTTTCCCCTAAGAAGGGTAGGGAGAAAAGGAGGGGAAAGGGAAAAAAAACCCCTTGTGGGCTGAGATAAAGACAGTTTAACAGAACAATAATGGAAAATAATAATAATAATAGTAGTAGTAGTAGTAAAAGAATATACAAGACACAAGTCACTCTCGCCGCCTGGTGAATTGATTGCCCAGCTTGATGCGAGCAGAAATCGCAGATTCTCCTCCCTGGCCAGCCATGATTTATATATCGAGCATGTCCTCTATGGTATGGAGTATTCCATTGGTTATTCTATTGTTCTGTCTACACTACTTCCCATCTTTTATGGGAAGCTGAAAAAAGTCCTTGACTAGTATAAACATCACTTAGCAACAACTAAATCAATATGCATTATTGACGTTACCTTCATACCAATTCTGAAAACACAGCAACCACTAGAAAGAAAATTAACTTTTATCTCAGCTGAAACCAGCACATATAGTAATGTGAAGCAGTGAGAAATTTTAAAGGTCTTAATCTTTTCTGATGTTACTTTTAATTTTTTTTTTTTAGCCTTGTGTATCTTTTCAATACAAGTATAGGAGAATGCTGATGTGTTATGTGTTCTCTGCTTTTATGGTGATTCTCCAAAGTTACCATTATCTTGTCTTTGGGAAGTTTACTGCCTGGTTTTAATCTCTATTGTTTTGAATGTTACAATATTGTTTTCATGCCTGTTTTCCTGTTAATACAAAATCCTGCAGGTAATGCATGTAAATCAAGGATGAGATAAGCAGAAAGTTATGTTAGTTTTTCACATTTTGCTCAATTTTATTTGCTTCCCAGAGTTTAGGTTACTCAGTGTCAACAATAAGGTTGAGAAAGGTGTTTTATATTGAATGAAGTTGCTTCCATTTGCACGCAGAATGTTTTAGAAAAGTGTTTGAATCATAGGAAATCTTTATTGTGATCTTGGTTTGAGTTTTTATTTTATATTGAAACTCAAAATGCGTTAAGTCCTGGGTTTTACATAATGAGTGTGGGTGGTTTTTTTTTTTTCCTTCAGCCGTAACAGTTGGTAATCTCTGGCAGTTGGTAGTGTGTAAACTTTCTCTGATTCTTTTTTCCTGTCACAAAAGTCACTCCTGCATATTCGTGTTTCTAGAAAATGATTAATATAGCAATCAGTAACTCTCACGTTCTAATTTTAGTTGCATCTTAGCCTAGATACTTCAGATTGAACAGACTTGTATTTTTTTCTTACAAACAGTAAATGAAAATTGAAAACATGGTACAGCAAAATATTTTTTCCACAACATGTAGCGAATGGAGACATTACAATTGTTTTGCTGTGACAGCGTTCTTGAATGTGGTAATTATTTCTGGTTTGTGATAATTTCCTCTCAGGTTTATAAATACACTGCATGTTAACACGATGATTTTGTGCAGTTCTTTCATTTGAATTCTATGTGAGAATTCCTTGCATGTGAGAACAGTAGCACAGGACAATCTTCATGTAGATTTTTGGAAGAACTCAATCTCCAATAGCAGCCAAAATGCTTTGCATCTCCCGCATCCTTCATTTATTGTCATTACCTTGCAGAGTAAACTGTTCCATTAAATTTTCTCTAGCAGTAGCTGACTTTCAAAGGTCATTTTTGTCACTTGTACTGGTATTCACACATTATTTATATTTCTTCTTCTCCTTTTGTTTATTGCACTCAAATTCCAATAGTTTGAGGTACAGATAGAAAATCAGTGATGTTAATTTCTGCCAAAAGTGCCTATGTGAATGACCTGTTTGGGTTAGGTGAGCATATATCTGAAGTGAATGGTTTTAAGTGGAGCCCCAGGATTTTATTTGCATTGCTCATATGAGAGTTGGTGAACAACAACCCCCCCATGCTTTTTGCAAATGTATATGAACTCCTATTTGGTCCAACAACTTCTGTATTGGTGCAAATATTGCAAACAATTTGAGCAGTATTGAGCTCACAAAGGTAAAGGTGAAAAAATAACTAAAAGCCTGAATAATGTCTAATTCTATTACTTTATTTAGATTAATTAATTATGGTTAACTGTGACAGTGCCCACTTTCCCCTGCCAAAGAATTTGAGAATAAAGGATAGATCTTGAGATGAAGCTGATCATCAGATGATGCTCACAAAGTACGTTTCCACTTGTGACAGACTTTTTTTTTTTGGAAAAAGGTTACTTCTGTCTGCAGCTGAGAAGGATGGCACTTTAATGTTTGTTGTGGGAAAAGTAATAACTGTACCAACTGGGTTTTAAAGAGTAATTTCTGAGATAATGCAGCACCTGGTAGATGAGAGTGAGAAGCCATGTTCCAGTAGCAGGAGCTGCTTGTAGAGTCACATGGAGTCAGAGAGAAGGGTAAAGGAGATGTGTCAAAACAACAAATAGAAGTGTGAAGCATTGTTCTGTCTGCATGATTTGCTACTTAGCATCTAGTTTAGGTGATAGAAATACATTTCCCGTTCTTGGTGCCCCAAGCAGTGTTATAGGAGCTGTATGTGGCTCATGAATAGATAAAGTATGGCTTGCTATTTGCTGTGGTGTGCGTAGCAGGTGTGTCAAGTAGACTGATAGCGGAGAGAAGGAGTGGAAGAAGTCTAGCTCTTGGGCACACTAAGAGCTAATTGTTAAAATTTCAGTCTAGAAGTTTTGCTGTTCCTGGAGGAGAAAAGTCCTTGGTTCATAAGCTAAACATCTTTTTTTGAATGGAAAGAACTGCAGTACTAAATTTCTCTAGGACTTCTGACCCCTGTATTTGAGTAACATCTAGTCAGCATGTCTATTATGTGCCAGTACGTGGATTCCCTATGCTAAGCAAAAAAGGGTAAGATACAGTCAGGGATATGCTGAAGGATGCCTTAGTACAAATTGATAAATAGGCTTCAGAAAGGATATGATAGTATTATTGCTTATTAAGCTACTGCTGTCATGGTGTCAGTTGGGATACAGTTAACTTTCCTACTAGCAGCTGGTGTGGTGCTGTGTTTTGGATTTGGAATGGAAGTGACGTTGATAGCACACTGATGGTTTTTGGTTGTTGTGAAGCACTCAAGGCCTTTTGTACTCCTCACACTGACCTGTTAGTGAGTAGGGCACAAGCAGTTGGGAGGAGACACATGCGGGACAGTTGACCCCAGCTGACCAAAGGAATATTCCATGCCATGTGACATCATGCTCAGTATATAAAGCAGAGGAAGAACAAGGAAGGGGGCAATATTCAGAGTTATGGCATTTGTCTTCCTGAGGAACTGTTATGTATGATGGAGCCCTGCTTTCCTGGAGATGGCTGAACACCTGCCTGGCAATGGGAAGTAGTGAATGAATTCCTTGTTTTGCTTTGTTTGCCGGCAACGGCTTTTGCTCCACCTATTAAACTGTCTGTCTCAACCCCTGAGTTTTCTCACTTTTATTCTTCTGATTCTCTTCCCCATCCTAACCAGGGGGAGTGAGTGAGCATCTGTGTGGCCCTAGTGGGGGATGTGGAACTAAACCATGACATTGTTGGTTTTGGAGAAAACATTTTGGATCAATTCTTGCTTTTAATTGTAAGAGCCTATCCCATTACAGTGTCAGGTCTCCAAGCTAACCTGTATGTCTCCAGATGTTTTAGGTCTTGCTTGACACAAATGCTTTCCATACCTTCTTGCAGGTATTTAATCTTTTATTTGAAATCAGATTTGCAAGTTATTGAAGCTGGAACAATGTAAATCTGTTCTTCAGTAAGAGTGCTTATAAACTATTTTTATAGTTTATAGAGTTTTATAGTTTATAGAGTCCTGTGCTGATAATTACTTCAATTTCCTTTGAGTCTGGTGGTTTACATGCAAAAATCCCAGGGTCTCATTGAAGACACATGCAATCATATGCAAGAACTGAGCTTAGAAGTCATTGCACTTCCTAATTTGGGGACGTACTCATGTCTGAAGAGAAAGCTCCCCTTGAGAACTGAAAGCAGAAAACTGTAAAGAAGTGCAGGGATTAGACTGAATTCAGTATTTATGGCAATACAAAGTTACTTGCATGATTTAGCCCCATTAAGTTTAATGCAGTTATTAACTGCTGAGTATTTTAAATAAGATTTCTCAGTCTGGATGTAAATTAAATGTGACCTTGTGTTTCAGCTTCCGAAGTACATGCAAAGAGTTCAGTGTTTTATGTCTAAACATTAACTTTTCATAATATTCCTCTGATGCTGAATTTTAGTAAAACTCTTAAAGTCATCAGCTAATTGAACTTTAAAATATTCTTGGCTATTGCTATCATCTTTAGAGGCTGCAGTACTCAGAAAATTTCAGGAAGCAGTTATCCTAATTGCTTAATTCTAAACAAATAAATGCATTTGTTATCCATTAGGTGCCTGTTAATGACTTAAATTTGACTCCATTGTAATTGCAGAAATATACTGAAAATGACATAAGAAGCTGTTGTCTCGCTGAAATAAAGCAAACCGAAGAAAAATACACTGAAACTCTGGAATCGATAGAGAAAGTAAGATACTACGTAAAGAATTGTAACTTATGCATTGTTATAACAGTCTAGAAAATATAATGATGCCGTCGACGTATGTATACATTATTTTTTTTCCTTGCAGTTTTTCATGGTGCCATTGAAAAGGTTTCTGTCAGCATCAGAGTTTGATACTGTTTTCATCAACATTCCTGTAAGTAATTGCATATTTAATGAACAGATACAAGGTTCATAGCTGGTTATGATATATTTGTGTTGTATGTTACTGCACAAAATGATTATTTGAAATATGGCGCATGGTGCATATATTAGAGCAGTTGATAAAAGACGTGCACACTATTTCTTTTTTTTTTTCTGCTTGAGGGAATAGGATGAGAAATAGTATTGTTGTGTCAGTGAATCATTATAAATTAGAGGTTTTTTTGACCCTTAGAAGCTAATAATTTATAGAAGATGGATTTTCTTTTAATATATGCTGATATTTTAGTGATGGTACAAAGTTGTGACTTAGGTTGTCTGTCACTGTATGCTGAATGGCACTTTCATAAGGATTTCTATAGCTACTCTGCAAATCCTTGTATCTACTTTAGCTCTGTCATCATTGAATACATTTTAAACTTAAGATAACTCACAGTTTTGGATTCAGAATCTGGTACTGGAAAGGATAAGGAATTCCTCTATGAAGTGTCTAGGAGACCTCTTTATTTGACTGGAATCTTTAAGATTTCTGTGATTATTACTTTGTTCCATTTATTTTTTGGCCAAATCGTAATAGTATGACAATTTACATACGTTTTAGTTGATGTAAGTATTCAGCAAATATCTGACTTTAAAGGAAGACATCAGACATAGTCTGAAGCCTCTCTCAACACAGACAAATGAAAGGAATGTTCTTTCATGAGGCACACTGTAAAGAAAGGGATCCCCAGAGTGTGGCCCAGGGGCCACATCAAACCTTTATTGCCTGTAAAAGATCACCTCTGTTTTGGCCATCCCTGGCATATCCTACGGGCTCTCAGGGCTGTAGGGGGAGGTGTTGGGGATTTTTTTTTACTCTGTGGGAACCTGGTCTGTAAGAATGTTTTAATTACTGTTCCAGCACCATCCTGACAGAATCAAAATTGCACAGCTATTAAACTGATAATAATACCTGACACCTTGCCATGTTTATCCTGCTATTAAAGTTTTCACCCTGAATCTCAATTGCTGTAATTTCCTTCTTTTTGAATATTGGTCTAAAATAATGCCACAGATATCCATAACCTACTTGTCTACTTGAAGTATGTCAGCTGCCTTATAGAGATCCCTTTGCTTTTGAAAACAAATTTGTATTTGATCCTACATTAATGTTTCTAATTCACTGCAAATAAGGCCCTGATGTGGCCCACCTAAGTTACTGTAAACCTCTTCCTGAAGGCTCTGTTTGCTCAGAAAAATGTGCATTGAAGGACCTAAAGCCAGCAAATATGAAACACTAGTGAGGGTATAAGAAGGGCTTACATGCTGTAAGCACAAACTGAGAGGTCAGCCTACTTAGTACTTGTTAAAGATAGGTAAGGGGATCAGATAATAGCAGTAAAAAGAACAAAGCCTGTTTCCTTGAAACTAGGAAGTCACATAGTAAGCTGTTACATTTAGGATGTTTTTTGCTTTTATCAGCATTGAGTATTCTGCTCTTGCAAGCCTCTGCTTATTTCTTGTGCCAGTAACACTTCATAGGCATGCAAAAACATTAAATGAAATATAGGGCTTGTCTAAGCCAAAAATATGTGCAAATGCTTTGTCTGCTTAGACCTTGTCTCTGCGGCAGTTCCTCAGCAGGAAGGCTGGAGGGCAGTGGAAGCTTGTTTAAACTAAAAATAGCTGTTATGCAGAGCTCTACAGCAAACTGCAATGTGGAGAGCAAGTGCAGTCCTTTCAGAACAGGGTTTGCCTCTGTTAAAGGGTGTGGTGAAGGATTGGTGCTTTAGGATGCTGTATTCCTCATACAGACTCTGCGAGATGGTTGCTGGACAAAATCATCTGCTGATGTCAAAACATATTTTACTTTTAAGAAAAAAAAAACCCACCACAAAACCAACCCACCCCAGTGACTAATTTCCAGTCTAAAGAGAGTGACTTTCATTAGGGGTCAGATTTCAAAGTTCTGCAATATAAAATATATGTATGGCTCTATATTTGTGTGTGTGTTTGTGTACATATATGTACATATATAGGCATTTGTATGTACATTTGTCTATGTATATACTTGTGCCTGTGTATATATATAGATGCATTTTTGTGTACACCTATGCTCACGTTTGAATTGAGATGTATATATGGACACACAGAGGGAAAGAGAGATAGAAGTGTGTGTAATAGATACTGAAGTGTTGAAACTTATCATTAACTTCTAATGATGTTACTGTCAGTTTCATTTAAAACTTGACTTTGAATTGCAGGTAGAAACTCAAAGAGACATTGTAAGCTGTTTTCCAGGGGTGTTGTTTAGTTGAGTCCCTGTGCACTCCTGAGAAAATGTGCTCCTGTAATATATTAATCGAGAGTATTTCTATAATAATATTTTTGTCTGCTGCAACTTAAGATTCTGATGATGTGGCCATACAATTGCTAGCAACTGAATTTGATGTGTTTTTATTCTCTCACCTGTGATGCGATTGACCTTGTGTATACTCCTGGTTTTCATCAGTGTGAGGTGAAATGTTTTCACTTATTTCACTACTCAATATTGTGTATTATTTTTGTAGTATTGTTTACTGCCTCGAACCATCTTCAATGGCTTTTTTTAAAGCAGTCCTGTATCTTTCATTGCAGTGATCTGTGTACTGCTTGTGGTTGGTTATCCTGATTTCAAAACTTTTTAATCTGTTTTGACTTAATTTCTTGTGAATTCTCTGATAGTATCTATACAGTATTAAGGCTGATGAAATCTCTTATAGTTGATTACAATTTTTTGCATAATAGTGGAAAAAGTAAGGTGAATTTCTACCATACTCAGGGAGCAAATCCTTCTACAATATTCTTCTCTTTCTCTCAGCCATTAGTGGCCTGCTGTATTGGGAAACTCATTATGATTGCAGTTAACTTAGCACTAGAACATCACTAATTGACTAATGTAATGTACAAAACTAATTTTTCACAGCTCAGGGACATGAATCATTATTTTATCTTGTCACTAAAGCATTTACTTGACTTGCTTAATTTTAAAATTATCATTATAAAATGAAGATGAATTAACAGTGCACGTTCCAAGCTAGAATAAATTAGTCTCTAATAGGTATTTCTTGGAGTTTAGTTTTTCTTGTTGCACTATACATGGAAGATGTGTCAAACCTTGAAATTAGGTTCTATTCTCAAATGATCTGTTTTCCAGTTTATTGAAGTTAGTGGATCAAACATGAAAGAAAGAATTTAGTTTAGTGTTCAAAGCTTTTAAGTACTTTTTTTAAAAAAAATAAATCTTTCCCCCTCCTCATTCCTGTTTTAAAGGATTTGGTGAAAATTCACAGGAATCTAACACAGGACATCAATGATTCCATTGTTAACAAAAATGACCAGAACCTATACCAAATTTTTATTAACTACAAGGAAAGGTAAGATTTATGGACTCTTACTAATTGTGATAACATATGCTCAATTTGGTAAAGTATTTTACCATATTTTTATATGATCAGTATTTCTGAAACAGGATTAAATTTGATGTCAATATACTTACTAAGCTAGTATTTGGTGTTTTGAGCCTGGAAGTCAAATATTTGAGCCCTCCCTCTTCTTAACCCCAGATTTGGCAGTATTGTTAGACAGGTAGCGTCTATATTTTGAATCAAACTTAAGTAGCTTATTTTGCGCAGCATTTTCTCATGCAAATAATCCCAGATATTTTATAGCACATACCTATGCTCTTTAACAGATAAAAAGTTATAAAAGGGGAAGAGGGAGCAAAATATGGCAAGGATATATATTGAGGCTATTCCAGGTTAAAGCAAACAGATGCAGTCATAACTTGAAAGAAAAGAAAGCAGGTGCAAAAGAGAAGACAGAAGAGACAAGCATCTTAACCTACCCTGCAGTCAGAGGTGTGACAGTAAAGCACACACACTCTACCTTCAAACTGTGAAAAACAGCCAAGCTGATAACAGGATAGCTGTGGCAGCAAGCCATGCCCTGTAGGCTAATTGTCAATTTTTTTACCCACCTTTTCGGATTGTTTTTTCTGCCAGCAGTGAACAGCTGTTGGACTGTATAGATGAACTTATATGCCTGTGGTACTTAGCTGAAAAACACTTGTACTGTGGGCTGCAGTGCTGACCTACCCTGAAGTAACCCTTGTGTTGTGGTTAAAAATTAGTTCCTTTTCTGACTGGAGCAGGAAAGACCTGTGGGAGCTAATTGGATTTGCTTGAGGGTGATGGGGAAGGAGCATTGTTGCAGTAACAGCCCTGTGAGAAATTGGACATCAGCATCTGTAAAATGTTAAACAGGAGAGTTGTTTTCTGAGGGAGGAGGGTTTCCCAGGCTGCCCGTAAACAGTCTTGCCTTCAGAGACCCTCTGTCTCAGCTTTTATGTTGGAGCAGGACATAGTTATTTCCTAGGCTGTTAGACTTCCTGCTGCTGTAGGAGGGAAAAGGGACAAAAAGTTTTTCTGGATCATGCTTATCTTTCCAAAGTAGTTCTGAAATATGTGCTAAGAAGGGAACACAGGACATTGAGAAGAAACCTCAGGTTTATATTATACAAAAAAGAAACAGATGGAGATAGACTAATCAGAAACGGTAAGTGTTAAATCAATATCATCACTTTAATGTGAAAAAAGAATTTGGGAAAAACCCACAAAACAGGTGAAGATTAGGCAAGAGAAAAAGAAATGTAGGAGACCCCAATGGGAACCTCCAAAAAGGGATTTGAAGCATATAGAAAGAATCACCTCAAGAAATATATGAAAAGGTAAAAGGAAACAGCTCTCTTCACAATGGCACTAGCAGAAAGAAGCACTCCCAATAGGAGCAAGAAACTCCTGTCATAAAACCAGGCTCCTTCAGGAAGCATTGCTGCCCTTGACAACTACTGAAAATGTCTTGAGTTTTCATACACTATTATTTTGATCTGAGAACTCACAGGATATAACCTGGTAGAAACTGTTGGGGATGAGTGATCTGCAAGTTCTTTAAAGGATAGCTGTAACTAATCCTGTTAAGCCTGTGTTACAGAATGTATTCATTACAACCTTGAAAATCTACAGTGCTGTAGACACTGTTGTTATGTTAAACAGCAGTTGTGCTGCTTTTTAATGAGTACTATATTTATCAGAACATATAGATGTGAGTGTTAAAGGAAATTGTAGTGATTTTACAGAATTTTGAAGGTAGATCAAAATTGTATTCTGAATGTTATTCCTTGTATTCATGCTGCACATTCAAGTCTGTTACTAAATCCTACCCTTGCTGATTTAGGTACTGCTCCTTTTGAAAGGAGGATTGTAAACAATGTCTTTGTGAAAAATGATCAAAGATTGTTCTTAAATAAACAAATTTTCCTTTTATTCTTCATCTCTTGCTTTGATTTAGATTGGTTATTTATGGACAGTACTGCAGTCAAGTGGAGATAGCGATATCGTGCTTAGACAACATCTCTAAGACAAAAGAAGATGTTAAATTGAAGTTAGAGGTATCAGTATTTTTTAACATATGTGTATATATGTATTTAAAAACCATGTTTTTCTGTGAATATGCCCTGCTTTCATACAAGTCAAAAACTTAATGATGAAAAACTAGCTGGACTGATACGTGAATGTGTTTATCTTAATTTTTTTTTGGAGCCTCTGTTCAAATGAATATGTGAGCTGGTGTGGTACACATCCTGGCACTGAAGTGAATGGAGTTTTGCCATTGACATCAGTTGCTTAGGGTTTTTTTTGTTGTTGTTGTTTTTTCTTTGGGAAGTGATCATCAGCAATGTCCTTCTGTTTATTGTGGCATCTCAGCTGAGAACACAGAATTGCAGAATCACTCAGGTTGGGAGGGACCTCTGGGCTGAACAAGCCCAGGTCCCACAGCCTCATAGGGCTTGCTGTGCCATGATCCCTGGGTCCTTTCCAGCAGAGCTCTGACCTCATTACCTTCATGTAAGGCTCTGTTGGACATACCCTGAAGAGTGTCACCTGCACCTCCAATTTGGTGTTGTCCACAGACTTGCTTTGGGTGTCATCTGTCTTTTCCTGCAGATCATTGCTAAAAATATTAAATGAGAGGGTTCTCTGGCCGGACTCCTGAGGAGCTCTACTTGCAACTGTCCCTCAGGTAGTATAGGAAACATTAGTTGTGGCTTTTTTTGAGCCTTGTCATCTAGCCAGTTTTTCATACATCTAGTAGTTCATTCATCTGGAGCATAACATCCCAGCTTGGATACTAGGATGCTGTGGGAGATGATGTTGAAAACCTTGGAAGAGTTGACTCTCTCCACCCGTTCACAGATTTTGCCATTTCATTGTGGAAAGCAATCAAGTAGGTAAGGCATTGATTTACCTGTGGTAAATCCATGGTGGATGTTCCCAGTCGCCTCCCTTTATATGGTCAGAAATTGCTTCCAAGAGGACTTTCTCTAAAATTTTTGCAGGAGCTAAAGTGAGACTGATGGGCCTGTAGTTTTCAAGATTATTTTTTGCTTTTTTTGAAGATAGCTTATAATATTTGCCATCTTTGCTATGGTTATAAGCAATGTCTTGGGGTTTTTTGGTATTTTTTTTTCTAAGTTTAATGGAATGCCTAATTTCTGTTGCCTCTGTGATGTTTATCCTACTCTTTCTCATGCTGTTGAAATATCAAAGACATTTAATATAGTTGCTTGGCCCGTATATCACTGAATTTTTACATATATCACATGAATCTTATCCTTTTCTAACTTTCTTGTCTTATTCTTTCTTCTGATTTGAACTAGGAATGTTCCAAGAGGGCCAATAACGGGAAATTTACACTGCGGGATCTTTTAGTGGTTCCAATGCAGAGAGTACTAAAATATCACCTACTGCTCCAGGTATTTTGTTTTTGAAATTTAAGGGGGCAGAGAGCAAAAATATTTTTTTATCATCAGTGGATAGTAAGAATGAGAGGTAAAGGCCTTTATTAAAGGGAGGTGGTTGACATTTCCATAGATTTGAGACTGATTTGTTACAAAATAAAATCCAGTCAAGTGCAAGTTTTCTTACAGGGATCATTCCTCAGAGCTGAAGCATATCTGGGAAAAACAATAAAACACAATTGTGTCCTCAGTATCTGAATCTTTCATTCTTGCTATGTTTAAAATGGTTAGTAGTACCAAACTATAATCTGGTAGTTTGAAATGTGAACCATTACCCCCCAAAAGAGGAAGCTGGACCGTACTTACAGTGTACTTTTAAAATGCTGCTTTGCTGTCATAAATTACAATAAAGCCATATTTATTTTTAAATGCTTCTTGTTATAACCCACAAAGTGTTAGCTTTTGCAGTTAGTCCTGTAATAAGGGTGGAGAGTCTTATAAATTTAATTTGATAGCTGAGCCAAGAGACTCATTAGTTCAGCTGCAAAGAAATATATTACTATATTAGACTGTCAACTCTGCTGATGCTTGTAAAACGTCATTTTAAGAAGATATACTACTTGTGTGTGAAGCATAATTTTGACTCAGCGGAGCAATGCACATTCTGCAATATTAAATTTTTAAAAACATTTCTATAAATGAGTCATCAATATTTTGATCAATGGAAAATTGGAAAGAACAAAATGAATGGTACAAGTGGTTTTTAAAAATAGCTGATATCTGTGTCATGATTTTATAATCAACTTGTATGTTATGAAAAGATGATATATAATATGTCACTATGCTCTAATGTGTGATACTAGTGTACATCGTACAAGAAGGAAATATTTATAGACTGAAAGGAAAAAAAAATTCGGTAAATTGTTAGCATTGTAATGTGAAGCATAAATACTTTTTCATTTCCTAGGATTTTAGCAAGTTATTATGTTAGCTGAAATGTGTAATTCTCTTCTGAAATTATAAAGAAGAAATAACCTGTTTTCCCAAGAGGTTACTTTTTCACTTCATAAAAACCAAAACCACCCCAGTATTTTCCATACAAGAAGTGGGTAAAAAAAGTCATTAAACATTTGCATTTGATTTAGATATGTCTTCTGAGTCAGCTTTATCTTAGGCATAATGAGACAGTGACTTCTTTTAAGCAGTTTTACAGTTTAGCTGAGATTTTATTGCCAGCATACATCCCTCTCTGCAGACAAGTGCATGCTTTGGAATGGGATGATATACTGTAATGTGCAAATGAACTCAAGTGTTTACCTGTGCTTTCAGCATGCACGTACAGTAATGATCTGATTGGCAAGTATTAAGTGCTAGACAGACCAAATTAGTTTCTAATGATGGTTCATTATCAGCTAAAGTCAGTGTTTAGGCTCTACAGCAATCATTCTTAAACACTTGCCAATTATCTGTTTGCAGTAGTCACCTCTCAATTACAGGCTGCTCACAATGGGGATGAAAATGTGAATTCTTGGGCTCTGTTTTCTGGTTTTGGCTTTTTGCTTTTTTGGTGTGTGTGTTTGGGTGGGGTGGGTATTAGCAATGACAACTTCTATTTATAAATTGACAGACAGAAGGTAAAAATTTTTAACTGCTCTGTCCACAGGAGCTGGTAAAGCATACTACTGATCCCATCGAGAAGGCAAATCTAAAACTGGCACTTGATGCAATGAAGGTAAGTATTCATGGCAATGAACTATTTATGTCTTGGTTGGCAGTTAAAATGGTAGGTCAGAACTGTATTTCCTGGAAGAGATAATGCTCTTCACAGCAGGTCAAATGTGTTTTCACAGGTCACTGTTAGCTTTGTTGAGTATGTCAGGGCAAGCGTATAGGTGAGTGCTTTGCTCAAGTCTGGGAAACAAGTTGAGTAGTTTTCTGAAGTGGAAGATTTATGAAATGCAACTTCCTCATTTCAGTTTACTCCTACATCAGTTTGTTAACATATAGTGAGTTGAGGTGAAACAGGTATTTCAATAATGTTGGTCTCACTTCCAGAATTTAGGAATATTTCTACCACTGTACGTCAATTTTAATCAAGGTCAGTAGTTTCCCAGTGAGATGAAGACAGTTATCTTTCTTTACAAAACTTTTTTTCTGTCATCTTAATATGATCTCTGCGGCTTTACCATTGAAAGCAGTAATATCTTTCTGGAGGTAGAGTATCTGTCACACTACATTCACCTGCAAGTGGTACAAACAAACGTTTTATAGAATAGCTGTACTGCCTTATGTGTAAGGTAATACACTATGTGTTCCTCTGCACAGCTTCATAAACGAAATACAGTTCGGCTTCAGTTGGCTTCACAGCATGAAATGTGATATTCGTGTGCTGGAATTGTGAATTTTTTTTCTATCCTTTGTGGCAGAAGGGGGAAAGAAGCCAATATGACATAGGTTGTATCTCCTACTGTAATCTATATGGTCCACAGAAGATGCTGAAGTCAGACTAAGTTAGTTTGGGTCACACAGTTGTCTCAAATTATGTGACTGTCTGCCTTGAATGCCTGGAATACAGACCAGCTCACTAATGAGATTTTTGGTTCTGGTTTTGGGCAGTGAATGGAGAGAGCCACCATGATAATCTCACGTGGAGAGATGCCTGAAATGGGATGGTACAGTGTTGCTTCCATCTAGTGGCAAGCCTTGCATTCTGGCTGCTGCTAACTGGCTAAGAAAATAACCCTGGTTTTTATTCCCCCTCCCCCATCCCCTTTTATTTCCAGTTTGCTGGCTTACTTCATTTGTTTTGGTGAAAATAAAAAAACAATTAAGAAATCTCTAGCCAAGAGTGGCTGTGGCTTGCTGGCTGGCAGGACATAACCAGTCAATTAAAAAAATGAAAAAACCACCACCACTCCACAAAAAACCCCAGGTATGACCTTTAGGTTGCAGCGTTTTTTCCATGCTGATTTACCATGTCCTCTCACAATAGTGCCCCCCAGTGTAGAAGTAACTGCAGCATTGGTATGTTGCTTCTAAAAACCCTGGTGTGTCTGCTCAAAAATGAAAAGTCTTTGGAAAAACTGCCAGCAAAATGGTACTGCCCCCAAGGAAGAAAATTCTAGGAAGGATTATACTGTCAGATTTCTTTTAGCAGCAAGAGAAGAGGTTATTTAACTTCTACGCTAACTCCTTTAAGACTGATGTGAATGTGTCCTGAATAGATTTATTTGAGAAGCTAGCATAATCATTGGAGCTATTCTTAGATTCTGATTAAAAATGTCTTAGGAAGAAGATGTATCTTTCTTCCACCCTCCGAATTTGTGACCATATTGAAAGGATACTGTAAAAGCAAGTTGTGAACATCAGAATGCCTTTTGCAACTGCTGCTCTCAGCATCCCTGACCTTACCAATTATCACTCATGCTCACTCCTCATCTCTAACGATAAACAGAGAAGCTCCAGCAAATTATCACTATTACTCAAGCATGTTCAGAGCATCTTGAAGGCTTTAGTGAAATATGCACAGTACATGTTCTGGTAAAGGGGACAATAGTGATCTCAACCTGTGACTTCTGAGAGTATATCCCATTAAAAACCCTGTTTAAAATATGCTATGTAATGGCTTCTCTTAACTGTGCAACAGTAAGAGCAAGATCCTACTGCTGGGGCAGAAAGCTTCTTCTCTCCTAATAAGCACCCAGGCTTATGATACTTTTACAACTGATGTGCTGCTTTTGAGCTGCCTTGCTTGTTTTCTACTATACGTGGTATTTACTTTTTGCCTTATTCTCAGATATTGGATGGTGTTGACTGCTTTTCCAGCAGTGTGCTGCTTAAATTACATTTCCATCTTTAATCTTGAAAATAAGAGATTAATGAAATTCAGAAAAAAATCAGCGCTTTTTTACAATTTACTATGTGTTTCCCTATTTTTTGCTACTAAATTTGTTTCAAGGGATATGATGAAGAAAGTTGTAAATATGACTGAAGATGTACAGAAGGTTTTTTCTTTATTTAGGCATACGTATTGGTTATTCTTGAACATTAAAGATTTTTTTTAATAGACTAAATATGTGCATAAATCAAAGACAAAATTAGAACTAAATTTGCCAAAATAATGTATTAAAGTGGTCTGTTATGGAAAAGCTTTTTTCCCCTCCCTTTTTCTGTTGATGGTCTAGGACTTGGCTCAATATGTAAATGAAGTGAAGAGAGATAATGAAACGCTCCGTGAAATTAGACAGTTTCAACTATCAATAGAGAATTTGGTATGTGATACTTTTTATTTATACAATTTTAAAATAACTTTTGATCAAATATATTGATAGATGTGTGTTTTCTCCATTTCATATGAGATTATAGTACTCTGGAATACTTAAGTATAAGTATACTTTGCTTGGTTGAGAACGAAATGAATTATTTAAGTACAGAAATCTCTGCTATTTTGAGGGTCTGTATGTAGTTAAATATATATGCATAGCTACAGGTTTGTATTTGTACAGTGAATCAGGTGTTTTAGTTTTTTTTTTTCCGTTTGAAGACTAAAATGGAATGGATTGATTCTTTATTGTATTTAGTTCAGATGACTGTGCCATGAAAAGCCCTTTTTTGGGGTAAAAGGTGAGTGGTCTAACATTTGAATGTATCATCTTGACACTTCTGCTGTATTGAATCATATGTATTACTTCTGTTTCAGAATCATTCCCTTCTACAGTATGGAAGACCTCAAGGTGATGGGGAAATAAGGATAACTACATTAGACAAACGTGCGAGGCAAGACAGGTGATGACATGACTTCTGGTATTTGCTATTAAAAAGCCTGTAAAGTAACACTCTTTTTAGATTTGAGGTCAGCTCAATGATTCTTGAGACTGCTTTCCATTTCACTGTGCATTTACAGAGGCTATCCACCGTTTATCAAGTGGATTTGCAAAGTGATTCATGGAAAGTTAGCTATTACATTATCATCTACGATCACCTAAGACCCTTGCAAGTATTAAGTCTCTAGCAAAAGTTCTTCCAGTGATTTTTGTTCTGTCTTTCAGTAGTTTAGTTGTTCACCTTCAAAAATTTTAAATGCCACAGGCAAAGGTATGTAAAAATAATACTTTGGATGTTGGCTTTCTGGAGTGTTTTTAACCATCTTTATGTTGTATTTCCATAGGCATATCTTCTTATTTGATCTAGCTGTAATTGTTTGCAAACGGAGAGGTGATAATTATGAAATGAAGGAAAATATCACTTAAAATGTTTTTCCTGTGTTTTGTATTTTTGGAATACTAAACCC